>JAKOOJ010000006.1:86836545-87336545 GCA_022577455.1 Arizona elegans | reverse complement strand
TGGAAACTGACCAAGGAGAGATTCAGCCTAGAAATGAGGAGGAACTTTCTGACAGTGAGAACAATCAACCAATGGAACAGAAGTTGTGGGAGCTTCATCACTTGAGACTTTCAAGAAAAGATTGGACTGCCATTTGTCAGAAATGGTGTAGGGTCTCCTGCTTGAGCGGGGGGCTGGACTAGATGACCTATAGGGTCCCTTCTAACTCTGTTAATCTGTTAAATCTGTTAAATTATCTTTAGTGTCTGGGTGGGATGCACGACTTGGGGAGTCTCCTAGAGTTGCAATGCAACTAGAATTGAACCTTCTTCAGTTGTAACAGTTAGAACAGTTAGAATTGAAGAAGCTTCTTGGTTGAGAAGTGAACTATTTTTAATGAAAATGGACTAAGAAAGTCCATTTGTCCTTGAGGCAGCGGCATGAATACTGTTGGAGCCCCCTAGGCAGTGGTGAAAATTCAATTTTCTTTACTACCGGTTCTGTGGACGTGGCTTCGTGGGTGTGGTGTGGCTTGGCTGGTATGGCTTGGTGGGCATGGCAGGGGAAGGATACTTCAAAATCTCCATTCCTATCCCACTTCAGGGGGAAGGATATTGCAAAAACTCCATTCCCACCCCACTCTGGGGCCAGCCAGAGGTGGTATTTGCCGCTTCTCCAAACTACTCAATATTTTCACTACCGGTTCTCCAGAACCTGTCAGAACCTGCTGGATTTCACCCCTGCCCCTAGGGAGTGTAACACCACTGTGGCATGAGCTGGGCTCACTGTTGATCTGTTTCTGAGTGCAATTCAAGGTGTTGGATAACCTAACCTTTAAAGCTCTTTGTGGCATGGGTCCAGAATATCTGTGAGAAGCATCTTTTCTCAATGAGTTTGGCCTACCCAATTTATGCTGGCATAAGGAACCTACTGTGGATTCCATCAGGCAAAGAATTTTGGCTGGTGGGATCCAGGAGATGAGCCTTTTTGACCACAGCTCCTGCTCTTTAGAATATCTTACACCTATAAATTTTGTAAATGAATAAATAAATAAAATAAACCTTGCTACAAGACATACAATCTGTCCACTCTTTTTTTCCTTTTAGGAAAAGCCTTAATACCTGGCTATATTGGGGGCATGGGGCTCTGAATGAGAAGGCACCCTCACTTCTCCAAACCCTTCTTTTTGAGTTTGTTTTAATTTTTATAATTTTAATCTGATTTTATGTTTATAAATGATGGATGTTTGTGTGTTTTGTTTTGCTCTGCCATTCAGAATCACCTTGAAATGCAAGATGGTTGGCAAATAAAGTTGATAAATAGCTAGATAGCTAGACAGACAGACAGACAGAGAAAGATAGATAGACAGACGGACAGACAGACAGACAGACAGATAGATAGATAGATAGATAGATAGATAGATAGATAGATGGTATAGATAGATGATATAGATAGACAGACAGACAGAGAGAAATAGATGATAGATAGATAAATAATAAACAGAGACAGACAGACAGAGTACTTTGCTATAGAGAGCAACTTCTATTTTGCTCTCTTAATAATTTTCAAGGTGAATGATAGTATTTTAAGAGTGTAGAAGTTCTTTACAATCAGTCCCAATTTTATAGTGCTGCTTTTTCTATCCTTGTTTTCTTTCCTGCTACTAAATGTTGGTTACAATGGCTCTGAAAAAAGTGACTTATGCCCATTTTTCACACTTACGACAATTGCAGAATCCCCAGGGACATGTGATTAAAATTCAGATGCTTGGCAACTGGTTCGTATTTATGATGGTTGCAGTGTCCTGGAGTCACGTGATCAGCTTTTGCGACCTTCTGACAAGCAAAGTCAATGGGGAAGCCAGATTCACTTAATGTGTTACTAACTTAACAACTGCAGTGATTCATTTAACAACTGTGGCAAGAAAGGTCCTAATATGGGGCAAAACTCACTTAATACATCTTTCACTTAGCACCACAAATTTTGGGCTCAATTGTGGCTGTAACTCGAGGACGACCTGAAAGAACAAGCACATATGAGGAACTTGTTTCTATCATACAGTTGATTGTATGATTTACAGCATCTAAAATATGCAGAAATGTCCTCCTTCCCCCCACATCTTATTCTTAAATGCAAATGTTGTCATGCAACTGGACCTGATATGTACAATTATGTTGCCAGTTGACAAATTTATATAGATAAACAAGTTATCGAGTGGCTCCACGCATAGTGTGTTAAGTTAAACTTATTGTTATTGATACCAACGAATAAAAACAACAACACCGCAGATTTAAATGACATTGTTGCAAAAGTACATTATCTATCCAGACTGTATCTTTGTTAGCATGTGATGCTTCTTTTAATCTTCCAGCTGTATATGTTCCTCTTGCTTTCAAATATAGCTTATTTTTATAGGCTGCCATCAAACTTGGGTCCCTTATCTTGTCACTGTGAATTCACTGGAGAACAGTACTGATATCTTGCTCTAAATCTGTTCGGCTAGAATATGGGATAGTTTGAAAGTGTATTATTAGACTCTTCAAATTGGTTCTTTAAATGTGCCCCACTATCAGGAGTGATACTCCATCCTTTAACCTGAATACCAATTATCGTTAGAAAAATTAAAATGGAATAGACGATCAGGATTCCCTGTTTCTGTTTCTTTTCATATTGATGATTAGTGAACCAGGCAAATAAAATGAGAGCGGTAAGGGGAAGATGTGTAGGTCTCTGTTTTACTTTCCTAGATATCATTGTTGTTGTTTAACCATCACCTTGTCAGAAAAAGAAAAAGAAGGATATTTGGAGAAGTGGAGATATTGATATGGACCTCTGGGGACTGATATGACATAAATAGATTTCCTCCTTGGCTTAGAAATTTATATGAACCACAAGAAAACCAGGGGCTTTAACAGCTCATCTCTAATTTGAAGAGGATTTTTTTTAATGAGATGCCAAAGTCCTTGTTGTTATTGGAGAACTTTATAAGCAATTCTGCTCACAATGGGCAGTTCTACTCTATAAATTTAACATCAAGCTTTAGGCCGATAAAGAGACCGAAATAGATGCTAATTGGAAGGCAC
The DNA here is from genome assembly GCA_022577455.1 of Arizona elegans. Lineage (NCBI taxonomy): Eukaryota > Metazoa > Chordata > Lepidosauria > Squamata > Colubridae > Arizona > Arizona elegans. The sequence goes on along the minus strand of JAKOOJ010000006.1, from coordinate 87,333,483 downwards.
ATATGATGCTTTTTTTTTTTTTGTTAGTTAGTTGAAAAGTTTAGGATTCAAGGTTAGGTGTCATGAAATTTAGTGTTCTCAAAAAATTATTGCAACATCTACAAGGTATTCAGCAACACAAATATATTTGGTTACAAACCAAACTAGTTGAATGCCAGTATGAATTCATGACCCTTGCATTCCATCCTCAATACTGGAAGTTGTAGCTCATTGTAGAGTTAATATTTCATAGGGTTTTGATAGGTAAGGGAATAGCTATCCAATCAAATCAGATGTGACTTATGAATTGTTAGAATAATTTTTTTGGTTCAGTTCCAAACCAGGTAAATACACAGGGCAGCTGCTTGAAGAAGAGGGTAGTTTATCTGACCGCATGATATTGAATGTAGCAATCAAAGATAGGTTACGGAGTTTGGAAAGCTAAAAACAATTGGCCTGTTTATAGTAACATTGGACTTTGATTGTGAAGTGATGGACTTTGGTGTGAGGTACTTTAAATATACAAATTTAAGATGTTCCTATCCTATGGACATCTGAAGTCTAGAGAGGAAAAATGTTCCCTTCCCTGATGGGGATGAAGATCTTAGATGTGTTGATAGTCTCCTACATGTGGATTCTTTATGAGGATTTCTGGTTGGAGTATAATGCTTTGATGAAAGACATCTCTGAGGGGATTCCATTTTGTGGTGCCAAAGAAGTGCATTTAATCATACTGGTCATCCTGGCTAAAAGGGGAAGAGACGTCACCAGGACTTTTATTTTCCAACAGTATTGAAACTCTTTGCCTATCACAGATATATCAGTGGCATTGCAAGCCCTGATGAACCATATTTTCTGTCCTCTTTTATTCAATTAAATTATGCCAATTGTTCTTTGTCAGTGTATAAGAAATTATGAGCTGGGATAGCTATAACAACAAGTCAGCCAATGGGAACTGTTTGGTGACTAAGAAACAGAATTTGTTGTGAGCCATGGGAGACGGCTCGGAGCCTGGCAATGTTTAGCTTGACCGATAAGTATATATGCATGCATACATACATACATACATACATACATACATACATACATACATACGAAGTGCTTCTGTGATTCTTGGTTCTGGCTTCTTGTTCTTGTATTTGCTACCACATCACAAGAGCTGCAGGGGTATTGTATACGTGCATCATGTTTTATATTATTGTATATAAACAAGTTTCTTCTATAAATGAATCCTGCTGAATTATTTACTTGTGTGCTGGTTGGATTGCTGCAAACTCTGACATTCTTTACTATAGTTTTCTGCTTCCCAGTCCTGTCCATTGCAAAATTTGTTCCACCTTATTTGATTACAAGCACATTGTTGAGTTTCTCAATATACTCTTACTTCATTAGGTTCTCTGTTTTGTTTTGTTTCTGAAATCTGTAGTTCTGAATAATAACAATATTTTGTTATTGGTCCAACTCAAACAATTATCACAAGAAATTGTTACTCTATGAGCAGCTTAATTGTTGTACTGGACTTGTATGCTGTAGCTAAAGAGCCACATGTGTTTAGTACAAAAATGTAGCTAGTTAGGCAACTGTATTTTATTCATAATGACTTGTATAAAAAGCCAGTTGCTCAAGTGGTTAAGACACCAGGCTAGAAAGCAGAAAGCAGAGACTATAGTCCATCTAGGTACGAAAGCAGGCTGTATGGCTTTGGGACAGTCTATCTCAGCCCAATTCACCACATAGGATTATTGCTGCAGGGAAAATAGGAGGAGGAAAAAGTATTACTATGTTTGCCACCTTAAGTTATTTATTAAAAAAAATAAATAAAGGTAGGACAACGATATCTTTTTAAAAAATCTATTATTGAATTGAAGTACAGAAATATAATAAAAATCAAATTAAGTACAACAGAATTGATATATATATATCAATCCAGGTTCGAATCCCAGAAGGGTATGGCTATCTGATGAGAGCTAAATAGCTTGAAATAGATCTATACTAGTATCCCTTTATTTCTGTGTCAGTAAATATAAATTTAACACTAATATTTATATTTATATTTATATTTATATTTATATTTATATTTATATTTATATTTATATTTATATTTAGGTAGGTAGGTAGGTAGGTAGATAGATAGATAGATAGATAGATAGATAGATAGATAGATAGATAGATAGATAGATAGATAGATACAAAATAGTTTATTGTGAAAGTGACAATGATGGTTCCTGGATTGGAGCTGTAAGGCAAAAGGGAAGCAGTATGCTCCTTCCCATATTGGGGTAGGCCAGGTGTTTCGACAGAAAAACTCTGTGTGTGTGTGTGTGTGTGTGTGTGTGTGTGTGTGTGTGTGTGTGTTATGGGGAATATCTGTATTTCAGCAGGAAATTGATTCCAGGGGGCAGATCTCCACATAAAAAACATCTGCTTCGTGATATATGTAGACTCACACTGCTGAAATGACACTAACCCATCAGCACTTGAGCTGCCAGTTCTCCAGGAGTCACTCCAGGAAGACTCAAAGTAATGGAGTTATGAATTATTAAGATATCAGACATCACACTTCCAAAACAGCTAACACTGATATATCAATGACAGATGATTAAAGATATTCTTCCCCTAATCCTAAACCCTCCTGATCTTAGCTAGATCCCAAAAATGCAATAGCAACGTGAAATCTCAAACTGTTCATTTGAAAGCAATGCAACTCCTATCAGAACCAGTGGAGAGGATTATCAATCACCAAATGGTTTCAAATGAAAAGTGGTCTATCATGTTGGGATTTAATTTCAACTTGCTTTGTCCAATCTAATTTGTTATGCTTTCCAGTCATTGGGAAAAAAGATACCCCATGAATAAAGGTGTTAGACTTACCAAGATAGGCCCAGGATCCAGATCAGTAGTGAGTTTCAATTTAGTTTGCTACCAGTTTGCTCATGTGTACGTGCATATTTGCATACACCTACAATGCTTCTGCGCATGCAGAGAAGCATCCAGGCAGGTGGGCGGAGCTTCCTGCCACCGCTACTAGTTCACTTGATCCGGGATGAACCAGTAGCAATCCACCACTGATCCAGATCACAGATGGGTGAATTGATGTTGTAAAAATCTTGTTTTTTATTTCCTCCTAAGTCCATATAGTTGAAAAAAATCACTGATAACCTCATAGGTCATTGCCTTGATTACTTCATTTGGCTCAAATAAATGCAAGCAATTTTGAAGGAAAAAGGAATAGAGAAGAACAATTCATCTTTTCTCAGTAGAGCAGTGGTGGGTTCCTCCCGGTTCGGTCCGGTTCGGCTGAGCCGGTAGCGGTGATGATATGACGTCACCAAACCAGTTCTCCCCCCTTCCCACCCCCCACCCACCCACGTTATTCTTACCTTTTATTTGGTCCCACCCCCAATCTATTGTTGCCTCCTGAGTCCCAGCTGATGACTAGAGGGAAAAAAACTGTTTAAACTTTTGCCATGGGGCTTCAAAGGGCCGTCCTACAGCTAATCAGTGTTAAAAGCAAACAAATGAGTCGGGTCGTAAGTGTGAGGACTAGTTGTAAGTGCGAGGACCTTCCAGAAATGACTCTGACCAGCTAGCCACGCCCACCTAGTCACATGACCTACAAACCACACCCACAAAATAAGCCATGCCCACAGAACCGGTAGTAAAAAAATTTAGAACCCACCCCTGCAGTAGAGGGCAGCTTACCTTAAATAACAGGGTTGGTTAACATTCTGTTGATCCAGTAAAAACAAATACTAGTGCATCATTGCCTTACCATCCCAGAGTTGGGCTGAATATGAGGGCATATTTATTTCCATTTGTGTTTGTTCTTTGATTTCTACACTTCCATTTCTTTATTTCCTGGAAGTCGTCAATAAATAAGGTGAACCTTCCAGAATCTGACATGCATTTGTTTGATCTAATATGCACTAAGGATTGAGGTATAAATTATTGAGGTATCCTAGATCAAAAATCTCTTTAGTTTGTTCTGACAGTCCAGTTTAATACATTTGCCTCCAATCATCTGTGGAGCAATGCCCCTAGTAAAATCCAAGTTCCTTATTGTATCATTGCCATTGGTTCCTTCTTTTCCTAGTAAAAGGCTCAAAACTCCAATGGAAACACACCTTTCTCATTTTTGGACAATTAGGACAAGGTGATCATACCAGATCCACATACCAGATCATGATCTTATCACATGGAGACTGTAGCACCAACTTGTTAATCCTCTGTCTACTGGAATAGCCAATCCAGCGCCTACCATCATATCTTTCCCTGCCAGGATCTGCTTCCAGTATCCCCTTTCTGAGGTTCATATCCACTCTTAGTAACTGTGGTTGGACACAAGTTTAAAGGATTGCAATGTCCTTCCTGTCAGAAACTTATAAAAGTATGTAAGGCTTGTCAGCCAAACTACTTTGCCCACCAACCCTATTTCCTAATATTCTCAAACTATTAATTGTTAATTCTCCTCTTTGAAGTAGGTTGAAGTTAATTTTACTTGACTGTATGCTGGGATATAGTGTTATTTCTTAGATCAGTTTTATGACTGCTCTCAGTGATAAAGGCATTAAAATTATGACAGATTCATTGTCAGGCTTACCTGAAAGAGTCCTAGGAATGGACTCTAGTAAATGTGCTAAGCATATTTTAGCTGTCTTCACAGAGCTAGTGAAGTTCCCAGTAGAGAAGAGAGCAGTTTAAATTAATGATATGGAGAGCAAATCTACAATCTAAAAGCATACTGATCTGTGTCCTCAGTGCTGCATTGGAATTCCATCCTAACATTTAACAAGCTTTCAGTAAAAGCATAGGAATGTCCATAGGACAAGCATCAGCAGTCTGATCATCCAGATGATGCTAACTGTAATGTTAATTCTCCTGAGATTAGTGGGAATTATACTTCTGCAATACCTGGAAGGCATCCCATTACTACATTAGGCAAAAGACTGCCTTATTTTCTGTATTTTTCACCCACAGAGAGCCCAAGTGGTCCATGAAAAGGCTGCAGGCTTGCAGACCTGATGAAATAGGAATTTGAATGAGGATATGAGGGGCAAATATATCTCGGTCTGCTATTGTGTGTGTGTGTGTGTATATGTTTACGTAGGAAAACCTGGCTAAAGAGAAATACATATATATATATGTACGGGACCGCCTTCTGCTACCGACAGCCTCCCACCAGCCAGTATGCTCCTACAGAGCAGGGCTCCTTCGGGTGCCGTCGATCAGACAATGTTGACTGGCGACCGCCTGGAGAAGAGCCTTCTCAGTGGGGGCTCCTGCCCTCTGGAATGAGCTGCCCCCGGAGATACGGAGGATCCCGGACTTGCGCACCTTCTGCTGTGCCCTGAAGACTTTGTTATTCCAGCAAGCCGGGCTAGCCTAATTTTAACGGTTTTTAATTTTAAATTGCATTTTAATGGGATGTTTTTAATTGTGGGCCAAAGTATTTAATCTGGTTTTAAATTGTTTTTAATTTTTATATTTATGTATTTGATCTTGGCTGCGTCCTTCGGGAGAAGGGCGGTATATAAATATAACATTGCTCCAAAAAATATAGGGAACACAAGCAGAAGACATCCGAGATTTGAATGAATGAAATAACCTTATTAAATACTTCATTCATTACATACAGTAATTTTGTATTCCTTTTAGTTGTTTGAGCAGTGTATAAACTACTGTATATAAAGAACAAAGTATTTAATAAGGCTATTTCATTCATTCAGCTCTCGGATGTCTTCTGCTTGTGTTCCCTTTATTTTTTGGAGCAGTATATATATTTGTTTTCATAGATTTTCACAGGTACAGTCTTGGTGTATTCGGGTCTTTTCCCATGTAAGATTGAGAGTATCTTGGCGACGTTTCAACGAGGTCCCACTCATCATCTTCAGGCTGGTGTCTTCGGCTTTGTGCTTGTGCGAGCAAAGCGTGATCTGAGATGCCGTCTCTCTATAAATACTGGTGGGGAGGTGGGGAGTGCTGGCTTTGTTGTTGTAAGCAGGTTGGTTGGCTCTATTGTTACATCTTGATTAGTTGATGGAGTTGATGTTTGCAGATTAGCTTCATAACATCCTGTGTGGGCAAGGTCCTAGCTGTGTGCCCATTAGTCTTTTGTGTTATAACAACCTGGGTAATGGGTTGTGTGGTAGCATCCTGAGCTCTAGTGTTGTGATATCCTGAGTTCTGTGATGTATTGTCTTGATCAGATTGTTAGGATATGGTATAAGCGTAACAAGTTGTCCAGGCAATATATGTGTTCTATAACTTTAAATGTATTCTGTAACTCTTAAGATGTAATGCTGAGTAATTGTACTGCTGAGTCATTGTAATGACTAATGACTGCTGACTGAATGCTGACTGCAATTATCATAATTGTACTGTTGAGTCATTGCACTGCTGACTTCACTTATCTTAAGTGGATAATTACTAGTATAAACTGTATATAAGAAAGAAGCCGAGCTATAGTCATTGTTGGACCTGCTCTCATCATTGCTTGACTTGTTGGTTGGAACTGTTACTGTCGTGTGTGAAGAAGTGGATGGATATGCTACCATTGTGATTTGTTACCAGTGTTGAATTGCTGTTTATTACTAACTGCTGTTTGTCTGGTAAGAAGATATCTGTAACTTCGTACTGATTTGAATGGCTAAAGACTTGGATTGACTAAAAGAATATGCAATTGTTTTTCACTACAAAGTAAAAGCTTTGTTAAACCAGTTTGTATGTATTGTATTCATTGCTCTCAGTACCGTTTCTCTGTGCACTTACTCTGCTGGTTGGTAACACAACAATATCCTTAACACAGATGGCTGTGATGCAACATCCCAGGCTTTAGTTTGGCTCCGAGTCTGAGGTCTTGTTATGTGCTCATGACATGTGTTAGTTTGCCCTATGTGCTTGCACAAACATGAAGCCGAAGACACCAGCCTGAAGATGACGAGTGGAACCTCGTCGAAACGTCGCCAAGATACTCTCAATCTTACATGAGAAAAGACCCGAAAACGCCAAGACTTGCAACACATATACATATACATATACATATACATATACATATACATATACATATACATATACATATACATATACATATACATATACATATACATATACATATACATATACATATACATATACATATACATATACATACACATACACATACACATACATATACCAGGAATGGGTTCCACTTACCTTTACTACCAATTCACAATGGTATCATGCGTGTGCGCTTGCTTTGCTCATGCACGCACCTTGCTTCTGCGCATGTGCAGATTGCTTCTGATGACGTCAGGTTCAGTGGGCGGAGCCTTCTGCTGGTTTTACTACCGGTTCTATAAAACCAGTCCGAACTGGGGGCAACCCACTATTGATGTATACGTATACATATACGTAAACATATACATATACCAATGATTCCTGATTAAACTCAGGATTAGAAAATTGTAAATATTAAAAATCACCATTTTACCAGCTATAGTAATAGCACAAATCCTAGTGTAAGAATGAGAAATAAAATCCATAGGATTGGGAATATCATATATGAAAAGAATTTTGAAATTATGGTTGACTAGAAATAAAATATGAGTCAACAGTTTAATCTCTTCTAGAAAAATATGTACAATTTTAAGATGATCAATAAAAGTATAGCTTTCAGAGCAGAGGAAGTTATAATTAAACTTTATTCTATATAGATAAAATCTCATCTGATTTTACCATGATTACCATGTCCACATCTGATGTGCCTCTCTGTGTGTATTTCAATGACAGTGAACTAGATTAAATGAAAAACAAAAGTTCCAAAGTCATTCAGCAATAGCATGAAGGAGTAGGGATTAAAACCTGAATGACCCTCCTAACTCCTTTGTATGTAATTGTTGACTACCTGCAGACTTCAATACTTTGAAACTAGGTGTATTTGAAAGAATACTATGGGGTGAGGGCATTGTCAGATCTGTCTCACACAATCAGTTACGGTTATCATCTTTTTTGAGAAGGAAAAAAGGCTATTGTGTTTGCATTCTTTCTTTTAGTTTTGTTGTGTTCATAATCTTTTTTTCTCCTGCTCTCCTCTCTTCCTGGCCAGTGCAGTGAGGCATATCTGACATGTAAAGATGCTATTAGAACCAATTTACTGTCACAGGGTAAAGATTACATTGTACCTATTTCAAAATATCTATCTGGAGAGGGTTCTTCTTTCCTAATGCAAGGAAACTTTCTTTTTCTTTCTTTTATAAAGTTAGGAAAAGGAGAAACAAAGAGAGAGATATTTATCGACACTCATGGGAATACCAGTTCTCAGAAAATTAAGAACAACCATTTGTAGATATTGTTTTTTGCAGGAGTGGGGGAAGAACAGCAAATAAATTTTTTATTTGCCTTTTTAATTTCTACATTCTTTTACTCTTGGCATTGGACAGAAAGGACTACAGACGCCCCATCCTAGCTGAGTTCCATTATTTTTAAAACACACTATAATTTTCCAAGGGTTTTTTTTTTTCCCCTTAATGTTTTAATTATAATACTGCTGCAACAGCATATGAAAACTCAAGGGGTCTTCTACTGACTAATACAAATTTCAGCACAACAGTATAGCACAGAATAGATGCTTCTGTGTGAATACCAATGATATGGTATGCAATTCTTCAGTTACATTTTATATGTGGTTCAAAGGAAAAAAATCTCACGGAACTCTTTAGAGTTTATTTATGTTGACTTCAATCAATTCTATTCTTCAAGTCCATAGGGAAATAACCTGAATAGACAAAATTAAGAAGCACCCTCTTACCCTATACCCTTGCAGATATCCTTCCTGAATTTAAATTGCTCTTTTCAACCACAAAAATTTACCCTAAAAATAATCATGCCTCAACACAAAACAGATAGTTCAGTCTCAAGAATCTCCTGTGAGCTTATCTCTGCAGTACCATACATTATTATAGGATATGGTCCTAAACTCACAATGCCTCTGAAAAGGTTAAATTGACCCAGAAAGAAGGAAAGCAGAACAAAGAGGACCAAAAAAAATGACAAAAACAAACTCTGGTGGTGTTACTGATGGTAAAAAAAAAATGAAGGGATGAATATATATATTTCTCAATACACAGTATTCAGTTATATCATGAAATGAATATAGTTCTGTTCTAAATTCAAATTCAAATTAAATTCTTTATTTGAGCAGTCCTAGGTTGGAAAAAAAATGCAGAGCAGTCCTAGGTTGGAAAAAAAATGCAGCAGCATTCTTGCACCTGCACTGAAAGAGGATTAATATTTTACAACTTCACCATTTGCAATCAAACTGTGATTTGAGCAGAGGGGAGGTTTCACATCACATCACTACCAAAATGCTAGTTTGAGGGGATATTGGCATGGCTTTATCATGTTAGAACAGAAGGCTTGTGAGTGTAAGCCCTTGGCTCTGAAGAGGCAATCTTGTGCCAAATGTAGGTGTCAAGTTGTAGTTTTTGGTCTGACTCATTATGGAGACAATTGCCACTGGAAACATAAGCAGCAGATGTGACTTTCTCCAGTTTTGTGTTCTGTTTCCCATTTCCAGATTTTTAGACATGCTGGTTAGAAGACTTGCTCTGGAAATTTCAGGCCTGTTTACTGTGATGATCTTCACGGGAACATGTTAGCAATGGGACTCTAGTTCTTTCTAGATACTTTCTACAGGCCAGCATCTTATATCTGTGGACAAAAAAGCAGCAGTAACCTCCTTTATTAATCCCATAGGGAAGTTGTCCCTTTATTTCTGTCCTCTCTGTAAAAACACAGGAATACAATAGTAGTGTGCTATATTTAACTGAACAGTTGATTTATCCAGGATTATTCCAACTCCTTAATTGCACATTGCTACTTTCCCTTTCTTTATTCTTCAGTTACTCTACTGGGCAGGGGGTCTGGAGGGCAAATGTATTCATTATGTTCCCAGCAAATAAGATATGAATCACACTGCAGGGGACAAAATTAAATTTACAGTTTCCCCTTCTACATGTCATAAACTATTGATTTAAACAAGAGAGAAAGCCACAGTAAGAAGGAACATCATTGCAGTCTTTTTTGTTGTTTTCTCTGATTTCTGGAAGGGCTCTTGGTCAGTAACAGGTGGAACACAGAGAGTGGGGCAGTTGCTGAATCTTTAGTTTCTCCTGCCCTTTGTAGAACTATTGGGAAAATCTAAATTAGGAAAAGGGAAATAAGTGGAACAATTATACTTACTATTTATTTATCATGTTGTATGACATTCATTTGCAATTTTTGTATAAACAACATTTATAGATTTAGATTTATATTATTTATAGATCAACTATTCCTAATAAAATTTGCATTTTCTATATACCATATTACAGAACATATGCGCTTCCTTAGGGAATTGAAATTATTGTCACAAGGGAATTTAGTTGTCAAGTATTCTAGTATACTTTTTCCTGCCAGTGTAATTAAGTTCTTTATCGCTCAAGATGGATGTTAAAGGAACGTCTGAGCTGCCATTTAATTATAGGAGGAGTACACAAAATTTCTGTTCAATAGGATTTAAAAATACTGTATCTTTAATCATTCTAAAATTGTACAATTTGTTGGGCTAGGTTTCAACTGAGCATTTCTTTAAGCAGCTCTTGGTACATTAAGGCTATTTCCTTCTCATGTTTCTCATAAGAAAATTCTTGAAAAGACAAACTGGAGATGAGCTCAGGATTGGATATGATGGCAAGTCCCAACAGTGTCTTTTCAGAAGGCAACTTTCTGCTTTTTCTTTGAAAACATCTCATCCAAAAACCTTTTTCAGCTTTGACTGAATGGTGGGCAATGGAAGGATTTATACAGCTTGCAGACAGCTGGTCATTTGTATTCTTTTAGAGAGTTGTTGAGGCCACGTGGAGGTTTATCTGCATCATCAGTGTCACCTGAGTAGTGCAAATGGATGTGGAGCCTTCTTGGAACTGTTGAAAGAACTGTGTTGTAGACTGGAGATAGATGATGTTGTATCCCTCCCCCTCTTTTAAAAGAGGACTGTTCAATTTTGACATAGATGGCTTCTTTGACCCCTCTTTCAAACCAGCGGTCCTCTCTGTCCAAAATGTGGACTTTGTTGTCTTCAAAAGAATGTTCTTTGTCTTTTAAATGCAGCTGAACTGGATGGCAAGTGTGTTAATTTTGTTTTCATTTATGACAATTGGGTTGGGTTCAACAGATACATGGAGAGTGGGCTGGCCTCATTCATTTTGTATTGTAAACTTTGGTTCTCAAAAGTAAAAAGTTGTCCACCATATTGGCTAGGTTTGGACCAGAGGTGGGTTTCAGCAGGTTCTGACTAGTTCTGGAGAACCTGTAGCAGAAATTTTGAGTAGTTCGGAGAACCAGTAGTAAAAATTAAGACTGACCCCACCCCCATCTATTTTCTCCCTTTCAAGTCCCAGCTGATCAGGACGAAATGGAGATTTTACAGTATCCTTCCCCTGCCATGCCCACCAAGCCACACCTACCAAGCCATGCTACGCCCCCAAGCCACGCCCACAGAACTGGTAGTACAAAAATTTGAAACCCACCACTGGTTTGGACACATTAGATTAGGCTTAAATAGGGCTGAATTTAACATGTTGTGGGAAACCAGTCATTGTTTTTGCACTTTATGTGAATCAGGCTATCACATCAAGCAAGGTTTATTGGTTTGGTCACTCATGTTATGTGAATGCAGCAGTTAAAATTTCCTAGTTTGGATTAAGTTTTCAAATATGTGTGAATCTAGCCACACATTTTAAAATTAAAAGAAATAACTTTTATTGGGTTTCATATCCATTAATCATAAGAAAACTGAACTGATCAAAGCTGCCCCTAGGGAGTTTAAATGAACCTGCTTTTCCATTGTTGTCCTATTTTTAAAAAATATTTGAAGGAGAACAAAGTTAGCACAAAATAGTTCCTTCTCTTCTCTGGTTAATGGTGTCCATCACGATGCAGAAATTGCAATCCATTCCTGAAAGCAAGAAAACAACAGGCCAGTGTCTGTCAGAAGGACATCTTCTCCTTCTGCATTTAATTGGTAGCATAAAACCTGATATTACGAGGCTGCCTTATCCACAAAAACTGGCAGCAAATGCAGGACAAAATGCAAATGGACACTCAGTACTACAATCAGCTGAAAGAGAAGAGGTTGTTAAAAAGAAAGGCTAGGATCTATTTACACAATGATAAAAATTCTAGCATTAAGAATAATTAACGAAGCATATCACAGATTTAAGAAATTTAATGCTAGCTGCATTTTAAAAAATTAGAAAGTGCTTCCCATTGAAACAGGTGAACTGAAGTTAATTACAGGTAGTCCTCGATTTACAACAGTTTGTTTAGTGACAGTTCAAAGTTACAACGGCACTGAAAAAAGTGTTATGGCCGTTGAAGCATCCCCATGGTCACGTGATTTACATTTGAATGCTTGACAACTGACTCACATTTATAACGGTTTCAGTGTCCCAAGGTCATGAGATCACCTTTTTCAACCTTCTGACAAGCAAAGTCAACAGGCAAACCAGATTCACTTAACAACTGTGTTACTAATTTAACAACTGCAATGATTCCCTTAACAAATATGGCAAGAAAAGTCATAAAATGGGGCAAAACTCCCTTAACAAATTTCTCACTTAATAACATAAATTTTTGGATCAATTGTGGTCATACAACAGTTGAGGACTACCTATATAGCATTTCAATACTTTAACTAAATATTACACCTGTTGCCTAACTCTTCTGGGGTTAAGGTGGGTACTATAACATTTAAAATTTAGCCTCTCCAGTGTCACATAGTTTGAAAGATGAAGATATTAAATATTATATTGATCCTGGTTTAATATGCCTTTCACATATGTCATAGATCCTGCTGATCAGGAACAGGTATTTCTGTTCATGGAAATGACAAAAAAGTATTTTATGCAAGTATTTTTGAAACATAAAAGGTTTTCACTGGGTAAACCAACTTCCCTGTGTTTTAGAAAAGTCATACTGAAATTATTTAAATAAATAAATTACATAATATGTAATTTATTATAAATTATAATAAACTTTAGGTCAATTATAAATGACCTAAAGTTCTGATATCCTAATGCTATCCATGTGAATTTAAGAAAGAAATATATGGCAAAATTGATAATCAGAAAAATTGAACCTGTGTTCCTGGAGTTCAGGCAGTTAGAGTTAAGGAGGTTCCCCTTCTCATAGAGAGCTTATAACTTACATTCTGCTAAAATACTTTTAAGTTAAGTTGACTAGAATCTTTTAAAGTAAAATAAATAAGCATCATTCTAAATACATATATCAGTACTGAAGAAATATTATTCTTTACAACATTTATTTTTTCTCTCCCGATTATACTCACAGGATTTTTTTAACTATCTGTTCATATTAATATCAAGATTAATAAGATGAACCATTTGAAATATTTAAATTTCAAACTAGATTTTTCTTGGAATAATTTTTTTATGTTAGTTAAATGAATTCAACACCTAGTAAAACTCCATTTCATACAACTATCCAGAGCTAGTGTAGAACTAAAAGGGAGTACAGTGGTACCTGCTATTCATCGTTAATTGGCTCCAGGAAATGTGATGAGTACCAAAAATGACAAGTACCAAACAATTTTTTTCCCATAAGGAATAGTGAGGCACTAACCAACTGACACAAAGTTCTAGCTTGTGTATCAAGAACCAAGCAAACAACGAGTACTAGGACAACATTTTCTTGTCAAAATGCATTGAGTACCAAATTCAACAAGTTTCAAAACAGTTGAGTACTGAGGTACCATAGTATATGAGATTGATTCCAGTTATTTGAATAACCTGATAATTAGCAAACTTTCTGTTACGCAAATATATGTTTATAATGAACATCCATACATAAATGACAAAGAAACATAGCACATACTCAGCATATAATGCTTATGTTTGATTCTAGTCATAAGGGAAACTAATAGTTCAAATATGAATTTAAATATTAGATAAAGGACATCCTTGAAGACTTCCGTACAACATTTTTATAGATGAAGAAATAATTCCATTTATAATATCCTTGATAGAACTATTAGAATACTATAGTTTAATCCATATATATCTCTATATCTGTATATACTGTATCTATATATAGATATAATATGCCAATTATTAATTTAACATCTGAGGATTGCCTCCTTGTTATAAAGTCAGATTATGTAGGATGAATTGATGAAAATATTACAGTTGGCCATCTTCATGTCAGAGTTGCAGTCAATATTTGATCAAGAAATTGGATAGTAACGTGAACAATTAGTAGAAGGTCTACTGTCAGGTGCAAAGGATCAGGGCTGTACCTTAAATTGCAGGACAGAAGATTTACTCAAGCAAATACACAAGAATCTAGTCAGGTAAATGGTCAGCACTTTGACCAGAGTGACAAATTTCACCCATAGATGAATGGTATCTGAGCAGAAAATGACTGGTTTAGGGAAGGGATCCCAGTGGATAACTTATTAAAAGTATTCTGTGTAAAACAGGCAAACTCTATGCTTGGAATAAATAGGAAGTATTAGTATTTACTGAAAGTAAAAATGCCAATATAATAGTGCCGTTATGTAATATATTGTGAGATATATTTGACACGAGAGCTTGATGTGGTGTGGTGGCTAGGGAATCAAGGTAGAAATTGTGAGATCATGAATTCTAGTCCTATTTTAGGCACAAACCAGCTGGGCGACCTTGGACCAGTTATCCTATCTCAGCTCTGGGAAGAAGGCACTGGCAAACCACTTCTGAAAAACCTTGCCAAGAAAACTTCAGGGACTAGTCCAGGCAATTGCCAAAAGTCCCAAAAAATAATAATATAAAGCTGAAAGAGTTGGGAAAAAAAGTAATTAAAATAATCCAGTGAAGAGGGACTTAACATTTAATTAGATAATTGTTTCCATAGTCAAACATAGAGTTTTGTTTTGTTTTCTAAACAGTCAATTGGAATCTGCCTTCTTGATAATTAAACCCATCGTTCTATTATTTGATGCTCTGGATTGAGTGAGATCCTTTCAAGTATTTGAAGAGTTTCAAACTTCCCATCATACTAAAAGCAAAATGTGCCTAGCTCTTTCAATCTTTCTTCATAGGATTTAATCTTCTAGTTCTCTGATCATTCTCATTACTATTCTAGGAACCTGTTCCAGTTCCTCAAAATGTTGTGCTAAGAATTCTTCAATTCAATGATTTCTGTACAAAGAAGTCAGGGTACTGCCTGAGCAGTCACAGAATCCTTTTGCCTTTGACTGATAAACTTCCTTGAGCCATCTGGAGAGAATACCTTTATATAGTAACAAAAAGGTAAAGGTAAAAGTACCTTTACCTTTATATTATAGTAACAATTTTTGTTTACAAAATTCTGCATTATTTGCTATATATCCATGAGAGGATTAGCATGGCGGTTGACAAACAATAAACCAAGAAAGGGAAAATATGAGCCCTTTCAGATACTTTGGCATTTTGACCAACAATCTATCTGCTACTATTCCTTAGCAGGAGGTTGGACTAGAAGACCTACAAGCTCCTTCCAACTCTATTATTCAGTATTATAACCTGACAGCAGTCATTGAGTTGGGCTGCAAAATTTTGTATCATTTTAGCATATTATCACTTTTCAGTACATTTGAATGTACATTTTCTGCTTACTTTCTTCATTTTTTTTTTCAGATTAGCATTCACAGTCCTGGCAAAACAGACCAATGGAGCTTAGTTAGGATGTTTTCATCATGTTGTCATTTTTATATTTAAATTGCAATATATATATGTAAGCAAGGCTTTGTGCTCAGATAGGTTGTTGTAATCTAGGTTAATGATTTGATTTATGAGATTACTTAAACTTTATTGCCAAACCATGAGAAATTCCACAGCAAGTAGTACCCATGTAGTGATACTTAGTATGGACATACAGTATTCCTCCATCATAGATAGCAGATTGCAAAGCAGTGTGGATGTTAGCAAACTACCAAGATTATGGAACGAGCTAAATCTGACAATTCAGCACTGATAATAAATACCAAATCCAGTCAAAACATCTAGCTAACTTTGCAACTAACCATACTAACACTAAAATGATTCACTGTAAACATCTATAAAAATTCTCATGTTCCAGTAATGAAAGTGATTAATGTGGCAGTACCAAGGGATAGTAAACTAAAAGACAAAGAATTGGAGAAGATCACAAGGTATCAAGATCTGAAAATGTAAATTGACAGATTATGGCATAAATCGACCGTGACGATCCTAATGGTTTTTGACATACACGTTGATAAAATTTTCATCTGTGAATTGCAAAAGACCACATGTTTGAATATACACATATACTATGCTGATACATTATGACATCCTGTATTCTTATGAAGAATTTGATGCACATAAAGACCAACAACAGCTAAAGAACTGACAGCAATGACTTCACATTATTGTGAACAGAAAATAACAACAACAAGAAGAACTTTTAATGTCATTGAATTCATTGAAAAAATAATGACTCAGGCATTCAAAAAATGTTACAGGCAAAAATAAAAAGACAAGATGACTGAACTTTCAATTGCACACCTGGGCATGATTTGGAGAGGCAATTTAGTGACACCATAAATGGCAGCTTTTTAGAACAGCTTTTTTTGATGCCTATGGGGGAGGAAGTATCTCTTGATTTAATACACTATTGTACTTACTTTTCCTGCAATGAAGTGTCCCTTAGGGTAAAAGAGAGATTGGATTCAGGATGCACTGAGTAAGTGGAAGTGGGGCCTATTAGAAAGCTTTTGCAACTAAAAATGGATGAGAACTGAAATCTAAATGCCTTAAGTATTGACACTTCTAGAAACTTGGAACTAGATTAACTGTTTGAACTTAAAAGGAATGCACAAAACCACGGAAGGTAATAAACATGTACTTATATTAAAAACTTTACTTCCATGATAATTTAGTCTTTTATATATATTAAAAAAGGTACAAATATCAAAATGGAATGAAAAAGACATACCGAATAAAATATTCAAGAGGGACATGGATTAAAAAATAGATCAATGTGTTCTTTCTTATATCAATATTAACATAGCACTTTATTAGAACAAATCTGAATTTGTTATCAATTCATCACAGTCTTTCTCAATTTATCACCTGTTCCTGATAGAACTAAATGTTCTAGTTTTGTGAATATCATAAGAGTGTTCAGAATGTGATGTTCTCATTCATTTGTAGAGATAATAATATCGTTGTACACTCCAGGATTGTCATAAGGATTATTTAGACTGTGAATGATAAGCATTTGGATGCTCTTTAAGATCCATTGGGACCTTTTGAAGCTCAAAGACATTGATGTAAAATCAATATGATTTACATATTTATAGGACATTTTAATGGGTAACTTTCTTTAGCTCACTTGAAAGAAGATTATCTCTGAAATCAACACTGCATCAAGAAACCGCAAAGTAAAAGTCTTTGTAAATGTTCTATAAATGTTGGTGAAGGAATAGAAGATAACTTCATTGGTAGGCAGTATATCTTAAAGTAGTAAGCTTGCATTTTAAATGAAAGTAAACATAAACATAGGTTAGTGTCATATTAACCTCGATTCTGCCATTATTCCTCCTCCTCCTCCTCCTCCTCCTCCTCCTCCTCCTCCATAGAAAACTCACCTTCTCTCTCTTTTCTTAGCTACACATGTGCCCCTCCTTTCTTTACTAACATGGCCTTCTCAAAAAGAAATCTTGTTTCAGTAACCTCTGAGAGTTCTCAGAATGTCAACAAACATGTAGATAAGGGTGACCTAGTAGACACAGTTTAATTGGATTTTAAGAAGCCTTTTGACAAAGTCTTAACCTCCAGAACAAACATCACACTAATGGGATAGTAAGAGTGACCCTTTTACTAATTAAATTACAGAGTACAAAAGATGAATAAATGAGCAGTTCTTGTAAAAGAAAGATACTAAAATATGGGACTGTCAAGACCTACATTGGGCTTTCTCAATTTCCAGTTGTTTTCAATTTGTTCATAGTGTAGGAATACGTAACATAGTGGCTACATTGGCTTATAGCAATAGATTTATAGCAATATAATAGAGAAAAGGGTTCCAAAAAGAACTAGAAGGATGAACATAAAAATGGCCAATAAGCAAGCACATTGGGGGCCCAAAGTATCCTGCTTCTGAAACATTATGAAAGGTCTAAGTTGGCAGTGATTGACTTGGAAAGAAGTGTTTGGATTCTGCTTTACACTAATCAGCTATGTTAAACAGTGTATAGTTACAGTAAGGAGAAACGGGAAAAACTATATTGGACAAAGCGATCAAATAAAACTAAATGTGGTATCTTCATTTATAGCAATGCCACAACAATGCTTGGAATACTGTGTTTAGCTTGGGCCAGTGTGTCACGAGTGTTTCCAGGATTGCTGTGGCTATCTGCCTACTCACAAACAGTATGGTTTTAATCAAGCCATCTACTGTTGCCAATTACCTGCAAGCCTTCCCTGCCCTGGATAATTGCAGGTTGACTCCTTACATAAGCAAGGACCTTTCGCTTGCTACCCGGGCCTAGTCTTCTAGGCCTAAATGCACAGCTCCTGCAGGAAGCTTGGTGCAATGCCGCAGACGGGAGAAGAATGCAGATAAGGACTCCAGACGTCGTTACAGAGAGACTCCCACGGATGCTTGCCTTTTGCTGTTTTGTAGCACGCAAGCTATCATCGGGACTGCTGTTGCTGGACCTTCTTCCTCCAACAAGCTTCAAACAATGTTTGCTGTTTGAACTGTTTTTACTTCAGGTGACTTTCAGCTGTGAGGCTCGTGCTGCCCTCGTTATGATTGCCTTGATGATGTATCGATGCCGAAGCTGCTTACCTTCATGCTAGCCTTATTCTTTTGTGAACTGTTTTCGGTATTGTGGATCTAGGGAGATAGCCTTGCCTCACATACCCAGATAAGACTTTGTTTTTAATGTGCTCTCTTAAAGACTTAGTGCTTTTTAAATGTTTTAAAGTAAATTATATTTTTACACAAGACGCCTCTGTCAGAATCATTTCAGTCTCAGTGCGTTTACTCATGAGCTGGTTCACGGTCCGGGGTACCCCTCAACCCCATTTCGTAACAGTTGGTAGCAGAGGATGGTTTAACGAACTTATGCTCATGTGGTAACGCGCTAGACTGGAATATCTGCAGTTGAATAGATGTTGACTAGGGCAGCAGCAGCAGCAAAAAGTATGAAGTCACAAACTGAACTGTCCGGGGCTCAGGCCAAAAATGTTTTGGCTGAAAAACCCCAAACTCTAATTGATTTAGAGAATAGTGGAGCTGTAAGTTTTGGAGTAGAGGTCTCAACTTTTGAAGGGCCCAAGATAGTGAATAAACCATCATCACCTAAAGAAGTAGAGACTGGAAGAACGCCACTTCAGGTCTTGAAAACAAATACAGAGGTGGATGATGAGTTTAGGAAGGCAATCCTTCAGTTTTTAGGTTTGCCCACAGTAAGTCAGAACCCGACTGCTGATTCTAGCGGATTATTAAAGAATCCAGCCGTGAAAGGAAAAAAGATCGAAGTCCTACAAAACACCGGATCGGTAAGAGACTTTCAATCTTTTCCTAAAACCCCCACCTCAGACCATAAGTAGAGAATGGGGGATAACAGACTGCCTGATTCGAATGTTCCTGCTTCTTTGTTAAACCAGCATGGCCAAAGTGATATTGCGCCACCTGCTGTTGAAGCCATCATAGATCAGGCCATAAAGACTTTAGCTCCCTTGATGACGTCAGTGACTTCTGCTAAAAATTTAAGACTCTCATGTTGAGCGTAAGGTTGCAAGTGTGATAGAAACTTTGGCAACCATTTTAGGCGATGGTTTGCAGGTACCATCGGCTCAACAAATAGTAGCTGCACATACCAAAGCACCCCTGATGTCTGTGACTAATTCAGCGCACGCCACGAGTGGGACATATCCATCCGTGATGACATCGACATCCAGGACAGTTCCGGAGGCTGTCTCAACTGAAGATAGGAATTTGGGAGCGCGTCCAAAAATTCCTAGAGATGTGCACCAGAGAGGACCCTCGAGTTTTTGTGATCAAGCCAGGATGAGCTTTGCATCCGCACAACCTGAAGTTTTAATCCCTCCCATTGGGGAGGAACGATTGTCAGAATGCCTGATGGAAGACACTGTGCTGTGTGCTTCCATTCCAATGCCTTATTGCCCGTTCCAGGATGGACCACATTTTGAACATCAATTAATGTCTGTTTCCATGTTTAATAATGCACAGGTCCTTCCTCCTAATTTTAAAAGTTTAAGTGTGGGTGGAGAAAATTTTAAGGAATGGGTTAAAAGTATTCAAGTAATTTTAATGAGAGAAAATGTTTTATCGTTGTTGTTAAAACCCCCACCTAGACCATGGTCCTTAGAAGTTGATCTTTTACATCATAAGGCCTTTTGTATTTTATTGATGTCCATTGACCCTGCACTATATCCCAGTATACCTAGTAACCTGACCGTAACAGAAGTTTGGGTGAAACTACATAAGCTATTTTGTTCAAAAAGCTCCCATGTTACAAACAGAGTTTATAAGGAGTTCTATTCCGCAAGGCTGAAGGCAGGAGTAGATATTAATGAACACTTATGTGAGTTAAACAGGTTAAGGCAAGAATTGATGTTGAGGGGGGAAACAGTGTCTGAACAAACCCTCATTACTGTTATACTCAATTCCCTTGATCCTAGCTGGGATAATTTTATATCGCAACTGGATAATGTTAGTTGTAATAACTTATCTTTAGAAGTGTTATCTGGCAGATTGATTGCAGAAGATAACTTGTGAAAATGCAGGGCGGCTTTTCACAAAAAGGAAAAACCTTTAAGAAGGCCCGATAGTTCAGATAGAGCATATACTATCGGGGAATGCTTCAATTGTGGTTCAAGGGAACATTATAGAAGGGATTGCCCACAAAATGTAAATGCTAGGGCAAGTGTAAAGATACCTTCTGATAATAAATGTAAAAGGAGGTCACTTCCTCCAGGCAGAAAGCCAAGTGGAGATGTTCCTAACCACAGAAAGGGTAAAAAGCCAAATGAAGGCAACAAAGGGGACAAACCCAGGTTTAATGATGGCTCTGTAGGTATAGTGGAAACTACTGAGTCAGAGCTTACAAGGGAACAGTGAGAGCAACTATGGTTAATGGACAGTGGAGCCAGTAACCATGTTGTCAGGGACCGAAGGTTGTTTGTTAATATGAAAAGGCATCAATCCATGGTCAAAGTTGCAAACGGTAAAAAGGTCAATGTTGTTGGCATTGGAGATGTTTATATTCCTGGGATAGGAAAGATTCATGGAGCATTGTATGTACCAGAGATAGATCATAATTTGCTAAGCCTAATGAGGATATGTGAGAACCCCAGAATGGAGATTCTGTTCTCAGGAGGAACAGCTGTGATCAAAAACAACAAATGCGTGATTGGGGAGGTTTTGAAGATAGGTGGTTTGCCTTATTATTCCCCCAATACGAATGCTGTGACCTGCAGTGATAGCAATTATACTATCTCATTTGGTAGTAACAATGAATCACAGTTAGAACTAGGTGATGAGGATCAAGACTTTCACCAGAGGAAGCCTTGTAAAGACAAATGTAAAGTTAATAAAAAGTTTTTAAATTTTAACTTAGAGTCAGATAATAGGGAACCTGAAAATGCTAATGCAATTTCTATAGGAGAGCCATTGCACAATGAATGTGTTCACTTGATGCATCGCAGGCTAGGTCATGTGAGTTTTCCTATAGTGAAAAAGGTAACCGAACACTCAAGGGGAACCAAGATCAATGATTGTAACACATTTCTAGATTGTTCAATTTGTAGGAGTGCAAAGTTGAAGGTGAAATCTGCGCCCAAGAGGTCTCAGAGGTACTCTGAACACCCGTTTCAGCTCATCCACATGGATTTGGTGGGTCCATTCGCACCTTCTGTGGGTAAGAGACGGTACTTTCTTACCATAGTAGATGACCATAGCAGATTTGGATTCGTTTTTCCCCTAATGTCCAAGAGTGAAACGTTGGCTAAGTTTAAGGAATTTTGTAACTTAGTCCAGAACCAGCACCAGGTCAGAGTTAAGAAGATCTTAACTGACAGGGGGACTGAATTTAATTCTAGGCAGTTCTCCAGCTGGTTGAGGAGTAAGGGCATAGTCCACTTACGCACCGCGCCTTACTCTAAGTTTCAAAATGGTGTTGCAGAACAGCGCAGCGACGTATTACAAACCATGATGCGGTGCGCCCTAGAGGATTCCGGAC
This sequence comes from Arizona elegans, assembly GCA_022577455.1. Taxonomy (NCBI): domain Eukaryota; kingdom Metazoa; phylum Chordata; class Lepidosauria; order Squamata; family Colubridae; genus Arizona; species Arizona elegans. Next base: position 87,311,210 of record JAKOOJ010000006.1, on the reverse strand, counting down.
TAGACTTCGCGTACTGGGTAGAAGCAGTTAGATACGCGAATTACACCTTGAACCGAGTGTGGTTTAGCGTGGTGCAGAAGACCCCATACGAGGTGCTATACGGCCATAAGCCTAGCTTGGCACACCTCTACGTTTTCGGGGTGATGGCCAATGTTCATGTCCCGAAGGAGCTCAGGAGAAAGGGAGACCCAATCTCTGTTAAACTGAGATTTGTTGGTTATGAGCAGGGCTCCAAGGCATTTAGGTTTGCCTACCCTAACGGGAAATTAATGATATCAAGTTCTGCCACTTTTCACGAAGGGGCCAATTGGAGTAAGATCCATGCCAATGAGATTCTTACTCAGAACCCTTCCCGTAGTTGTCATAGGCAGTCGGAGGATGTATTGGAAAACCTACCCGAGGATAGGGATACATCTGGTTCTGGGAAACGTGCATCCCAGGCACCCTTGAAAGGGGTATTGAAGCGTAAGATGGGGGTAGCCAGGAAGGATAGGCACCCAGCTTCTGAGACGCATAGTGATAGTCACGAGCTAGATGACTCATCGGACAACTCTGATGTCAGTGACTCTCCTAAAGGCAGACCAGTTAGGGTTACCAGGGGCAATAAGCCTAAGAGGTACAACGACTTTGTTACCTCAGTCAACCAGGTTTTGGCCACCCCTCAGAGATATGAAGATGTGTTGGCCTTACCTGATCATGAACGACAGAAGTGGCTGGCCGCTATGGATACAGAATTAGATAGCCTGAGAAGGCTCGATGTATTCATGCCAACAAGATTGCCCAAGGACAAGAGGGTGATCGGCACCAGGTGGCTTTTCAAGCAAAAGCCCATTGAAGGTGGGGGCTTTATTTATAAGGCGAGACTAGTGGCGCAGGGATTTTCGCAGAGATTCCCTGACGATTATGAGGACACCTTCTCGCCCACGGTGCGCCCTGAGAGCGTGAGAACAGCTCTCACCATCGCTACCATGCGAGGTGAACATGTATATCAGTTTGATATTCAGACCGCGTACCTGCACGCCCAGTTAGATAAAGAGCTGTGTGTGAGGATTCCTCAGGGAGTAAGCCATCGGGAAGACGATGTGTGGTTGTTGATCAAGAGCCTATACGGCTTAAAACAATCTGGTAAACGATGGTACGAGTGTCTCACAAAAAGCCTGAGAGAGATGGGCTTTTTACCATTGTCGGCTGACGAGTGTGTTTTTGTCAAGGAAGATCAGGGCATTAGGGAAACAGTAGTGTTGTACGTTGATGACATACTATATATTTGCAGATCAGAGAACAGGCATAAGAAGTTCTCTGAGGACCTAAGTAAGAGTTTCGCCCTAAAACCATTAGGTTACATTAGCAAATTTTTAGGGGTGCAATTCGTAAAAACCGAGAAGGGGTTTTGGCTTTCTCAGGAATATAAGATTCAGGAATTGCTTAAAAAGTGTAGCATGGTAGAGGCGAAGCCATGCGATACCCCTATGGCAACAGACTTCCTTAAGAATATGTACACTGAGAACACGGAGTTTGAGGATAAGACCTTTTACAAGTCCGTGATTGGGTCGTTGTTGTACATTGCAAATTGGACTAGACCGGACATCAGTCTAAGTGTAAATGTGTTATCTAGACATTCTGAACATCCTACACAGTACCATTGGAGTGGAATCAAACGACTCCTGAGATATTTAAAAAGTACTGTGAACTATTCATTGTTATTGGAACCAGAAGCAACTAGAGAATTAAGATTGAGTTGTTTTTCGGATGCCGATTGGGCAGGGGATGTTAGATCTAGAAAAAGTACCTCGGGGTACATTGTATACCTAAATAGTAGCCCTGTGTATTGGTACTCTGGGAAGCAGAAGTTAATTGCAACCTCCACAGCGGAAGCTGAGTATGTGAGTTTGTCCAAAGCTTCCAATAACCTAGTTTCGTCTGACGATCTTCTGGTAAGCTTATGGAGGAAGCCTATGCAACCTATAAAAGTCTATGAGGATAACATGGCTGCCATTAACATATCGGAAGCCGATGCTGTAGGCCAGAGATCGCGCCATATTGACATTAAAATCAAACATGTGAGGCAATTGGTGAAAACAGGTTTCATTAAGACTGTGTATTGTGAAACCAAGGAACAGGTAGCGGACGTGTTTACCAAACCGCTGCCCCATGACCAACACCTCTATCTCTTGGGTAAAATGTCGATGGCTATGTGAATGTACTTCCCATTGATGTATATATGTACCCAATGTAGAATGTATGTTTGTTAACGAGTCAAATAGCCTCAGAGAAGGGGATTGTCACGAGTGTTTCCAGGATTGCTGTGGCTATCTGCCTACTCACAAACAGTATGGTTTTAATCAAGCCATCTACTGTTGCCAATTACCTGCAAGCCTTCCCTGCCCTGGATAATTGCAGGTTGACTCCTTACATAAGCAAGGACCTTTCGCTTGCTACCCGGGCCTAGTCTTCTAGGCCTAAATGCACAGCTCCTGCAGGAAGCTTGGTGCAATGCCGCAGACGGGAGAAGAATGCAGATAAGGACTCCAGACGTCGTTACAGAGAGACTCCCACGGATGCTTGCCTTTTGCTGTTTTGTAGCACGCAAGCTATCATCGGGACTGCTGTTGCTGGACCTTCTTCCTCCAACAAGCTTCAAACAATGTTTGCTGTTTGAACTGTTTTTACTTCAGGTGACTTTCAGCTGTGAGGCTCGTGCTGCCCTCGTTATGATTGCCTTGATGATGTATCGATGCCGAAGCTGCTTACCTTCATGCTAGCCTTATTCTTTTGTGAACTGTTTTCGGTATTGTGGATCTAGGGAGATAGCCTTGCCTCACATACCCAGATAAGACTTTGTTTTTAATGTGCTCTCTTAAAGACTTAGTGCTTTTTAAATGTTTTAAAGTAAATTATATTTTTACACAAGACGCCTCTGTCAGAATCATTTCAGTCTCAGTGCGTTTACTCATGAGCTGGTTCACGGTCCGGGGTACCCCTCAACCCCATTTCGTAACACAGTGTTTTCCAAGAAAAATATTGTATCTTTAGCTGAAAGACAGCTAAACTGGCCATGAATTTGGAGAAATTATTTTGTGGTAAATACTACATATGGGGCATTCAATAAAAAAGGGGGAAAATCCTAGACTGTATGAAAGTACATTTGACATAAAGGATAAAGATAGAGAATCATTCTTCACACATTTCCCTAATACTAGAATAAAGCTGAGCACAAATACCTTTGAAACACTCCACCAAATCTGTGGCAGGTAAATGGGTGAGTAATTTATCCAATGGAAAAAGAAATTGTGCGGTAAATTTTCAAGGGCAGGATACCATTTTAGCCACATTGAAGGATTTTATTCATTCTTCATAATGTCAATTGGGTTTAATTGAAGTATAAAGGGCCAAAAACTGCACAGTAGTCCACATTATGGGTTGTCCACATCCTTTTAGTTGCAGCATGAGTAAATCTGGCTATAAGCATTTTTATAAGTATCTTTTATGAAATGATATTTTTAAAAGAAATTCTAAAATGCCTTGTTTATTCTTTGAAAGACATATGCAAAAATTTCTCTTTCATTAAGTGAATAATAATTGCTTGTTCAGTAAAAGTAAATCTTTAGACATTCATGAAAATCTGGTTAAACTTTTAATTTTCTACTGCAGAATTCAGTGATGACAACCAACAAGGGTGACATTAAAGAACAAAAAATGGAATATAAAGCTATGAGGAGATTATAAATTATCATATTAGCAGTTTATCTAGAACGGATGTCAGCAACCTGCAGCTTTACAGCCACATGTATCTCTTTGGGCCCTCTGCTGTGGCTCCCTGTCCCATCATGGCTGGCCCCGCCCCTTGCCTTCCCCTCCCAGTCACTCCTCGCCTGGCCTGAGAAGGTAAGGGCAACAGTTAGGGATGGAGAAGCGGCCAGGGCTGATTCTCTGGTACCTCACTCTTGCTGGAGCTTCTTCTGGCCCCTGTTGGTACTCCCCATAATTGCTTGGGGAGACGTGCAACCTGCTCTCTGCCCCGAGAAACTGGTCCAACCCAGCCATGACCAACACCGGCCTGGCTAACATGAGGGCTGGTGCAGTGGAATGGGATCGGGGAGGAGGGGATGATGAAAAGGTGGATGGGCCCGCAGCACCCAGCCATGTCTTTAAGAAGCTCAGGACAGCAGGAAAGGGGGGCTGGCCCCACCGAACCTCACATGCCCACTGGAGAAAGACTTGGAGAAAGCCAGAGGGCCCTCGCCAAAGACACTCACCCATCAACTGGTCTCCCCGTCTCTCTGTATTTCTCTGTCTGTGTGTGTCTCTATGTCTGTGTGTTGTTGTGTGTGTGCATGTGTGTCTGTATCTCCCTCTCCCTCTCTCTTGCTCCCTATTTCTGTGTGTGTTTCTCTTTCTCTCTCAGAAAGCCGGTGAGCTTTCCTTGGGGCTCTTCGCTACTCCTTTTCTTTCTTCTTTTTGGAAACTTTCTTCTTTTTGACTGAGGAACAAGCACCAGCCACGGTGGAGGCTTCCCTCCTCTTCCTCCCCACTCCTTTTCCTAGGGGGTCTAGAGAGTTTATGTGGCTGGAGGGTCATGTGACTGGGTGGAAGTGAGTGACATCGAGTTGGCCACCCCACCCAGGTTTTGTGTTTTCTTTTCTGTGGGAAATAGGTCCAAATGGCTCTTTGAGTGTTTAAGGTTGCAGACCTCTGATCTAGAATACAAGGCAGTATGTCTTTGAAAGCCAGTTATGGTTATATCACATTTGCATTGGAATCTGGTGGCCATTGTGATTAACAATACTGAAATAAATATAGTGATACTTCAGTACTCATCTTTAATTGGTTCCACGAGACGTGACAATTACTAAAAGTCATTAGTGCCAAATAAACCATGTAACTAATGCATGACCCTTCATTTCAGCTGGAAAGGATAGCAAGTTATGAGGCAACCAAAAACAAGTTCTAGCTTGCAAATTGAATACCAAACAAACAATCACTACCAGAGCAAAATTGCATCAAAATGCATCAAGTACCAAATTTGATTAGTTTCGAAGTAGTTGAGTACTAAGGTACCATTGTAGCTCTTTGGGCTTGGTCCTAAGTTTTACTTTAATTAAACTATTTTTCCTTTTTTTAAAATTTTGGCTTAATAGAACATTGAATTAACCTGATCCTGGCTTTTAAATTAATGTTTTCATATTTCTTGTAGAAAAAAAATCCCTGAATACACACACACACACACACACAGAGAGAGAGAGAGAGAGAGAGAGAGAGAGAGAGAGAGAGAGAGAGAGAGAGAATGAAAGGAGGGAGAGAGACAAGACATGCAAGAATAGTGATATTATTAGCTGTAACACCGAGGAAATGATTGATCTTGCCGGCTTTAAATAGAGGATGAAGAGGATTACATTTTGTCATTTTAATGATTTTAACTACTTAGTCAATTGAGTTTCCTAGATAACTACCAGGTCTGTGCAAGGCTTTAGGAGGGTACTTCATTTTGTTGAAAGTTTATGTGAAGCACTCTTACGAAGCCTATTCACAAAAGAATTCCTATTCCTGTAGCACTAAAAGCAATGTGAAGTGGCTGCATGGCTTTGATTTGCATTACTATCACCACTTGTCTAGCACTTCAGTGGTTTGAAGAGGTTTCTGTGCAGTTAAATGAGGCTAAACTGATGGACAATAATCATATCAGTTTGTTGGGACAAAGCACTGCTTTGGTAAAGAACAGCCATCTCACACAGGTCCTCATACTACTACTGCTCTTGTACATACATTCCTTGGATCATCTCCAAATTTCACACTTGATCATTATGTGAGGCTCTAGCTCTGTAGGTTCAGTGCAGTGGCGGGTTGTTCCCAGTTCAGTCCGGTTCTATAGAACCGGTATTAAAACTGGCGGGAGGCTCCGCCCACCCACCACGACATCATCATGGGTGATCTGCTAATGCTCCCGTTGTGAACCGGTAGTAAAGGTAAGTAGAACCCACCCCCGGTTCAGTGGTGGACATTTAATACTTCTCAGAACTTCACAAGCAAAGCATGACACAACATTTACCTCTTTGCAAAGTGCACCATGTCCAATTTCTTTTGAGGATTATATTTTGCCATTCTGAAGTGATCTTTGCTGACAATTCTAAGACTGGATAATTGGAATGTGCTGTAGATTGACCTGGAAACTGCAATTAAAGCACTATGCCTCAGCCAGGTTATTGAAGGGAAGGACATATCACTATCATATCCCACCTGTTGTTTTCTTTTTAGATAATGTTTATTAAAAGAACATGTTATAAAGATTTAAAGCATAAAAGAAAAAGAAAGAAACCATAAGAGGGTAAAAGTAAAAGTGAAGGATAACAAAAAGGAGAGAAAAAAAGTAATCTAAGGAATCTTCTTTGTATCAGTTACAAACATTACAATTGCCTTCTTTGCATAACATCTTCCCATATTACATGTCATGTTCCTTTTTCCCCCATATGCAGACCTTTTAAATCAATAAATTCCAAAATAACCAGCTCATTTTATCCAGCCAAAGTCCATAAAGGGTTTCCAATCTTTTGTAAAAAGTACTTAATCAAATAAGTCAGTTTGGCCATTTCTTCAAATGCAGCCATCTTCACAATCCATCACTCAATTATTAGGGTTTCTGTGGTTATCTGTTTTGTGCATATAATAGTCTCAGTACAGGTACCATATATGAAATCAATGGTCCATGAACCTTTTCTAGTTGACTGTCCACAAATCCTAATAGGAAAAATTCCAGCTTCATCTGATAATTTTTAGAACTCGCTGAATCACCCTATGTATTTGTATCCAGTAGCTTTTTGCTTTTCTGTAGTGAAATGAGCCATGGTGGTTAAAATGCAATATTGCAGGCTAATTAAGTTCTAGTCTCACCATCTCAAGGTTGACTCAGCCTTCCATCCTTCTATAAAATGAGGACCTAGATTACTGGGAGCAATATGTTGATTCTGTAAACTGCATAGAGAGAGCTGTGAAGCAGTATATAACTGCTATTGCTATTGCTACTTTCCACAAGCCCCCATGCATGATAAAATACACCTTTCCAAAGTGATTAGAAGTACCTTTATATATATTATTATTATTATTATTATTATTATTATTATTATTATTATTATTATTATTATTTATTAAATTTCTATACCGCCCTTCTCCAAATAGGACTCAGGGCGATGCACAGCCAAGGTAAAAACAGAGCATACAAAATTTAAAAACAGTATTAAAATAATTAAATATTTGGCCATAAATTAAAACAACCCAATTTAAAATCAATTTAAAATTTAACTCAAGCCAGCCCAGCTAGTTGAAATAAATAGGTTTTCAGGGCCCGACGAAAAATCCGGAGGTCTGTTATTGTACGCAACTCTGGGGGAAGGTTGTTCCAAAGGGTGGGCGCCGTCACAGAGAAGGCTCTCCCCCTGGGGGTCACCAGCCGACATTGTCTGGCGGACGGCACCCTGAGGAGGCCCAATCTGTGAGAGCGTACTGGCCGGTGGGAGGTTATTGGTGGCAGAAGGCGGTCTCGTAAGTACCCCGGCCCTAAGCCATGGAGCGCTTTAAAGGTGGTCACCAACACCTTGAAGCGCACCCGGAAGACCACCGGAAGCCAGTGCAGCTCGCGCAGGAGAGGTGTCACATGGGAGCGCCTCATCGCCCCCATAATCCCCTGTGCGGCTGCGTTCTGGACCAGCTGGAGCCTCCGGGTGCACCCCAGGGGGAGCCCCATGTAGAGAGCGTTGCAGTAGTCCAGGCGGGAAGTGATTAGTGCCTGAGTGACTGTGCGTAGAGAGTCCCGATCTAGAAAGGGACGCAACTGGTGTATCAGGCGAACCTGATAAAAAGCCCCCTGGCCACGGCCGTCAAATGATCTTCTAAAGACAGCCGTGTGTCCAGGAGGACGCCCAAGTTACGAGCCCTCTCCGTGGGGGCGAATGATTCGCCCCCAATAGCCAGCGATGGCGTCAGCTGGCTATATCGGGACGCTGGAAGCCACAGCCACTCAGTCTTGGAGGGGTCTTGGAGGGGTCTTAAACAATTTCTGTGTTGCCATATACCAATGGTACATCATTTTTAAAAAGTTTTCTTTTAAATTGCAAGATAATGTGAATTTCAGACCTTGTGATCACATTGATTCATTTGAATATTGAACCAAAATTATTGGCCCATTTTGCCATGCATTCTTTAATGTGCTCTTCTTTTGTTTCAAATTTCTGCTAAAGTTTCTGTATTTTAGTAATCACATTGTGCATTCATTCACAATTTACTTTAAAATTATGCTATTTTTTAATTCCTGGTATTTTTTTATCTATATTAAATCTTTCTCTTAATTGTGCATGAGAACTATTGAAAATCAAATGCCTCTGCAGTCAGTTCTTCCCTTGATTTCATCTTAAGCTTTCTGTCAACTTTGAAATGGATCGGGACTGTTGCAGCTACAGTATTTTCTCTGTTTCTCACCTTAACACACTTTGGGGTTGGGAGGGAGCTCTGGAATGTCAGAGCAGACATCAACAACTTACTGTCTCGTAGGAACCAAGGTCATCCCAAAGGTACTGGCCACAGACTGGAAGAGGTTACCAAGGAGATACCAGAACACCTAATTGGACAATGTGACCTGTGACAAGGAGGGAGGAAACTGTCTATTCTTTTACTATACTGAAAGTGCGGGAAATAATCATAGCTGGTTTTTCAAAAGTGCCGAAATGATGTACTCAATAAAGCAGTTCTTTAAGAAAGGCAATACCCTGTTTTCCTCAAAATAAGACATCTCCCGGTAATAAGCCCAATCGGGCTTTTGAGCGCATGGCAATAAGGCCAAGCGCTTATTTCAGGGTTCAAAAAAATATAAGGCAGGGTCTTATTTTCGGGGAAACACGGTAGCCTCAGAGTTGCTGAATTGGTTGTGTTTATTACTCAGAACTTTGACACTTTCCATATTCCTGACTAACAAATCTTAATAAGTTAACTATTTGCCTTTACCTGCTATTTCTTTTCTATAAAATGCTTCTTGAAATGAGGCCAATGTAGCTATTTGGGGCATAGCCTGTCTGTGTATCTATTCCATATTTGGGATATAACATTCCTAATATAATGATTTTTAAAATCTATATTAACTTTGTCCTACCATAAGTAATCGTGCCACCCAAGCCTCACGTTTAGCTTTCTGAACTTAGTATGGGATTTTTATTATTCTTCTGCAGTTTCCTGTTGAAAGCAAAACCACCCAACTTCCTTTTTAAGAGTCTGTTTTGATTTATCTTCTTCTCTTTGTCTACCGTTATCTCTTAACCTTCAGTAAAATGCTTATCTCCATAGCAACTGTGTATGAGTGTGTAATTAAAACCTGAACCAGGGAATTTAATAATGACAATCCCTACAGTCATGTCTGGCATGGTTAACTGGATCCCATCGTTGTTAGACAAGGCAGCTTCCTGATGGCTTTCCACAAACCTGTTTCCAAGTCCATGGGGAAACTAGCAAGAACTTGCAAATCCTGGGTGGGTTTGCAAGCAGGCCAGTATGCAGATAAGTGGCTGCTACCATATGATAGAAAGCATGAGTGGGTGTGACAGAGGCTTGGGAAGATTTCAGGGGGTGCATGAGTTGCAAGAATGAAAGCAAGGCATAATGTGGTTTGGGAAGAGTGCATGAGGATGCATGGGGAGAATGACACTTAGTAGGGTGCATGAGGATGTGAAGGATGTGCAAGGATGCAAAGTAGACATGGTGAGGATTGTGGAGGGCTTATAAGGGTGTATGAGGGTACAAGGGAGGCATAGCAAGGGTTGTGGAGTGTACATAAGAGTGTGAGGAGGTACATAAGAGTGTGAGGTGATGCTTGGGGAGCATGCAGGAGGTGTGCGTAAGTGGGTGGTAGGGCACAAGCACAGGGGACTCAGGGAGGGTGAAGGCATCAGGGAGACTTACGCCAAGATTTGTGACCTTCCCTACTGGCTTCCCCATTGATTTTCTGGGGTTGTCAGCAGGAAAGGTTGAAAATGACAATAACTTGATCACAAGGTGCTACAACAGATTGTAAGTGCAAGCTGGTTGTCAAGCATACACATAGTGATCATGTGACACTAGGGATACTGGGAGAGAGGAAGATTAATTGTGACCACCATTCCTTCAGTAACTTCAGTCACTGAACAAATGGTCATTAATTCAAAGACTATCAAAAGCCTTAGTCCTCCTCTTTCTATTGCATCTTGGAAAATCTTATATTGAGCCTTCCACCCCCCATCCCACCCTTCATATAAACATTCTGCCTGTTTTGAATGAGCTGCAGTAGCTGTCAATTTGGCAGTCAAATTCTATCATATAAAACCCTAAGTGCTTAGAATATGGATTCCTAAAGGACCACCTGCCAGCTTACCTACCTGAGTATCCATTAAAATAACTAGCAATGCCCCTGATGGTGCCATATTTGCCAGTATTTTGTTTTGGCAACCTGAGAGGATACCCTCAATGCAGATATCTAAGTTGTTGAAATTTCCATTCCATTCTGGTTTGTTTGTTTGTTTGTTTGTTTGTTTTTCGTATTTCTATGCCGCCACTCTCCAAGGACTCTGGGCAGCTTACACCAAAGACAGTATACTAAATAGCATATTGCCCCCAACAAACTGGGTCCTCATTTTACCCATCTCAGAAGGATGGAAGACTGAGTCAACCTTGAGCCAGTGAGATTTAGTACCATGCCTTTTAAACTTTTAGTGCCCATTTAAGACATATATGTTCAATGTGTTGTTTTACCAAACTTATAGCATTGTACATTCTGATCTGGTACATGATATCAGAGTTCAGTGATATCTTAGTTCAGTGATGGCGAACATTCTTGGCACCGAGTGTGCATGTGTCTAGGCCGCAACCCAGAAGAAAAGCTGCCCAGGGCGCATGCACGTGCCCAAAAATGAACTTCTGGTTCCAGCTACTGAACTTCTGGTTTCAGCCAGCTACTCTTCCGGGTTTCTGGTGTGTATGCGCACGCAACAATCAGCTAGCTGGTGTGCATACTCATGCAGGAAAACAGAAGACGAGCTGTTCTAGTTTCCGGCACTGCCGCATGTAAAAAGGCCAGCTGATAGTTGTGTGCGCATACGCACCAGAAACCCAGAAGAGGAACAGCGATGCCACATGTGTCAAGCAACATGGATCTGCATGCCACTTCGGGCATGCGTGCTATAAGTTCACCATCACAGTCTTAGTTGATGCTTTTGAGCACTTTTTTTAATATAGAGAAACTAGAAATGAGTTAAGCCCACAACAAAGCTTGAAATCAAGTTTGTTTATTTATTTATTTATTTATTTATTTATTTATTTATTTCCAATTTATATACCGCCCTTCTCCCTGAGGACTCAGGGCGGTGTACAGCCAGAAGTTGAGTAAAGATATTTGTTGGTTTGTGGGATACATGCATTTAAACATATAAAATAGTTTGACTTTCAAATAATATGCTTATCAATAATTGACACCAGCTTATCTTAGTTTCCTTAGTTTTCATTTTAGCTTTTCCATGTTCTCCCATTCTCCTTTTTGCTTAGGTGGCTCCTAATGTCTTCTGTGTTGCTCAGCAGTCTCTGACTTACTGATCCTTTCCTTGTGAAGCTAGAACAGCATTTTAATGGCCTTTCCTGTATTCATATATTTTGGGAACAGATGGCTACCTTTTCTGTTCTGCCTATAGCTTTCTCTTTGGATTTGGTTTTTAGGCAATGAAAAATTAAGGAAGGACTTATCCTTTCGAACAGCCTGGTATGGTTCAGCAGCAAAGTGGCAGCTCTGACAAATTCCATATTATAGTCTTCCTCATAACTGACCTTCATCTGTCTGAAATATAACTGATCCATTTTTAGTAATCTTTTTTACAATTCCAGTGTCTGTTGGAATAAATTTCAAATCAACTCATAGCTATACAAAAAAGGTCACAAAGGCCATAAATTGGTTGTCAAACTTTTCATCCAAGTGATATCTGAACTGGTTTCTTAGGCTTTTGTTGGTTCTTGTCAGTTCTTATATATTGTACTTAAACTTCATGCTGACTAGAAGATCAAAAGTAGAATCATGCAAAGTTGGTGAAGCGCTTACTCTTTTCCACTGGTGCTTATCTGTTTTATTCTGCCATTGTGTAATTTCCCAAATCAATTCTCAGACTCAACAGAAAACTCTTCTGAAGCATAACTCATTAAGCTTTAGTGCTATTTGAAATAAGAACCTTGCATGCATGAGGCCATCAAGTTTTGATATTGTCTCACCAGGACATTTTTAAGGCTATTTATATCACAATAAACCCTTTATTAGATTCATCAATCAAGAAAAGGCCAAGTTTGAACCTGGAAATAACTTTTCCTTAGTCTCATCAATTCGAAACATGGGAAACTATGGACACATTATCTTCCATTTTATTTGAAACATCTAATTGAAATTACGGTTAAGAGCTTATATCTGCAACAACAAATGAAAGGGGAACTCTTAATGCATGGATCGAAAATGCAAACAATATAACTCAAGATAGTTCAATTCCTCTAGAAAGCAACATGAAGTGTTTGCTCAAATTACATAAGAAGACTCCAAGATTAAAAATACAAGCATTGATTTACCTGTTTAGATTAGTAAATGTCATAACTGCACAGTATTATTGTACAGATTATGTGAGGTAATATGAGGTACTGTCTTTTGTATCTTGAAAAAATAGAAAAATTTCATTCTTTAAAATGCCTCTATATATATAGACTTATTCTGGTGGCTTCTAAATAAAAATGGCAATACCTTTATATTGAATCAGAAAATCTGCCTTGTCCAGGGGTAGGTTCTACTTACCTTTACTACCAGTTCGCAATGGGGCCATGCACATGCGCAGAAGCTTCCTGATTACATTGGGGTTGGTGGGCAGAGCCTCCTGCCAGTTTTACTACTGGTTCTATAGAACCAGTCCGAACTGGGGGGCAACCCACCACTGGCCTTGTCCCTATTGTTGGGGGAACCTAGATGTCAAGATTTTCTAGCAGTCTTTATATGGAATCTATAAGAAATTATGGGAAATAAAATACACACACCTAGATACACTAAGATGATAAGGCTTCAATAAGTTATAATCATATAATTTCCATAATAAAGAAAACTGAATCGATAAGAGTAATCTATTATAAGCAGTTACTCACTGATCAAGTTCCGGGGGAGTTTCTCATTGCTTTGGGAAGTATGTATATGTTATGATACAGAAATAGTTATGGTGTTTGTTGTTAAGTAGCTTGATGTACTTTGCTGAAAACCATCTGTTTTTTTCATCATTTCACAATTCTCTCTGATGCACATTTGTAGATGAATATATTTATCTTGACTAACAGGTGGTATTGATTTGGCATGGCCTATCAGTTCTTAAGGGCAAAAAATGTTTTTATCAATACTTATCAACAGCATCAATTTTGTATGCTTCTTTTTCACTCTCTTTGCAGGTTTCACACCTAAAGTTGTTCTTACTTGGAGTAAAGTAATAACAGTAGCTACTCAGTTAGAGAGAGCAAGTGGGCCTCTATCACCAAAACAACAGGGATTAAGGAATAAAGTGATAGCTTTCATGCAGTTACAGATATTTGATAACTAATTTGTTATCAAATTAATTTGTTTTAATTATATCAGTTAAATAAAACAGATAATTAAAAGGACTTTTAAGTCCTGTGGTGCTAAATCAATGTCAAGGGGAAAATGAATCTATGAGAAACATTATATCAATCTAAAGAATATTTGTAGCTCAGGATTGAACTGTGGAGTCCTTCGTGCTCTCTGAGCTTGGTTGTTGCTTGCAGGCATTTCCTTAGCAGATTAGAAAACATCTACTTTGGTAATGAAATGAAGGCAAGCAGAACTGAAGAAACTTCTTGATTGAGGAGAGAGATGCTTTCAAGGGTTGGGTGGAGTCCAGTTGTCTTTTAAAAACAATTTAGGACAACCATGACCTGGATGATTGAAAATTTCCATAGACAACCTTCTTGCTGGTACACATTAAAATCTATAGACAGAGAAGGCATTTCACACTAACAAATCTTCTCATCTACATCTGCAAGCCTTAAACTCATTCATAGATTTGAGCTGAAAGTTTCCAGGAGGCTACCCTATCAGCTGTTTCCAACTTAATGCTTTCAATTTATCTTATCTCCTGTTAGCATGGCCAGAGTCTGGATGATTATGGAAGTTGAAGTCCAACATATCTAAAAGGCATCAAGTTAGGGAAAGCTGTATCATACAATAAGGGTGTAACAAAAAAAGTGGGTTTTTTTAAAAAAGATAAGAGTGGGACCTGCAATCAGGAATAAAATCTATCCATGTCAGTTGTTGAAGAATCAGTTGATCTTCTTGTCTTGCTTTTCCATGCTCACAACATCTTTTATCAATCAGCTCTTATCTTTTATGTCAACAAGGAAAAAGATAAAGGAGAAAAGAAACATCTTCCATCAAATAAATCCTGCCATTTCTTCTTCTTCTTCCCCACTCCACCACTTCTGCTTATTTATTTATAACTGCATCTTCCTTTGGAAAAACTCATTATAGGTGCAAGGATGAAGGTGAATTCAGATCAAAGCTGCCTTGAGGCCTCATTCCCAGCCTTCTTTCCTCCTCTTTCTTGCTTGCTTCAAGTTATTTTCAAATAATTCCTTTGCACAGCTGACAGTGGACAAAGTGACATATCCTTGGTATCCTGAAAACTCAAACATTTAGAAGAGAAGAAACTTTCTTTTTTCAAATTAGGTACTAGCTATTATATATTTTTACTAGCTAATGTCTTTTGAAATGTTAATGAGCAAATACTAATAAGAAAGATCTTAGCTCTCTTATAACAGTCTATACATTTATAATTTATGTATAGATATACATGAAAAGACATTTTTAAATGATTGTAATTTTTTTAAAAAATTACAAATGGTCGCAAACACAAATTGACAATTTCTTGTGTGGTTTTCATACTGTATCAATGTATTCAAGGAAGCTTGCCAAGTCACTGGACAGTTTCTCCAAAGAAAATCAAACATATTAAATATATAGTAGTCAAACACATAATATATGCAATGGTTTTACTGCAGCCTTTATTGACCTGCTTAATTCCAGATGTGTTGAATTTTAACTCGCATAATCCCAACTCACTTGGCAGTCCATTAAATGTGTGAGAAAAAATGGGGAAATGGTTTAACTACAAATACAGTACAGTTAGTGTAATTTGGAAGAAGTCTGAGATAAGAACAAAGGCTAAAAATGATAATAAGAATCACTTGGCAGAAGAAGATAGATGAAAATGGGCAAAGACAGTGGTGATGATAGATGTAGCAGTGCCAAGTGACAGCAACATCAGGTGAAGGAACCTGGAGAAGCTGGAAAAATAGTAGGGCCTGAAGGAAGAACTAGAGAGAATGTGGAGAGTAAGTGGTCCTAGGAGTATGAGTATGTATGTATATTTAAAAAATCGCTTCTCACACCTATGGATCTTCTTGAGTCCGATACTAGAGATCTGGGAGTTTGATAGTTCTGTGCAATATCGATAGAACCATGGTCTAGTGGTCTAATGCAGGAGTGTCAAACTTGTGTTGTCACAGCGGTGTCATGTGACATGTCACAACTTTTTTCCCTTTGCTAAACCAGGTGTGCATGATACATCCGGCCTGCGAGTCCTAGGCTAGAAACTAGGAGATTGTGAGTTCTAGTCCAGTTTTAGGTATGAAAGCCAGCTGGGTAACTTAGTCCAATCACTCCCTCTCAGATCAACCCACCTCACAGGTTGTTATTGTGTGGATGGATATGGATATATACATACACGCACACATACTTTACTGCTCCAGGCAAATCAATTGATTAAATCTTTCTATGATGATATGTATGATATTCATGTTTAAATTACATTAATCATTTATGAAGTGGAAACTATACTTAGTGTATATCTTGATAATTCTAGTTTCAAACTCATGTAGTTCTCCTGTCATTAGGCTACATCCAAGATTGTCCCAAATCTCTGTATTAACTCTTTGGTTGGACAAGATGACTTTAGAAAACCCACTAACAACAACAACTGTGATCTAGGAAAGTAGTAACACTCATCTTACACAATGTATAGTAACTAAGGGTGCTCAAATTGTTTTTGAATCTAAAGCAGTGAATCCCACAAATAATGATCCTTAATGTTTGTTTTAGATATTAATTGTATGAGATACTTCCTTACTCTCTCTCATGCTTTTTCTTTGTTTAAAAAAAAAAGCAGTCTTCTCACATTTTTGTTTGTCGAAACTAAACATACTTAATAATTTTAAACTTTTCTTTTTTGAAGTTATCTCCTAGATTATTCCTTCCTCTTTTCCTTCCTCCATTTATTCCTTTGTTAGCTTGTTTTGTTTTTTTCAAACCATTTCCAGTTCTGGAAGCATGGCAGCCTAAATTGTATAGAGGTTTGGTGGATATTTTTGTGGCAATAATTACTGTTCCAATGACTAACAGTAGAACAGCTGAAAAGGGAATCTGCCACCTTTTCTCTCTCAGAGCATCAAATTGCAGTTGGTATTTCAGAACTTGGCTTTAGATATGGTAATGAGTGTTTCTCCCTCAGAAGCCATTCTTGACAGAAAAATGCAGGAGAAAGGAAAGGAGGGGGTTAAGCTCCTCAAAGAATTGTAGCTGCTAGACTTTTTTTGGTGGTGGTGGGGTGTTATTTTAATGCCACTTGTACAGTGTCAAGGCAAGTGATTGTGCTTTCAGGCCCATGTCATCTGTAGCATTTCTTCCACATTTTCCACTATCATGAGTCCTGCAGCAATCAAGAGATGAAATGGCCCTCTTTTTATCTAAGAAACAGACCAGTTAATGTAATAGGACTGCTTTATGGCATCTCTGATGAATTCACATTTGATTTTCTGCCTTGTTTTTTTGATGTCTTCCTTCATTGATCATTTTTATGTTTATAGAATAGTATCCAACTGTGGGAGAGGCAAGACAGAAAGCTTCACACCTGTCTTTATATCTTCCATCTTGTCTTTTTTCCTGTCTCTGACACTTTCTCAAAAATTCATGTCTCTCCCCTGTCTCATTTTTTCCTTTTATTTCTAATTTCTTTCAGAATTTTCCTGGCATTATGTATTTTTGCCTTTAGCTAATTCTTAGTAGCAGTATCTTGGTATCTCTTGCCTCACACTCATTTCTGTGTTCTATCTATTACCTTTTTTCTTCATATCCCTGGTTATCATATTGCATTTTATTTGGATTTAAGGACTCTGAATGCTGCTAATCTCTGACACAGCACAGAACGTATCAAATTGTCTCAGCAAGCTTGATAATTATTAGGCATGCAGGAGTTTCGACAAAACCTCTTCCTATCCTTGCTGAGAATAAAGGTAGCTTCAATAATGTACCATATATATAACCATAATTTCCACATATTTAGAAATTCAGAACAGTCGCCAAATTTTAAAAGTGAAAGGCTTTTAAACTATTTTTTAATGGGAAAAGATATCTTATTTCCATTCACAGCCAATACATCTAAATGTCTATATTTAAATCACATCTCATGAAACACCACTACAGGATAGATTAAAAAACAAATAGGTATTCCGGAAGTTCCCTTACCAAGCCTATATATGACAGTCATTGCTGTGATTGATGGTTCATTGGTTAAATCCACCGGAAAGACAAGAACAAATCTTTCTTACAAAATAAAATGGGGAGAATGGTGACTATGCATTTTGTCCCAAATAAGCTTTTCCCCCCACTTCTTTAAAATCTCAGTATTAACATGATATTAACATCACCAAAGAATGATGGAGCATGGCAGAGTTGCCTTTTTTGTTACCATTTCTTTCTCACTTTCTCTTCAAATTCTACTCCTATACATCCAGGGGTGGGCTGCTGGGTGTTCGCAGAGGTTTGGGAGAACCTCTAGCTAAGATTCTGTGAAGTTCGGAGAACCTCCAAATCCCACTCCTGGCTACCACCACCTACCCCTCCCCTCCCAGGAGTCCCTACATAGCCTGTTTCGGATGCAGGTAAGGGCAGGGCATGCACAAAGGCTCGGAGAGGGCGAAAAATGGGCCTACAGGAAGTTCAGGAAGGCTGGAAACAGGCAAGTTTCCAGCCTCCAGAGGGCCTCCAGAGCTTGGGGAGGCTGTTTTTGCCCTCCCAGAGGCTTGAGGAAAGCCTCCAGAGCCCAGGGAGGGCAAAAAGCCCTCTCCTCTGCCGTAGTGAAGGAGACTGACTAGACCATGCCCATCATGGCCATGCCCACCCAGCAACTGGGCAGAGAACCCCTTGCTAAAATTTTTGAAGCCCATCCCTGTATACATTTTACCTTTCTTTTATGCAAGAACGAGGCAAGTCAGTGCCTACTATTTTTCTGTTCTCTGTGGTATTTGGCTGTGTTGGATGATTATTTGCTCCCCTTAAACTTCTGAAGGAAAATCACAGACACTTGTTTCCATAGCTAAAGACTTACTCTGAAATCCAACATAATTACACTGTTTAGAAGCCCTTTGGAAGAGTTTAATTTTGTAAAATAGCTTCCTCTAGGCAAGATCTCTCAAAGCTGAGCCCTTTGACACCTGAAATCTTTTTTTTCCATTTCTGCAGAATTCAGATAAGGATCTTAAACGAAAGCAGAAACAGCTTAGTGTCCAACTTATTGAAGCTGCTTTTTAGATTTGGGGTTTCTTTGCAGAGGAACATAGTCCCATTCTTCAGTTATTCAGCCAGTCATCTTGCTGGGAAGGTCAAGCTGAGAATCTGTCCTAAACATTGAAAGGAATCTAGGCTTTATTCAGAAAAACTGTATTCCTGTCTACAGTATGAGCAACTACTTAACTGAATCTTTTCTGTGGGTCTTAGGCAAGACTATAAGTAGCAGTAAGTAGCATTTTGGTTTGGCCTTATATTTAAGTGCAGAACAATGGGCTGCAATAAACATTTTTTAAAAATCTATGGAATTATAGTATAAACACATACTGAATGTGTATGCACATGCAAACATATTTTTCATATTATCCAACCCCAACACTATTTATTTATCAATAAGAATATCTGTTCCAGGTCCATACAGACCTCCCAAAAAGAAACATTTTCAATATATTTTTAAACTCAGGGTTTTCAGATGTAAAATGTAGCACAGCAATTTGTTACAGACTACCTTGTTAAGCAAACATTGGAAATATGACAGTAATGAGCAATAATAAAAAATAATTTTCTGAACAATGTGCACATTTATTATCAATTCTTGTGCCTGACAACAAAAACCTTCAGTGTGAAACTGATTATGTTCTGGTCAGTTTCAGGCAGCAGGGTAAGACAGCTAGATGTTCTAATAAATGAATTAAGGTCACAGAACTGAACTTGTTAACTTGATATTAGCATTTTTTTTATAGAATGCAATGCATTTACACTGCAATGTAAAAAAAGAAAGAAAAGGAGCTCAGAAACAGAGAGTTTGTTTAAGTAATCTCTCCACCCAGCAAGGAGGGGGCAAAATAGATCAGGAACAGGACACTCCATCAGAATATTTAATCTGAATAAGACAGAAGCAACCAACTGTCTTCATAATGCATCTTTCTTTCTCAGTCACATGTTCACTTAGGCAACATTTTTTTAATAACTAACTCATTGGAACAGAATGAAGTTGTTTGAGCAGAAAATGTAACCAAGATACAGAAATAAATTACTGTAAAATGACTAAAGTCACAATTTGAACTAACTTTTTTGTTAGTTCAAGTTGTGACTTTGAAAAGTGAAAAAGTAGACTTTTTGTATTAGTGTAAAAAGTCCCTGAACACTGGAGGCTGAAAAGAAATCTCGGACTGTTAATACAAAAGCCTTGCCAACAGGGGTCGGTAGCAGTGGTGGGTTTCAAAAATTTTTACTACCGGTTCTGTGGGTGTGGCTTTGTGGGTGTGGCATGGCTTTGTGGGCATGGCTTTGTGGGCGTAGCAGGGGAAGGATTCTGTAAAATCTCCATTCCCACCCAGAGGAAGGTTACTGCAAAATCCCCATTTCTCCCGATCAGCTGGGACTTGGGAGGCAGAGAATAGATGGGGCGGGACCAGTCAGAATTTTTATTTCCAGTTCTCCGAACTACTCAAAATTTCCGCTACCGGTTCTCCAGAACTGGTCTGAACCTACTGCAACCCACCTCTGGTCGGTAGGATGAAAGACACGGAAAAATATTATCCCCACATCTGCAAAAAAAGAATTCAAACTTTCCAAAAACAAAAGTGAAACAGAATCATTTAAAGTGAAACAAAATCATGTTCACAACAGTTTTAGATCAACTACAGCAAATCCTTAGGATATCACTTATGAAAATTTCCCCATTTTTACCAACATTAAAAAGGTTATTTATTTATTTATTTATTTATTTATTTATTTATTTATTTATTTATTTATTTATTTTTGTTTTAGGAAAGTACAATCTTTTCTTTTACTCTTCTTGGAGTAAAGCTTTTATAAAATTTTTGGAAGTGTTTGGCTGTCCCTTTTCAAAATGATAGAAAGCTGCTAGATTTGGAAGATGTAATGGTTTTCACTAGCTTGGGAACTTTTGGTCTCTACTGTACCAACTAGTTTCTTAACAACGAAAGTGGCGGTGATGTTTTTTCCTATTGCATCTTTCTGCCTGTAGAGTTTTCAAGGCAAATAACAGGACATGACTGATAAAAATTGTACATAAGTGTTTCCTATGGGTCCAAACAGAAAAGTATGTGGACATATTATACGGGTAGTCCTTGCTTAATGACTGCAAAGGTACATCTGTGATGAAAAAGTAACTTTATGATTGTGTCCCTTTGGTTACACAATCAAGATTCTGGTGTTTCACAACAAGAAGGTGTTTATGACCATCATTGTCTGTGTACTTCACAGCTAACTTCATACAAAGTCAATGGAAAAATTGGCAGAAAAATTGCAAGTAGCTGTCATATTTTTATCTTGCTTAACAATGGAGTTGCCAATCTCAGTTGTCGTCAACAGGCAAGTACTATATATTCAACTAGGACTATATGCATAAATATGCATTTATGCATTTTGTAGGTATAATACAAATTATTTGGGTTTTAATTCCTTGGAAATCTGTCAATAGTCCTCATAGGGTTTCTGACAGTTCCTTTCCATCTTATTTTTTGTCTTTTTTTTTTTTAATTTAAGCATTTCCAATGACTCTTTCAAAGTAACTCCAGTAGGAATGAGCTTTATAGTGTTTTTATTATAGCTTCCTGGATTTCCACAGGATATAATAAAAAGAAGCCAAAAGGTGAATTCTACCTTCTTGTTATTCTTTCCTTTTAACAACGGTATGCTACATTTGATCAGTTGGAAGAAGAAAGTTGAATAGAATAAAAACATCTTTGTATGATTTGTTCTGATGTTGCATCTCACCTTTTCTCACACCCTTGCCCCCAATCTGTACTGCATCTAACAAAAGAATTTGCTTTCCAGGATCAAACTTTACAATACATTAGAGAATTTGCAAGGCTTGTTTATGCTTCCTAGTGGGAGTCAACATTGTTTTGCATTGAACAAGCAGTGTTTGATCCTGTTTTATTTCTCTTTTTGCCATTTTGCTACTGGCGGTGAAAGTGGCAAGGGGCTGGGATGGGTGGCAGGGGAAGTTGTTAGCTGAATCCTGCAAATATTTGTGAAATAGCAAGATTACAGCCAGCTCATAGCTCTCATAGTTCTGTGATCCTTCAGGGAAAACAAGCTTTGTGTGGAGGCTTTAGCAGGTTGCATTCCTCTCAGAATAAGGCAGCTTGACTGGAACAGAAAAATGACTGCCATCTTTTCAAACTATTCCCAAATACATTTTACATTACATTTATTTATTTATTTTTTGTTATTTATTTTTTGTTAGACAGAATCTCCCCCCCCCCTTTCCCTTTGTAAAAAGCATTATTATTGCTCTTTTACAGGTATAGTACATTATCTGATGTAAATTGAAATTGTCAGTATGAGAATCATGATAAATTACACCTAGAATTTTACCTAGATTTGACCAGATGGGAAAACTCACAATGTTCTTTTCTTTAAGCTGAAGTGGACTTCAGCACTTTTTCATGTACTTAGTTTTGAAATTGTGCAAATAATGATAATTTGAAAGAAAATGGGGGTTTCAAGAGAGATGCTAGGATCTTTTTTTAAAAAAAAGGTCAAAAGAATATAAAAACATATTTAAATTCTCCTGACTAAATTTAGAACCAGTTTTAAAAATACGTAAATCATCACTCTGTTTTTCGCAGCCACATATATTTACTAATTCATTTTCATTAATTTGTTAGCTTCTTTTTCACCTTACTTGGCTATTTCTTAGGCATCATAGAAGAGGAAAATAGTTAAGAAAAAAGGAAAGAGGAAGGGAAATTTATTCCATGTCGACAGAAATGATTATAATAGAAATGTTTTGTTTTTAATTCCATTCAATCATGTCTGATGCTTGGAGTCTGTCTGGACAAGAGTCTACAGTTTTCTTGTAAAGCTTTTTAGAAATGGTTTGCTATTGCCCAGGGCTGAGAGAAAGTAACTGGCTCAAGGTTACCCAGCTGGTTTTGTGCCTAAGGATTCACTATATCTAGTTTTGTAGCCTGATGCCTCAAGCATTACACCAAATTGGCTCTCAGGAGAAACGAATGCAAAATTGTATGCCAGATCAATAATGCTGAAAAAGTTATGTTTCATTCATTCTTATCCACTGATTGTTCAAGATCTGATCAGATACAACAGGAGCTCACATGACAGCTAAGGGCAGCAAGCTAACCTGGGCATGTTGGATCACAGTTCTGTCCCCCAATATTCTGTGCAACACAGAAAAAAGCAAGACAAAAGAAATACCATTTTCTCCCTGTTCAAAATACACTGTTTGAAACAGCTGTCATATTTTAGAAAATAGGCAGGTTAGTGAATGAGAAAATATGCTATCCCATCTTGTAAGAGTTATAGGAGCTATAAGAGTTATAAGAATTATACCTCCTTCATGTATTTGGATGGTATCTGACTTTGTATGTATTTGTCTAAATGAAGAAGGAATGAGTGTTATGCTTATCACAAAGTATGCTAAGTGTTAATAAGAGTGGGTTACTCCATTAAAAAGTAAGTTTCTTTGTTATCTGAGTATAAATATGCAGTTTTGACCAGAAATGGGCAATTATTTTTAGCTAAGCTGCCAATCAAAATTTTGACATCTATAATGAAAGCGTTCAGCAGTGATTATCACAATGTTCTTTGATTATTAAAAAAAAACCATTTATAGCAGTTTAGTATCCAACGGTTGCTATATGTTGGCTGTCTTGATTTCAGCTACATTGGCACTTAATATTCTGAATTAACCCTTGTTATTTTCTGTCTGAGAATCTTTACATAAATCATTATTAGTTTAGAATTTAGATTATAATGTCCATTGTTACATATGAAGTTTATGTTTTTGACATTTCATGTCAGAAAATTGGTTTTTAATGCTATTTGGGTAATGAAATTCTATTTTACTTATTGCACAATCTATCCAAAATGTACTATGTACAATATCATGCATGAGTCCAAAAACATTTTTTTTTAAAAAATATACTTAAAAATATATTCCTTTTTTGGTCCTCTGCATTTGTAATTGTAAGAAGATGATTTTTTTTTCATGGAAAGTATTATATTGCATGAAGATAAACAATATTGGAATATCTAAAATTGCTGTTTGAACAATAGGATAGGGAGTGGAGATAAGCGATAAGAAAATAATGGAAAAGAGTAGGACTCCTATCCCATCCTCTTACTCTCTTTATGGCAGTTCTTTTTTTTTCTTACATTACAAGGAAATAAAGAAGAAATACTTTGGATTGGAGATCTGACCTTATCCAAAGATTTGAAATTAAGCAAAGAGCTGCACATAAAGCTACCTTCGTACCACAAATATTTATTTCTATAATATTCCTACTACTCTTCGACCCTTCATCAAAACAGATATTTAAATTTAATCCTAAACAGAAAAAATGCACTACCAAAGGAATGTTGAAAGGTAAACTTTATACTAAATTATGCATTTTAAAATAGTTCACTCTTGTTGGAATGACTGGTTAGGGACTCTGATCTGTGTTTGCTTATTCTTCAGTACACAAATTTATTTATTTATTTATTTATTTGTCAACAAATACAAGGAAACAAGTAACAGTATAGACATAGACATGGACACATGAAAAAAATTGGTGCAAATAAAAGGAAATAAATAAGCAAAACATAGCCATAAATACATAAAATGAGTACATATAAATGGGAACAGTAGGACAGGGACAATAGGCACGCTGGTGCGCTTATGCACGCCCCCTTAGGGACCTCTTAAGAAACATGAAAGGTCCACGGTAGACAGTTTAAGGTAAAAGGTATAGTGATTAGAGAGACTAACAAGAAGATCAGGTAGAGTGTTCCAGACATTTACATTTATTCTTCAGTACACAAATTCTACCATTTAACTGACAATCTTTTGCACTTTGAACTGGACTAAAACTAAATGCTTGCCCAGTTCTGCAGATAAGGAAATATTTTCAAATAGATGGACATACTTTAACAGTTGTTGAAATAAAGAATTGTGCTCTCTTAAGTAGGATACAAGGCTCCCTTACAATCTTTCAAACAAACTGTCCAGAAAGAACCACAAGGAAGGAAATGCCAGCTTCTTTGCCAAAAAAACAACAGATTAAAGTTTGAACATGGTTTAGAAAAGCAGAGATCTGTG
Organism: Arizona elegans; assembly: GCA_022577455.1. Lineage (NCBI taxonomy): Eukaryota > Metazoa > Chordata > Lepidosauria > Squamata > Colubridae > Arizona > Arizona elegans. The sequence goes on along the minus strand of JAKOOJ010000006.1, from coordinate 87,286,485 downwards.
ATCTCAGCAGATAGATCATACCTACATTCAGTCTAAGGAACACTGTAAATGTCTGACTTTTCCCCAAGAAACCATTTGCTGCCAAAGAATTTTCTTATCTTTAGGCTCCAATCTTTATTCTTTCTCTCTCAAAATTCATTGGTGTGAATAGAGATGACTAAAGGTGAAAAGTCAACAGCCTTGGAATTAGACATTTCCATTTAGTTATACAGGATGAGAAATGCAAAGCAAGTGAGATGTTGCTTCTTAGTCTGTTATTAGAAATATGGGAAGCTATTTTTTAAAGTAGAAAATCTTTAGCAGGTGTAGCAAACAAAGAAATTAAAAGTAATAGGCATGGATTTAATATCTTTTTACTTTAATCTGCCTTGAGGTATGGGGAGGAGACGACAGAAAAATGACCAAATTTCCCCTGTTCCAAAAGATAAAGTCTCAGCTGTAGAAATGGAAGCAAGAAACATGTGATTGTGCAAGCAAAAATATGATTAGAAGATTGGGGTTTTTTTATATTTCCACTAGCCTTTGAACAGCCCATAAAGAACCCTACTTAAGACCAAGCTTTCTTTAGAGATGACCTACTTATTTTACTCATGATATAGGAGGCAAAACTGTTGCAGGATCTCTGCTTTAAGTCTGTGATATTGGTCTTATCCAAAATGAGCTCCACAAGGGTTTAGTCCTAAAAGCACTGAAGAAACATTTATTGAGCCCTGAAGAACAGAGAATTATTTATCAAGCAAAGGTCAGGACTGGAATATCACAAAATGTATTTGCTATCACCAAGTATCATGATGGCTGCTATTTAATGCTTTTAAAAGTATAAACTAGACTTCCCCAACACAATACCTTCAGAAACATTGGGACTGCATCTGCTAGCGAGGAGTTTAGGGCAATTAGGACAATTCTGTCAGAAGGTCACCACAGTGGGTCATCTCATAGTGCAGTGATGGCTAACCTTTTTGCCATCACGTGCCAGGAGGGGGGGCGGGGGAAGGTCACATGCACCCACACCGATAATTCTGTGCTCCCTGCCCTGCACATATGTGCGCAACCCCCCTCTCCCCTTCCTGCTCCTGGCACACGATGGTCTGGTAGGCCCGTTTTTCTTTCTTACCTGGTTCCAGATCCCCTCTATTTATCTGGGAAGGGCAAAAACAACCTTTCTCACTCAGCTTCCAGAGACTCCTAGAGAGGCTGGGGACAGCAAAAAACATCACTTCCTGTCCCATCGGGAGTTGGAAAATGGGCTGTTTCAGGCCTTTGGAGCGACTCCGAAGGAGTGGGAAAGGCTGTTTTTTCCCTCTGCAGATGCATAGAGAGGATCTGGAGCCAGGTAAGAAAGAAAAATGGGCCTTCCCACGCCAGCCCCTCCCTAGGCAGGAAATAGCCTGTTTTCCTACTTCTGGTGGGCTCAGAAGGCCCGAAAATCAGCTGGCCAGCAGGCGCAAGTGAACCAGAGCTCAGCTGGCATGCCCATTGATATGGCTACGCATGCCATATATGGCATGCATGCCATAGGTTCACCATCACGGTCATAGTGGGTAATGACTCATGAATGATAAGGCAATTGAGAATATTTTAAATGGCTCTAACATCTCTACCTTCAGAGACAATATACTGTGCTTACAAGTAGAGTTTTATTTGAAAAGACAGACACAAAACAGAAGGTCAGCAGTACAAAGGTGGCTGCAAAATCAGAACACTGAGAGTAGCAATATTTATAGTAACGGTGGGATTTGGATTGTGAGGTATGAAGATGTGTTTACTGAATTGTTTTTGCCCTGTGAAGTCTGGTGAAGAGAGGAGAGATGTCTCACACTGCAAGATGTATTGATCTTTTCTAGGTGTGAAATATTTTCTAGGTGTGGAATTTTATGAGGGTCAAGCATTGGGATCTGGCACTGGGGGAGCAATATTGTGATTAGGGATTTTTGTATCTTTGATTTTGCTTTCTGATTGACTCGCTGGTAGTAGTTGGCTTCCTGGGGAGATGTGCTTTGTCAGTTCCAGTCTACATAGGTTATAAAAGTTTTTTATAACTTTGGGTCAGGGGAGGCTTTTGCCTCTAGAATGGATGGGAAGGGAGGTGATTTGAGGGGCGCATGGCATTGGTATTTTCTTCCTACAGTAGGCAGGACTGTAAGTTGTGGAAAGCTAGTAAAAGTAGCAAAACATAGGTTGAAAATTTGTCAAACAAAAATAGTCAGAATCAATTATGGGATATTGTGGGAAATAGTAAAATACGATTGCCCGAGGGACTGGTGAGGAATCATGTAACTTACAGCAATTAATATAATAATTACCAGCCTTCAGCGAAGTTCTAGAACTGTATTTTACAATGTAATAAATCTCCAAAGAATCTGGGGGTAACACTGGACATATCACTAACCTTCTGGAAAAAACAATACCTGGAAAAAACAGCTGCAAAATTGAAAAAACGCAACAATCATCTGAACAATCTGGCTAGAACGTCCTACGACACTAATATTAACACCCTATGAACAACAATCTTGTAATTTGGTTTATTCCACAACTAAATATTATGCTAGCATGTGGCTTAATGGTGACCACACACATATTGTTGATGTCTAATTCTGTATCATTTCTGGCACATTGTATCTCACCCCTGTGTTGCCAGTACTTAACAATATCATACCACCACATATTAGAAGACCAAAAGCTCTGTTTAGAGCTGTGGTCAAGGATATTGAATAACAAAGCTGTCTCTATTCACTAGGACAATGTACAGCGCATCACAAGATTGAAATTCCATAGGCCAGCATGGAAAACAGTTATTCATGTAACATTTACCCAGTTTATTTATTTATTTTATTTTATTTTATTTTATTTTATTTTATTTTATTTTATTTTATTTTATTTTATTTTATTTTATTTTATTTTATTGGATTTCTATACCGCCCTACTCCCGAAGGACTCAGGGCGGTGAACAGCCACAGAATAAAACTGTATACAAAATACAAAATACAAAAATTTAAAATAGAATAAAAACGAATTAAATAATTTGGCTGAACAAATTTAAAATACCCCATAATTTAAAAAGAAATTAAAATTTACATTTAAAAGTGGGAGAAGATTTATGCCAGGCCAGCTTGATGAAATAAAAAAGTCTTAAGCGCGCGACGGAAGGTGCGCAGATCCGGGATCCTCCATATCTCCTGGAGGAGCTCGTTCCAGATCATAAGTGCCCCCACAGAGAAAGCTCTCCCCCTAGGGGCCGCCAGTCGACATTGTTTGGCCGACAGCACCTGGAAGAGCCCCTCTCTATGGAAGCATACTGGCCGGTGGCAGGCTATTGGTGGTAGCAGGCAGTCCCATAGATAACCAGGTCCTAAGCCATGGAGCGCTTTAAAGGTGATAACCAAAACCTTGAAGTGCACTCGGAAGACCACCGGGAGCCAGTGCAGTTTGCACAGGAGAAGTGTTACATGGGAACTCCATATCACTCCACGTTTAACCCCAAGAATGCCTGGAGAGAGTAATGTCCAAGGTACTTTCTTGGGGCTTGACCATTAATGATCCCTTTACCAAATCACCTGGTTTTGATTTGCCTTGAAATTAAACAAAATTAGATGTGATACTGAAAAAAGTGCCTCTTCCCTGTATCAGTGGGCATGTTAGATGGTGCTGATATGTAAACTATTAAACATATTGTGCAAGATTTCCCTCTGGTTCCCTAGAAGATCTGCATGAAGCAATGCCAGAGGTGATCACCTGGATAGCTGAATTAAACATCCAGTTATGAGGACACTGCCTTACCCTCATAGAAGTTTTATATATAATTATGTGGACAGTGTATATCAGGGGTGTCAAACTGGATTTATTCAAGGACTGGATCAGCATTGTAGTTCTCCTCCATGGGCCGGTTGACAGGGGGAGATGGGACGGATGGCTCCTGCAGCACCCTGGCACCAGGAGGCATTGCTTGTCCTTTCCTATTTCCAGGCTGGCCCCGTGGACCAGATTTAAGCACCCCGCAGGCCAGATTTGACACCCCTGGTGTATATGTTTGCTTCTCTTGTGCCATGTTATCATAGTACATTAAATAATAATAACAACAATAATAAAAATAATAATGATAATGTGTTTTCCAACTTTGTATGACCTGAGGGACTTTATTTTTTCTGTAAGAAACTGCATTGTTATGAGCTTATGTTGTGTCGTTAGTGACATAATTTGACCATTATCTTCTGTGATTATGTGTTTGTACTACTTCATTTTCAAACCATCAGGGTCTTCTCAAATTGACTCTTGCCTTCATAATATGTATCCAAAATATCTAAGCTTTAGCTTCATTATTAGTTCTTCCTTCTGTGACGGAGTGGCAGTAATCAGCTAAAAACAACCTCAATTACCAGTCCTGGTACTTTCAAGTTATATAATCTAATAACATTAATGTGATTCCTGTTGACTCAAATATATGTTCTCTGTATCCAACTTGATTAACACAGAATGAAAAATTAATAAAAATATGACAGTTGGTAGAATCTTTTTTTTTCTTCAGTTCAGCGCATATATGCATATTACCTCTAGATTCTGATGGTGATAATTTCATATTTGTTCAAACCAGGCTAAGCCCAATATCACTTCAATCACGCCCAGCAGTATTCATAGGCCATTTGGGACATCACATGCTTTTCCCAAATTGTCTGGAGTGTTTTCATACCAGGGCAATGCAGTGCTAAGATCCTTGCTTTTCATATTTTGTAGTGTTGATCGTAAGTCTTCTGGGAAGCATGCTGATTATTTCTGTGCACTGCCTATACACAGCTGGCGCTAAATTAAAGTTAGAAAGTTAAAGAAGCTGCCACAATGACAGTGTATTAATGGATAAGGCAGAAAACTGTAATTATCATTATTTCATGTTATTTTATTTTCCAATGTCTGCTTCACAACAAATAATTAAAATGTATACTAAAAAATAGAAGCAACTTGGAAATACGTTATTTTACTCGTAGACAGAATTCCAAATGTCTCCACATCCTCTTGCAGCTAATTTAGAATAATTTGGAATATCTATTAGGCTGTTGTGTGCCAATTTTTAAATTAATGAACAATAGAAACCTGCAATATGTATCAAAATACATCATTTTACAGGTAGTCCTCAACTTATGATCAAAAATAGGACCAGAATTCCATTGCTAAGCAAGGCAGTTGTGAGTCACGCCTAATTTTATTATCTTTATTTGACATGGCTGTTTAAGTGATTCACATGGTTAACTGAATCCAGCCTCCCCCACTAAATTTTACATGTCAGAAACTGGCTGGAAAAATTGCAGTTTGCAGATCACATGACTTTGGGATCCTGAAAGTGTCATAAATGCAAGGATCAGTCATAAGTCACTTTTTTCAGTGCTGTATTAACTTTGAACATTCGCTAAATGAATGGTTAAATGAAATCAAGACTACCTGTACTTATTTATATTAATGAACAGTCTAAATTGTATCATATGGTTTTTATACGGATTTTCCATGTAGGCAGTAGCCAAAATGTATTTTAACACTTTGGAATCAAAATCACTCAAGTTCCTTTTAAGGTCATCAGTATCATCCAAAAAGCTGTCTCTTTTATGTTGTCTCAACTAAACAATTATATATTCTTTCCAAATTTGGTGAAGCTATGTTATTCCAGATTCCTTGGTTTTATCCATGAGATATAGCTGGATCTCTCAAATTTATAAGAGCTTCTTTATGCTTTCATATAAAAGGATTAAATAAGTTATGGTGATTGCAAAGGTTTTTGGTCATTTTTCCCCTTCGTATTGATTTTAACACGGCATAGTTAAGCGGTAAATTGTACTGTATTTTTGCCTAACTTTCCAGAGTTCCTTGCAGCCTGGATAGAGAATAAAGTCTTTTTTTTAAATCCTCTTCCTGAAGAAGTAAGTGCTAGAAGATAAGTCATTCACAGATTATGGAAAACAGATTATTCAGATCATTATGTAGAAAACTTACAAATTTTGAATTTAAATATAAATCAGTAAACCTAACTGTCCATAATTAACAACACAACTATAGGAGCCTTGAGACAGAAAATTGATAGAACACTTCAGTTGTATTACTACAAGGCCTTGGCCTTCATCAAAATTAAAAGTAATTTCCTTTTCAAGCATGTCTCTCAGATTCTCTTTAGCAAGATTTATTAAGAAGAAAGAGATGTTACAAGACTAGCAACTGAAGTACTTCTCAATAAGTAACCAGTCTATCACCAACATGTAATTGGGGGTGGGGGGAGGATTTTCCACATTTTTTTTAAAGTTTCTAGGAAACCACAAACTGTTAGGTCTCTTCAGTGATAACAAAGGATTTGGCAGTAACTGCTTATAAAAGCCTTTTTTTAAATTCTTATTAATTTAGGAACTGGTCATTACAAATAAGTTTCCTAGATTTCCAGATCATTATTCTTCATTTGGCACATACTGCAACATTTATCCTAATTCTATGGCTAGATGAATTGATGACAATCATTGGAATTTTACTGATTATGGATGGTTGGAAAGAGAGACAACGTAATCTCAAAAATTCAAATGTCCTCTAGATATGTGCTATTATAATACATGCATTATTGATGTGATGGGACTGTAAGAGAAGTTATCCATGCTTGTTTTACATTCCAAATGCAAGGACTTTTTAGACATCAATATTTCATTTTGTCATCTCATACAGGTGTTTTATAGAAGACAAAAGCTCCAAGGTGGCCTGGTTAAATCGTTCTGGTATCATTTTTGCTGGTCAGGACAAGTGGTCTCTGGACCCTCGAGTAGAGCTCCAGCAGCTTTCTCTTCTGGAATACAGCCTTCGGATCCAGAAAGTGGATATCTATGATGAAGGGTCATATACATGCTCAGTCCAAACGCTGCACCATCCCAAGACTTCTCAAGTTTATTTGATTGTTCAAGGTAAGAACTCATGTTTGGAAATGGGAGCAGAATTTTGGAAAACTACTATTGTAATGAACAATTCTATTGTGAGATTTATTTTTAGTGTCTTGGGGAGTTGTCTGAAAAATTTATAATAAAGCCCTGATTTGCATTTCTTTTTTTCCTGCTAAGGAAATCCTAATTGAGAAAGAATGGCTGGTTTCCATTTCCTATATCTCCTTCACTGTTCTGATGTGGCAGTATATTAGCAACTAGGGTACTATTCACTTTGTCTTTCTGTGTAACTAAACAATCTAATTTTGAAGAGGATATGAAGAGGCACTGAAAATTAAAGTTTGAACTCTGCACAATTATCTTCCCAAAATAAGCCTTTATGGGAAGTTGTGTCATCACAGAATTGAGAAATGTATAGTGATTATGAATACTAATACTAATATTGCCTCCAGTATATGAAGCAAGTTGCTGTTTAATATTTGTTGCAAGGAAAATGAATGAAGAGTTAATGCATACATATTTCCCTATAGTTTTCCCAGAAATATTTAGTTGGCAATACATTTGTGACAATAATGCAAATATTTTTCTTACACTGTAATACTGTATTGTACTGACTGGTGTGACTGGCAGAAATGATAGTAATTTCTAGATAATAACTGAAATAAAATATTATGAAATATAATCAAAATCACATGAGTCCATGACTTCTTTCATTCATGTATTTTGATTTCAAACTTTCAAGCATATTTTTAACTTTACATAAAGGCATATATATTACATTAAGCTAAACACACATTTTGATAAATGGAGCCATCGTCGTTGGTAAATGATGATTTATGGCTTAAGGCTTGCATCTTTTCCAACAACTGTGTCTTGATTTGACATGCCATTCAGATCTGAATTTATTAAATTCTGTTTCTTTGGTTTTGTCTGTCAGATTGTCAGCATAAACACAGTGATATCAAACAATGGTTTGCAATTTAGCAATATGTGTGAATAATGTTCTTTGAGTTTGTTCAGAAAAGCATATATTCAGATTATTCAAGATATAGCATGTCATATAAATGTAGCTAAGAGTTTAATCTGCATAGAGAAAGAACAAGGTTTGTGAGCCAAAAGCCTATGGTTGCAGTTCCTGATATTGTCAGTCAGAAGTTTTAAGCCACTGGTTACATTAAACAAAAAACAAAAAAACTTATGCTTGAGTCTCCAAAGAGCCACTTCCAGACAGAATAGGTTACTAGGCTACTTAAGCAGTTAATCTGTCCTGGTCTAAAATAGATTTGGGTCTTCTAAATCATATGAGGTTTAGAGAGGGAAAACAGATTCTACAATTCTGTGGATATTCATTAAATTCTTCTGTTCAGACTGGAATTTATTTTTGCATAAACATAGAATTGGTTTTTAATCTGCTGGTCTTTATCTAAAGCAATAAATATAAATGATATCATGACCAAATTTCTGCCCTTAATTTGTACCTTTTAAGATAACCAATGGTAAACTAATATTAATCTGCAGGACAAATAATTCAAAATGGGCAGGATATTCTCTTATGCCTGCTAAAATGTGAATGACTGATTACTGATTTCACACTATATTTCACACTATACATCATATGAAATGCTGACAGTAGGTGGAGATTTATCAAAGAATATAGATGTCAGGGCAGTCCCATGACTACATCGCTGCAAATGACATCCATATCATTTTTAAATTAATTAAAAAGTCGAGAATTTATTAACTACTTAGGATTCAGGTTTACTGCTTATATATTATTCCTTTTCATCTTATAATGCTTTTTTTTTTAATTAAAATATTCCCATATTAGATTCTGAGATTTTCACTTTTCAGTGACTTTGACAAGACAGTTGGTAAGAGTTTCAGATGACATTGCTTCAAAACATTTTTCAAAATTTTGATAAATGAATGCCCTCTGTACAGTGGTACACTTGAACAAATAAACAGTATAATTAGCTTTTGTGGGCAGACAAATGGGGTAACTGATAAAACTTTTCTAAAATTATCCAAGAAAATAATTTGGAATTAATGTCTGCAGGGCAGGTCTCTCTTTAGTAGCACTACAACCTGAAAAAGCCCAATGGACAACAACTTCTCTTGGGATTTCCCTGAACCATGGGAAGCCAGAGAGTCTGTATATCAATGAAGAGATGAATTGAACAATGAAAGGTATTATATTTACATTCATAGATTTCTTAAATGTATCCAAAAGTTAAGAGCAAATAAACTTTTATCAGAAGGGCATTCAGAGGACCCTGAATATGTACAAGCATATTAGTAGGGCATTTGTAACTGTTCTTAGTTCTTAGGAATTTAGATAAATACCATCACCTTGGTCTTAAATCAGAAATGAATTGGAAGCTAATGAAGATCACATAAAACAAGCATATATAATCATTATCCAAGTGCAGTCACTATCTTGCTGCTAAATTTTGCACAAACTGGCATATATATGGAGTGTCTTCAAGGACAGTCTCACCATAATCTGGATGAAATGTTAACAGGGAATAGATTGCTCTGGATATAGCTGTAGTTGTATAACAGCCTAAACTGGCAAAAGTCATCTTTTTTTTAACATTTTTAATATAGTGCACAGTATGCTATGTACATGCTCCCAGTACATTTAGTTTCATAGCCAAAGAATATCAGTAAAGTAGCTGAATTTATCAAGTATAAGTAAAGGTAGCACACATATGTGCTAGTCATTCCCAACTCTAGGGGCGGTGCTCATCTCTGTTTCAAAGCCGAAGAGCCAGCGCTGTCCAAAGACATTTCCATGGTCATGGGGCTGGCATGACTAAACACCAAAGGCTCATGGAACACTGTTACCTTCCCACCAAAGGTGGTCCCTATTTTTCTACTTGCATTTTTTACGTGCTTTCGAACTCTAGGTTGGTAGAAACTAGGGCAAGTAACAGGAGCTCACCCCGTTACGCAGCACTAGGGATTTGAACCCATGAACTGCCGACCTTTCGATCGACAAGCTCAGCGTCTTAGCCACTGAGCCACTGCGTCCCTTTATCAAGTATAAAGTGGCATAATTTATCAGATATTTATTTTTATTTCAAAAGTTACACTGGGAATATTAAATACAATAAAGTTGCTTTGTGGAGCCACCCAGAGTCATCTTGTGGCAAGATGGGTGGCAAACCAATTTAATAATAGGAGGTCCAGTTTCTCAGAATTGTTCCCATTCTCACCCTCCAAACACTGATCCAGATCTATGCTGCTTATTTTATCTCCTTTTGCAAGATGATTTTAGAGTGAACTTCCTGATTTGGAATTCTGGGTAGAAATGGAAGTGGTTTGCTTTCCACAGGTATCCACTTCCTTATGGATACCTCTTGTAAAAACCTGTCTGAAAACACAAAGAAACCGAAACTTAAGTAATATTTTTTCTAGGGATACCAGGAAAGTCTCAAATGGGCTGTAACTTGTTAGAACATGATTAGTCTCAATTCAGAGAAATTGCCACTTCTCGTTAGCTTTAGTTACTTCTGAAACAGCTTGAATGCAGGATAAAATGTTAAATTTCTTTGCTGGGATAGACATATTTATTCATGTTGGCTCCATTTCACTTCCCCTTTTTAAAAAAAATTCAGGATTTTTTTTGCAATCCATTTCACTAAATAATTGAAAATTTGGGAAATTTGCAATTTTTTGAAAAAGGAGAATAAATTTTCATTCATATGAGATATAAATAGTTCAAATGAATAATGAAATATATGCAATTATTAAGGATTGGACAAAACTGATATAAATACTATGCAATAGTTAATGCAAATTCATAGTTCAGCATTAGACCAGGGGTCCCAAACCCCCAGAGCTGCAGCCCGGTACCAGACCGCACACCGTTCAGCACCAGGCCGTCCGAGCATCATGCAAGTGTGCGCATGCAGCTCCACTTGTACATGCAGCAGGCACTCGCACATACGCACAAAGCTCCATTTGTATGAGCGGTAGGCACTCTCACATGCCCATTCCTGCCACTTCTATAGAACCATTTCCTCCCCACCCCCATCGGTCCACAAAGCTGGAAATGTTGGGGACCGCTGATTTAGACAGCAGTTCAGAAGATGAATTTGAGAACTTTAAATCTTGTCTTGGACATCTTTACTACAATTTAGACTGTTAACGGGAATGCTATCCTTGATTTATAATTTGCAGGAGAAGTTCCTCACAGTCATACTAACATGTGATAACTGTCATTAACATGCAATAAACAAATGAATGCTAACCCTTAGTCAAACTGAAAATCAGTGCAATTTCCTGCATTCTTATTGACTTCATTGAATCTCCATTCCTCTGCTTTGCCAGAGTTATTCACAATGCTATTAAAAGGAAATAGTAATTGGTACTATAAGATATGCTAAGAGTGAAGTGCCATTAAAAAGGAGACAAATTTAAAGCAAGATTTATTTTTTCAAGCAGGCTTTCAGTTATGCCTCAGCTGCAGCAGCTCTGGCCTATAGAAGCTTTTCACGATCAAAGTACCCTTTGAACACATATGAATAATGCCTTTTGTGAAGGCCTTACTAATTGGAGAGATAAAATTACCATCTGCAGAGAAGATGATACATTTTTTTTCCTTCTGTGCTAACCAGCCATTTAATTATGAAGACCTTGTGCCCTTGACTTCCTGCCTATCCAGCAGGATACTTCAGGACTGCAAAAAAGAAAGTCACAGAAACAGCTATGTTGCTCAATGAGAAACATTCCAAAACTATGCACTGTAAGGCCACTATTAGAGGCAGCCACATATCAGGAAAATATATATGATATATATTTGCTGATATATATCAGCAAATTATATATTATGTCTGATTATAGGTAGTGCCCAACTTACAACCATTTGTTTAGTGACCCTTCAAAGTTACAACGGCACTGGAAAGAAGTGACTTACTATCAGTTCTCACACTTGCAACTGTCATAGCACCCCTCCCCCATGGTCACGTGATCAGAATTCAGGCACTTGGCAACCAACATATATTTACAAGAGTTGCAGTTTCCTGGGGTCATATGATCATCATTTGGGATTTTCTTATCCAACTTTTGACCAACAAAGTCGATGGAGGAAGCCAGATTCACTCAAGGTCCATGTGATTCATTTACCAACTGCAGTGATTTGCTTAAAAACAGTGCCAAAAAAGATCTGAAAACTAGGCATCACTCACCAAGCACCTTGCATAGCAATGGAAATTCTGGTCCCAGTTGTGGTGCTAACTCTGTATCAGAGTACCATTCTAGCCACAAAATCTAAAATTTGTTATCTGTGTGACTACATCAGTTGGAATGATCATGTTGTAAATTCTTGAAACTTCAACATGAAAATAATTGCATCCTGGTAAGATTGAACTGTTTTAAACACAGTAGGTCACTTTTAACTTTCCATCCTCCCAACACACCTTTTCCATCTATATTCATGATGGATATATATGGAATTCATAGGGTGCTGTGGTTTCTGTAGGTGCTCTGCAACTATTCCATTTAGCCGAGAACATTTTTTGTCTTTCTAAAACTGAAAATAAGGTTTGCAACAAATGCAATCTCATTTTCTGCTTGCAGTATCTTTTCAGGAAGATAGCTATGTTATCCACCAACCAGACCATTCTAATATACTTCAGTGCGTTTTTCACGTGGATATTTATCATCCAAATAGGTGGGCAACTTTTGGTGGCTAGAATTCATATTAACATTGGCAGGAGGAATGATGAGAGAAATTGTTGCTTTAGACTGGGTGATGATTCAAGACCAGCATGCTTTGTTTTTCTTGACAGAATTTGGGAGGTTAGCGTTTTTCATTTTTCTTTTAAAGTGTATTACAATTATTTGAAGACTTGTTATCTCAGATAATGCCTTCATGTTCTTGCCTTAAATGTTTGGAAGGTATATGGCTGATCTTGGCAATTGTGATTAAAGATAGCTTCAGAACAGGGGAAAAAAAGTTTCAAAACTATATTTCTTGTTATTTCAGCAAGCCTCGGTATTATATTTTTATTTTTTCCATTTCTTAGTATGTTTCTATCTTAATTTTTGTCTGGCTCTTCAGTGGAAGCCTCTTCTTTAATTTTATCCTAATAATAATAAACTTGCAAAGGATAGTCAATAAGGTAGGTAGGTACTGCCATGAATTTAGCCACCTGCTCTATAAATATATATAGACTTGAACCTATATCTTTAATTTCCAATCCCATAGGTTAATTACTACACCTTCCTGGATCTTGGTTCTATTTCATTCAATTGTTCAACCACAAAATGAGAGATGTTATGACTTTACATCTCTGATTCTTTTTACAAGAGTAAGAGTAATTCCACATATATATTGGCAATCCTAGATTCCGTATTTCATAAACAGTTTACAAAACCTTAGGGCACAGCACACTTCTTAGACCTTACAGAGTGATATAGTTCTTTTTTCAATCTGGGAGAAAGAGAAAGAGGGAAAGAGGGAAAAAAGAGAAAGATTTTATATAGAAGATTCAGAAAGAGTCCCTTCCAATTCTGTGATTCTGTGAGATAATGGTGGGATTGTCCTTTTTTTGATCAAATACATTTGTGCACCTGTAGTATGAAATATTTTTTCCTGTTATCCCCAAATTTATTCTTGTTTGACTCAGTCTGAAGAATACATATATAGAGAAAACAAAACGCAAGAGATTAGATAGCTGGTGTTCTTTTCTGTGCTTTGCCTTATACTATACAATTTTTATATTTCTTTTCACTATAATGTTTGTGAGACTATTGTAACTTCTTCCATACTGCAGAGACAAATAAAAAATTAAACACAGAGAGACAAGCTTTGACAGTAAAATATTGATTGTCTCATCTTTCCTTCTTTAATTCTTCAGTACCTTTGGTACTAAGTTTACTGTGCTGCTAGCTAATCGTTAACTGCTTTCAAAATATTTCATGACTGAATAAAAAGCATAAATTGTTTACTAACATAAGTATATTCTTAAAAAATCAAATTGGATACAAATAAAAAAGAAATATATAAGAAATTGGACCCAAGGCATTGACCAGGAAAGAATTGTTTGGAAAGGAATGCCCTATGTAAAAATAAGAAAATTTCCAAGTACTACAACTCTATAACTTTCATACCATTGCCATATGAAAATTATCTTGCAGGCAGGTAGAAAGAAAGGCCAGGCTGACTTAAAATAATTAAATTACTTCAGGTGTGGGACTTCAATATCACTTTAAAAAATCCTTACCGTTATATCTCAATATCTCCTTTCTTCCTTTTCTCAGTTTGGCAAAGGACAATCCAGAATAAAAATGAATGTACTTGAAGGATAACTCAGAAGATTCAGCTGGAAGCATCATGGCAAGACAGTCCGGGAATTAGCGGGCTCTGATGAGTTCCCCAAAAACCCAGACTGACGAACTGCCGCTGAGGGGTCTTCGGACCGGAACCGTCCTGTAGGGACGGGGATGAAGGAGAGGACCTTGGAAGAACAAGAGGAACAGGCAAGTTCCTCAAAGGTCAAAGGAAACTCTCTACGACTCAGCGGCGGGAGGCGGCAGCCATTGCGGTTGTCACAAAGCTGGGACAACCAGTCTAAGTATTGAGCAGGAGCAGTGAACGGAACAGAATTTTTTGAAGCTGGGTGATTGACAGCTAACCCACAGGTGAAACAACAATAAGAAAAAAATATTTAAACCTGAAGACCCCTAGCGAAAAAACAGCGGCTAATGGGCAGGGGGGGGTAAGAAAAGAGGGTGTTGAAGCGTAATTTTAAAGGGACAAAAACCTGAATAGAAAATTGACTTTTGAACAAAATTATTTGGAAAATAATTTGGAAAATTTTAAAAACTAGAGAAATCACCCCAAGATTGGTTAAAGGACTGGAAATAAATAAATAAATCCTTCCCTCCCCCCTTTCTTTTTCGAATTTTAAGAAAAACAAAAGAGAATGGACAATAAGCCCTTTAATAGAAGTGTTGTATAAATAAAAGAAAAAAGGAAAAATGAAGTGAAAAGAGCTATTTAAATTTGGACTGGATTATAAAACTGATTTGGTATTTTTAAAGCCAAAAAGAAAAAGAGAAGCTAGTTAATGTAGATTGAAACAAAATGGATACTTGTTAGACAACCGGAAATTGTGAATTGCCGAGAGACATCTTCAGAAGAAAAAAGGAACATTGCAACTTTGTTTTGGAAAATTGTGAACTTTACAGATAACAGCCATGAGAACTTTGGGGAGGATTTCTTTGTTTGCAACAACTTGACTTTGGGGGGCAGGGGGCGGGAGGAATACAATGGTACTTTTAAAATTGGAATAATACTAACTCAAAAAAAATAAAATGGCGCAGAAAATTAGAGATATGATTAAATCGATTTACTTGTCATGGAAAACGGAAATAAGAGAAATAACTACAATGCTGCATGGAGAATTAAAATCTGAGGACATAAATATTGAGATAGAGCATACACAAACTGACAAGGAAATAAAGACAGAGAAGCAAGACACAGAGGCTGAAAATAAAGAAGATAAAGACAATGCGATTAAATATGAAAAAGTAACTGAACATGTGGATAGCAATAATAAAAAGGAGGTTTTTAGTGATTACATTGGGATTAACAATGAAAAAAATAGAGGATAGAAAGAGACAAATAAGGAAAGGAAGGTGGAACAGAAAGAATATAAAGAACTTAAATGATTACACTAGAATTTACAGTGAAAAGATAAAAAAGATAAAAAAAGAATGGAAAACAACAGGAAATATAGGGCAAAATAGAAGAATCTAGGACTTTGAAATATAGAATGATAATACTGAGATAAACAGTGGGCTAAACATTGGTGAAATTTAAAAAAAAAGAGAAAAGAGAGAGGGAACAATGGGAAATATAGGACAAAACAGGAGAGATCAGGATTTTAAAGCACAAAAGGAAAAAAGGGGAAAGAAAAAGGTAAAAAGAAAAATGAAAAGGGAGAAAAGGAGAAAAATGAGAGGGGAATATGATGTATATAACTAGAACTGAAATATGAATTGTAGTAAGAAATAATGATAAATCATATGATGGTGAAAATGAATTGAATAATAATTGGAATATTATCATTTGTATTTCTGAAATTTAGATAATGATGAGGGTTTTTTTAGAAATATAAATGTTTAAATTGTAATAATTGAAACAATTTTAATGCCTTATGGTAGTGTGTGTAGAAATGATTAAGTGATGATTTGGAACAATACATGGGGAAAGCTATATGATTAGAGGATAACAGCTAGAATATTTTTAAATTTAACTAAGGAAATTGTAATAAATAAAATATATTTAATTGCATATTGTGGTGAAAGTAGAAATGATTAATATCTACGTTTATATTCTTTTTATTTCCTGTTTGAATATATAAATGAAAAAGATATTTAGATAATCAATTGATTTATATTAAAATGTTGGACTGTATTATTTAAGGAAATGTATGCTATAAAATAAGTGGGTTTACTATTCCTATAAGAATTGAACAATTGTAACACCACAAAATTAATTAATTTGATGCTGAATACAAAAACAGATGACAATGGGAAGGGGTTTAATATACTATAGAATAGAAGGGAAAAATGAAATTTGGTTAAAATTAGAGATGAAAATGAAGGGTAATGTTGGTAAAAAAAAATAGATGAAAATAAATTCTATGGCAAAAAGGAGGTATAGAAATTGTAATTTTAGTTGAAAACTAAAAACTGTTTAAATTTGTTAACCGGCCAAATACTCTGTTCAGCAAAAATACATTGTATGTTTGTGTAAAAAATTAAAAAAACCCTTTTTATATATAAAAAAGGATAATGGGATAAAAATAAATAGACTCAAAACTCTGGGACATGGTTACTTTTGCTGAACTGGTTGGAAATTCTAGAAGATACATTTTTAACTCACTTGATCTGGTAGATGTAACCAGATTAGAGAAATTGTGAAGACTTTGGTGCTTCCTAAATTATTTGCTTTCAGATTAACCAGATTTACTCCCTGTTTCTATAGTAGTTTGTCCTGCCAGTATGAGTGGGGTTGTCTTTTTCTCCTTGGTAATTCCTTAGTTAGGGTGTTTTTGCTTCAAGGTGCTTAGGGTGAATCCCCACTTATCTGGGCATTGGCTTCCTCATAAGGAAGTTTATTGCTCTTTTTCTTTCCTTCTTTTCTTTTTTATTCTCTCTTTGGAATATTGTGTAAATGTAGTCTATTTCTGTATGTGTATTGATGGATGATTTGTCTGACTGCCAAACTTCCAGGAATTCTCTACACAGAAAATAAGACCTGTCTTATATTGTTTTGAACCCTGAAGTAAGTGCTTGGCCTTACTGCCATGTGCTCAAAAGCCCGATTGGGCTTATTGTCAGGGGATGTCTTATTTTGGGGAAAACAGGGTAGTATTTTTGGATTTGGCTTGGTCTCGGATACTCATGGTTTCCAAATTGACATTGCATATAAACTAACACAAACTGTGAACATCCTAGAAATAAACCATATTTTCACACCATTCTAAAGGGGCCATAAAAAACTATTAAGGATAAAACCTCACCTCCGCTATAACTAGCAGGGCAAGCTATTTTATATAAACATGGACTCACATTCAGTCTCACTAATAATGTTATCTAATTCAATAAGGGAATATCAGCAAGCAAACAACTAATCATATACAGCATAAGGATTCCACAATTCAATCCTCAATTATACATAATCTCTTGTTTTGGAGATTAGAGAAAGCTGCCATAGTTCTAAATAATATTAAAATCCAGGATATTTTTTTTTTAAAAAAAACAAAAAATACAAATTATGAGGTTCTAGGTTCTAATCATTCTATTGCTGATTGATTTCTGGACAGTTTATGGTCGATGAATAAATGACACAACAGGTTGTGTCCCCAACTGATTCCAAGTATGAAATATCTCTTGAGAATCTTACCTCCTTATTTCAATCTCATGCAGTCTTCTCACTTGAACAGATATATATCCATTTACACTTCTGTAAGTGAGAGAAAGTAGTATTTGTAGGCTTTTAGTGTCAAAGCCATCATCTCTAATCAAAGCTTGAACAGCGTTGCTTTAATACAGCCTTCCTCAAACTGATGCTTTCTGAATGTGTTAAGCTCTTATATTTTTAACCAAGTATTACAATATCTGTAGTCCAACACAGCTGGAAAGCACCTGGTTAAGGAAAGTGACTAAAATGTTCACTTATTTTTTCAAACAAATAGCCAATGTGATTCTTACAAAATGTCAAAATATGATTTCCACTAATTTTTTAAGATATCAGCTATTCATAGTCACATTAAAATCAGGAGCAGAGTGCTTTATTACTACATTAATGGTCACCAAACCAACTCATAAGGAATTATAAGTTCTGCCTAGCTCTGTTTTGCCGATCTTCCAGAAGGTGTTGATGCTTAATCATATAAGGACTGATTTGGAACATAATAAAACACTGAGCTGGTTCACACATTCATTCACAATATTTGGTAGCTGCAGTCCATTATAAATGAACCACCGCAGATCAAATTGACCTGTGTCATCTCTAAACACAGTTTCTTCTAGTTGAGTCAGTTTACATGTTCAAATGACAATAATCACAGCAGTCATATAGTCATCTGTATAAATGTAGGCTCATGGTTGATTTATCAAAGCACTCATCCAGAAGAAAAGGGTTTGATGAGCTTTGTGATGAAGTTCTATTTGAAATTGACAGAACATGCAAGCAAGCTGTACTGTTTGTGATTGGAGACTGAATGTCCATGTTGGAAATATTAAAGGGGACAGTGTAGTACAACTATATGGCTTAGGAAAGTAAATGAATCAGCAATTTTTCCTATCCCAATTTCTCATAGCTAACAACTGTTTTCAAATAATCAAGACTATATTTGAATACATGAATATCACCAGATAGAATACATGGAGATGATATTATTGATAAAGGATGATGGAGGAGCTTAATTGTAGTATCAAAGACAGAGCTAGGTTCTTACTATAAAATAGATCATGAACTGCTCATGTGCACATTCCAAGAGAAGAGAAGAAGAAGTAGAAAGTTAACCAATTTCCATAATATAATCTTGAACATATAATTATCCTTTTCAAGAAGAACATCAGGAATCATGCTGAAGTCCTGAATTTAAATGATAGAAAACCAGAGGAATTATGGAATAAATTTAAATAAGTCAATAATGATGAATATGAAAAGAGACTTGTCAAAATAAAAAAAACAGAAAAAATAAAACTAGATATCTGAACAAACTGTGGAATTGAAAGATCAAAGATAGAAAGATAGCAATTCTGAAATAGTGTACAATAGAAACATCAATATCCAAAAAACCTTAAGAAATATTTCCTACTTACAAAAAAAAAAAAAAAAAAAAAACCTCCAATATTAGAAGATAATGTTAGATCAGCACTCAGGTTATTAACAAGCCAGAAGTCAACAGGAACTGATGAAATACCCATAGAAATACAGTAAATAGTAGAAGAGTTGATTAAGGTGGTAATCAAGCTATATCCACAAAGCTGGAGAATGACACAATCACTAATATATTGGGAGAGATCAATCTACCTTGATCTGGATGGAGAGAGAAAGAAAAGAGAGATTTTGTAGAATATGAAAACTATTGTATAATATCTTTAATTTTACATACTAACAAACTGATTCTTAGGCTCATTCAACACAGATTAGAGCCTTACACAGAAAAAGAAATGCTAGAAATTCAAAATAGTTTTAGAAGCACAAGACATTATATCTGAGGCATACTGGATAATTGAAAAAGCCAAAGAATAGAAAAAGAAGTCAATCTGTGCTCCATCAATTTAAAAAGGCCTTCATTTAGGTCAATCATATAAAGCTGTGGACTGTGCCAATGGTGAAATCCATTTTTTTTTTACTATTGGTTCTGTGGGCGTGGCTTGGTGGGAGTGGTGTGGTTTCATGGGTGTGGCAGGAGAAGGATACTACAAAATCTCCATTCCCACCCCACTCCTGGGCAAAGGATTTTGCAAAAACTCCATTCCTACCCTATTCCAGGGAAAGGATACTGTAAAATCTTCATTCCCTCCCAACTCCAGGGGAAGGATATTGCAAAATCTCCATTCCCACCCCACTCTGGGGCCAGCCAGAGGTGGTATTTGCCAGTTCTCTGAACTACTCAAAATTTCCGCTACCGGTTCTCTGAACTGCTCAAAATTTCCACTACCGATTCTCCAGAACCTGTCAGAACCTGCTGGATTTCACCCCTGGACTGTACTTATAAAAAGTGTCTCCTTTTCCTCATAAGTAACCTATATACAATTAAAGAAACCACTGCATGGTCAAACAGACTGACTTTGGGAATAGAAAAGAAGTGTGACTAGTCCGTATACTTCTCTCTTATGTATTAATTATTATTTATTTATCAAGAGAAACTGATAAATTTTCTGAATTCTGAACTGTAGGAATAAACATCAATAAAGTATCCTATGCTGGTGACACTATTCTGATAGCTGAAAGTGCAAATGAACTGCAAGTTCAAATAATAATAGTCAAGGACCACAGTAATGGGACTAAAATTAAATTCAAGGGAGACTAAACTAATGATAACAGATGGAATAATCATCTTCCAAAATGACAGTGATGATATTGAATTGGTGGGTAGCTTTTGTCTTTTAAAATCAACCATCAGCAGTAAAAGAA
The DNA here is from genome assembly GCA_022577455.1 of Arizona elegans. Lineage (NCBI taxonomy): Eukaryota > Metazoa > Chordata > Lepidosauria > Squamata > Colubridae > Arizona > Arizona elegans. The sequence continues at coordinate 87,265,920 of JAKOOJ010000006.1, read as the reverse complement.
CAATCAGTTAAGAAATATGCCACAGGCTAGACTTGGTAGAACAGCCATGAAGGCCTTGGAAAAGATATTCAGATGCCTTGATGTGTCTACATCAGCAAAGATCAGAATCATGCAAGCAGGGCTATTCCCTGTGGCACTGTATGCAAGCAAAATTTGGACTTTGAAGAAGCTCGGATACAAAGAGTATTGACACTTTTGAACTTTGCTACTCAATCAATCATGGATGATTTCACAAATGAGCAGGAATCTTAAATGTTCCTCTCAAACTGATAATCAGTTTTTTTGAAACACATCTTGGGTATTGGAAAATTAAGCTTTATCACAATCAGGTGATGTTAATAGTTCGGTGTGTTGATATGTTATAAATAAGATGGTTAAAACATAAGGATACAACACTTTTTAGTGCTTTGCTTCAGCCATCTGTGGCAGTTATGGACACAAAAGCTGATTCTGATTCTGCAAGGGGCCATTACTTATGCCTGTGAATTCTTTGTAATAATAGGTAGTTAAATTCCATGAAGGTCAGTGAAATAATGATATCAGGGAACACAAATATGGGAGGGGAAGCAATTAATCTCCATTGCCTAATATTGGAGCTATTTGTCCTGGATAGTTAAAGGGATGAGAATATGGAATAGTTTGCCAATTTTATCTGGCACAACTTGCATTTATCATGCTACACTCTACAAATAGTCCCTCCTTTTCAGTAACCTCCAATGTTGATATTTCTGTTCATATTCTTCTTTTTTCTTAATAGTAATCATGCTCATTTCTGTCAATGCTATTAGCAAATCCACAATCACAGATCAATGATTATTACTACCTTCATACAATACCCATGATTATATGAATGAGCCATAATTTTACTCCCCAATTACAAACCGAAAGATCATAAAAACTATTCTGTCTTGATCAAGAACAAATAATCAGCTAAAAGGTCATTACTAGTAATGCAAGGTGGAAACAGAACATCAGCTTTTAAACAGATTGGAAGAAAAGTCAACTATGGAAGGTTGCCTAAACACTACAAATACATTCTGAATGTCTAGGATAAAAATAAATAAACTTAAACTGAATAAATAAATAATAAATAAATAAACTTAAAAATAAATTTTAAAAAATGTCTGTATACTTTAAATGTTGGCTTTTATAATTCCCCTGGTATCTGGTAAAACTTCAAGGGTGTGATGAGAATTGGAACTTAATTTCTGTCCTTTATTTAATTAAAACTGTGTAAAAGCGTACTGCACAAAATTTGTATTTTTGCTGCCACATTTTGCCAGCACGCTACAAGAATGTCCTTGAAGATGTAAAATGGTTGTGGGCCACACAAATAGCAATAGTACTTAGACTTCTATACCACCCCATAGTGCTTTACAGCTCACTCTGAGTGATTTATAATGTGAGTATATTGCTCCCAACAATCTGGGGCCTCATTTTACCGCCCTCGGAAGGATGGAAGGCTGAGGCAACCTTGAGCCCATCATGATCAAATTCCAGACTGTGGGCAGAATTAGCTTACAATACTCCATTGTAACCTCTGTGCCCAGGTCTCCTCCTGGGGGGGGGGGGGTCAACAACCCCTGGATTAGTTTGATGCAGGTGTTTCTTTGATTCCTACTACCAGGATTTCCCAGCATTGTTCATAGATGGTGGCCTGTGTTGGAATAACAAATAGCTGTTCATCATCTTTAGCTTTCTTTTATGAACAGGTGCCTTCCTTTAAAAACAATCATCCCAGAATATTGAAGGAGAGAAAACAAGGAAACAAATATAAATCAGATCTTAGTCAGCTACTCAATGAGATGTGAAATAGGTTCCAGGACAGATCATATCATACAACCAACTTGTTAGCTATGAAAATATATAGAGGAATATTGTGCTTGGATAACTGAGCTATTATGCCTTTCTATCTAGTGAAAATGTAGAAAGTTTTTTGCATAGTTAATAGAAATTAAATATTCAATTAAATGTTAAATTAAATGTATCTTAATGAAAATTTTATCCTGCTAATACAGATTTCTCTCAATGCCTATGGATAGATACAGTCTTTGTTTCAGTTCTTCACAATTGAAAACTAGCTGAATTTTTTCCATAACTTTTATTACAGTACCCACTTTTTTGCTATACAATAAGAAATTGTCCCTTCATTTCTATTGACATTTTTCACAATCACTATTCTTCTTATTTACATTCACTGGTTTCTTCTCTTCTGAAGCACACAGCGATTTTTCCTCTTCCAAGAAGGTCTTTGGGAACAATGCAGCAGAAACATAATTTTTGTTCCCAGATGAGATAGGACCAAAGTCGCATACAAGGATCACTGAAATAGTTTATCTGTAGCATTATTTCTGCACATATTTCCATGTGAATGGAAAGTGGGCTATTCAGAATTATAGAATCAGAGTTGAAAAAACCTTAGAAGTCTTCTACTTTAACTTCTTCTTCAGGACAGATATACTCAGAGAATCCTAGTAAAATAACTATTCAACCTTTGTTTGAAAACTTTCAGTAAAGGAGTACCTATAATCCAGGAGACAAGTTGTTCTACTGCTTAACAGATCCCATGGTTATAAAATTCCTCCAAGTATTGGAAGACTGGTGTCATCTTACCCCTCTTACCTCTCTTCTTTAGGCTAAATATATCCAGTACATTTATTAATCATTCTTTTATAGGATTGGCCCTCACACTCTGCATTTTTGCAGGTGTACACTATAGTACTAGTGTACATCATTTCTTTCCCTGTTATTGTCTGTTAAGTGACCAGTTTTATAACAATTGTTACCCTTAGTAGCTGTCATACTGGACCTTGTCTGATGCTGATGGATTGCTTTTCTGTTATTTGCTGCATGACATTTCTTATCTCTTTTGGCTTGGTATCCAGACTTGGTCTAATTGCGACCTTTGTTTTTATTTTCCCCTGTATATCTTTATTTTTACTTCAATTCAAATTCCATTCACCTATTTCTCTCAATATTTTATTTCTTGTAATAAAACCATGGTTTCAGGAAGTAAAGTTACATAATGAGCAAATTCAGTAACAAGATACTGACAAAGCAATTATTAATTGGGATCCCTCTTTTCCTTCCATTCCTAGTGTTGGAATATCTATCTAACACAGACTTTCAAGGACTAGAACTTGCACAAGTGCTAAATGTGCACAAGTTGCTAAAGAAAGGTGTGGCATCTCACTTGCCAATTTGGACCTTTGAGATAGGCCAGTGAGGAAATAGATACCAACTAGAATTCTATAATGTGTTGTTATGCAAAATAAAATTAATTGGGGTTAATATTTATTACTCTCATCATTATTACAATAATAAATGTATTAAATTTGTATGTCACCCAACAATTCTAGGTGGTTCACAAATAATTATAAAACAATTGTGATTTTTTTTCACACTTCCTCCTCTTGGTCAAGATTGAGCTTAATCAATTCTCCTTCTTTTCTCTATATTCCTGTCCATTCCGCTCATACATAGTTTTCTCTTCAATCCAGAAATATTTATTTTTTCAGTCCAGCAGGAAGTGGTACCTGTGCAAGTAGTGCTCCCCTGTGGGACTTATGTGCAAATGCTGCATCTTGTGAATCTTTCTCCCTCTTTGATATGACAAGAAACCTTCAGAACTTTAGCTTACTTTGCCACCTGAAATGTTTCACTAAGTTATAGAATAATATTATAGGTTATTACTACTCATTATTTCATTGCTTTCAGATTAGCTTTACATGTTTTGTCATATCTTCCCATAAATAATCAATTGCTTATTATTAATAAATTGCTTGAACCATGGTGGCCCAGTGGTTAGAATGCAGTATTGCGGGCTAATTCTGCCAATAGCCAACAGTTTGATTCTCACCGGCTCAAGGTTGACTCAGCCTTCTATCCTTCCAAAGTCAGTAAAACGAAGACCCAGGTTGTTACGGGCAACATGCTGACTCTGTAGAGCACTTAGAGAAGGCTGTAAAGCACTATGAAGCGATATATAAGACAAAGTACTATTGCTATTGCACATTATTGTTAATTTTTTTAGGTTATGGAATGCATAAGCCACTTTAATTATATACAGTACAAATTCCCAACAGAACTGTGCCAGGATCAGTTCATAACATTTTTCTGACCACATAATGGTGATCAGGAGATCCTCAAATGTTAATGATAACATATACAGTGATTCTCTTCCACTGCATTATATGAAATAAGAGAATGGAATCAAATTCTTGTCTTTAATGGCTCTGACATCAGTAATATTAAACTTTCCAATAAAGATGGGTCTTTTCATTACTTATAAAGTTGACATAAAATGTATCCACAATTTACAACACTACACTTGCCTTAAAAGAGTCAAATATTGATATCATGTAATGTACAACCTCCAAATATAATTTAATGGCCTCTGGTATTTGTTGATTTGTATAGTTCTTGCTGCAGACTCACAAAAACAGCTCTAAGATCTCTTGATTGATTAAGACCCTTTTCCAGCCATATATTAGAATAGACATATTCACAAGCAAATGCCTCAGCAAGACAAACAGAGAAGTAAAGATAGCTAGTGATAAGAAATGTGGAGGCTCAAATCCCATTTTGCTGTAAGGGAATTTACTATTTCTGTTTCCCATGTTTGAAATGAGAATAGCAATACTGACCTTTCTGTCTTAAAGTGAGATTAGCTCATTTATTCTCAACATTTCTAGAATGAATGGGCTAATCTCACTGTAAGACACTCACAATTATTGAGATGAATTGCACAGAAGTACCCTGTAGTATCCTACAGAGGTGTGCTTATTCAGACCCTAAATTAGGTACAACTTGAAATGTAGGTTTTCTTCAGGCTACTTCAAATAAAGAGCCTCACCATAATCTCTAATGGGTGTATCAGCAGACAAAGTATACAGATTCCATAATGCATTTTGACTTAAAAGCGTGAAGATCATTGGTTCCCTAGATCTTACCTCTTAGGTTCTATTAGAAAATCTTAATGTGTCTGCTATCTCTCTTCAACTAATATGCTTATAAGGTGAATGTATAAATGTATAAACTTAATAATAGTGACATTTATTTCTTCTATTTCTGCTATAGCTATCATTTATTCATAATTCTTAGTTCGCTGTCCTATACAGCAGGCTCCCCAACTCCCAGTCTTCCCCCTTTTAATGTGGAAATTTTAAATTTGTTTTAATTATAGGGTTATGGGTAACGCGTTTTAAATTGGGGAGCCATTTTGGATTTAATTTTGTTTTAACTGTATTTTAATGTTTATATTGTATGTTTTTTAATCTTGGCTGTTCACCGCCCCGAGTCCTTCGGGAGAGGGGGCGGTATAAAAATTTAATAAATAAAATAAATAAATAAAATAAACTGGAATTGGTCTGCGGCATGCCAGAAACCAGGCCGCACAAACAAGCAAAGCTCCATCCATGGGATGCAGGCAGCACACAAAATCATGTCCCTTCTGGTCCACAGAAAAACCTCTCTCCACAGAACGGTCCCTAGTGCCCAAAAGATTGGGGATCGCTGTTATAGATGATCAAGAAATAGATATATATGAAATTCATCAAGTTAAAGTTGATGGACAAGAGTAAAATGAAGATTACCCTTCTGCCATTCAGCTCTTTCAACAAAGTATTACAAATAAAGTAGCATTTCTTCTTTTCCTCAAAAGAATTGGCAAGCACACTAACAAACAAATAGAAAATTGCAATATAAGCAAGCAAACTTATTTATAATGAATTCTGTTGGGTCTATGATTTTCAAGGGAGATGGGAAGGATAAGATGAGGAAATGAATAAAAATAGAAGCTTAAATAAAACAGAATTTACATATTAAATATAGAAACACAGGGTTTTTTGTTGGAAAAAGTAGCAATTTTCATCATATTTTATGTCTATAAATGAAAGGAAAAAAAAGAAAAGAACTGAAATTATTTTTGCCTCTCAGTTCCATTGATCGTGACTTTAGGTTTGGGAATATAGTCTATTTTAGTAGCAATGGAAAATGGAGTTCCATCTGGAAATCAATAAAAAGAATATTATTGTCCTTCTAGGTTTTCCACAATTATGACTACATAGAACATCAGATTTTACTGAGTAACCTATGGAATTGTTCTGAGTTTTCTCATTTAAACAGGAAAAACGGAATATCATAAATTATGGATGTATTTCAATCATATGTTTACTGTTCAGCTAGCAGCCTGAAAACTTGTTTAGGATTATAATTTAGTTTATGAGTTCTGACCTAAGAGGTTATTAAAGTTCAATGCTCATTTTAGGAATTATTTCACCTAAACATATTAGGAAGCCAGTGTTTTTCAGCTTCAAGGAGAATGCTATTTCAGGAGTAGATGATTTTCTACTGGCCTGTATACAGAGACACAATTTTGGAAGATTCTTAATGTTGGCCAGCAAGTCTGGGCCCAAAAATGATCAAGTAAAATGTAGGAATGGCCCTAGTTCTCGTGTCTATTTCTCTGCCATTCTTCTTCCATCTGAGGTTGTCTGTAGATGTTTTGCTTTCTTTTTTTTCACTTTGGGGTTACATTGTGCTGGTCAACTTATGGAGGTTATGTCAGGTACAATCAACTCGCCGGGACATGCAGAGTTCAAGATAACTACAGTATTGTGTTTTGTTTATAATATAGGAACCTTCCTAGTCTGGCAGTCTACTCCTGGGAATAATTAGATAAGATTCCAAGGAACTTTTGTGATTACCAGACCTTTGTCTTTCAATCATGCTACTATGGGTTGCTGTCCACAAATTCCAATATTTTTGTTTGAATAAAACTGAACCAAAATAGGAGTTGAATAGCTGGGCTTTTTCTTGGTTAAGATCAATAACCTTAATAGAATCAACATAATTTCTGCTTCTATTAAATTGATTTAGAGAAAAATCAAAGGAAGGAATGAAAATAAGAAGTGGAGCTTAATTTAGTTTTAGGTGAGGAAGAGACATTGACTTAAGATGGAACTCATATTATGCATGTGTTATTAGGTATTAAATTTATATTCAATTTCTTAACATATCTCATAAAGAAAGAATGGACGTGGCAGGCAATATGGGTGGAAATGTGAAAGGACAGCTACTAATATTGAGGTTAGATTATATTGATCTACCTAGACAAATTGTCTGATTTGACATATAGTACCATTTGAGATTGGTTTGTAATTAATGATCTTGGGGGTAGTTTCTGAGATTCCCAATATCAGGTATGCTATATTTCATTTGGAATGACTTCAGGAGTACATTAGTGCAATAGTAATCAACTGCTACTCATGAGCATTTAACTCTGTCCAAGCCCATTCTTTTTCATTGTTGAGTTACAACACTTGTGCACAAACATCTCCTGTCTCTTGTTATTCTTCCTGTCTCTTTCTGCTTCTCTAAACACAGGGTCTTTGAGCTCTGCCCTTTCCATATAAACTGTGTTTTCCTATTTAATGACATAAACTAATGTGTGTTAACAGATGTCTGAGAGAAAATTAGCTGCAGTGTCTGGATCATTTAGAGTTGAGTTGCTGTTCAGAAACACTTTCATAACAGGCTGCAGAAGGTTTGAGGGAATGCATTTCTTCCATACCAAGGTGAAATTGCATAGGCCCAGTTTGAGCCTGCTGCCTCCTGTGAATTCCTGTTTCAAACTATCCTGCTCTTGATTTTAATGCATCCTGATTTCTCTACCAGATGGCAACAACTCCAACAGTTTCAGCCTTGCAGGTGAATCTCAGCAACAGTCATGTCATAGCAAAGCAAACAAACTTGCAGGTGCACATTTTCTCTTTTATGGAGGAGCTAACATTTATGGCATGTTGGGGTGGAAGAATTGTTCAATTTTCTAAGGGCAACTGTGGTAAGATGTGAATTTGAATGGAGTAGTGGTACTGAGGGGAAGAGTATCTAGAGAGCCATGGTGGTGTAGTGGTTAGAATGTAGTATTGCAGGCTAATTCTACCAACTGGCAGCACTTCAATTCTCACCTGCTCAAAGTTGACTCAGCCTTCCATCCAGATTGTTGGAGGCATTATGCTGACTCTATAAACTGCCTAGAGAGGGGCTGTAAAGCACTGTGAAGCGGTATATAAGTCTAAGTGGTATTGCTATTGCTAAGTGATATCTTTTCCATTCTAAACTATGCCCCCTTTCTAATATTCCTCTGGAGCAATAGTAATGACATGGTTTCAAAGGAGTTTCTGGAAAACTGAAAAAGTATATTTATTTCTTTTGAAAAGTACCATTTTTAACATTTTAAAATATTATATATTTACTTTAAATATTCTAATAGTTTCTAGTTATTGCATCATATTTTTTTCTTTTTTGTACACTGCAGTTTTTATTTTTATATTGTTGTAATAGCATGACCTTGTACATGCAGCAGTAGCTAAATAATACCATGAAGGATTTTAGGATTAATGGACAAAGAACTTGAAAAAAAAATCTGGAATTTTACTGTTATATATGTTGACAGCAGCGTGCATTATGAATAAAAATGGAAAAGATACTTTAATTCCCACAACGAATGAATGGATGGAAAAACTGCAACTATCAGAGATGGATAAATTAACTGCTTTAATCAAAGAAAAGAGTGCATTCAACTTTGTTTCTAGTAGGAAAACCATTTCTGGAATTTTTACTTGAGCTGGAAAAAAAATGAAATGTTGACTTTGGGTTTTGCCGATTAGACAAGTTTATTGTTGTAGAAATGGCTAATATATATTAAGTATGTAAAAATAAAAAGCTGAAGCTGCAATAAGATTGTTATTCTATGGTGCTAAAAAGAATCAATGCTTTTTTTCCTCCTTTTTCTCCCTCCTCCTACACTGCTTTCTTTCTCCCTTTCCCTTCCCATTTTCCTGCTATTTTCATTTTTGACTTGTATTCTACATTTGGATAAGTTAAATAAGATTATTAAAGAAAAAAGCACCATGAAGGATAGCCATGAACGCTCAAATATATCCAACTTGGCTCCAGATCATTAAACTTGGAGGCACCCAGGACCAGAAATCAGTGGGATTCCAGAACCAGCCTGAGAATTAGTTAAGCAATGTGAGAAGAGATTTGACTAGACAGTAAAGAGAATGGCATGTTCTCACATTTCTCAGATGTAACCTAATGTATGGATATTTATATTCAGCTATGTCAGAAGTAAAATCTATAGTTAAGAGTAGAATTTATGATCAGAGGTTCTTTAAAGATCGACTCCATCCCTGGCAATGACACTGGCAATGTGATAAACGCAAATGGTCTCCCACTGTCTGGTACGCTCTCACAGAGAGGGACTCCTCTGGGTGCCGTTGGCCAAACAATGTCGGCTGGCGGCCCCCAGGGGGAGAGCCTTCTCTGTGGGAGCACCTACTATCTGGAAAGAGCTCCCCCCAGAGATACGGAGGATCCCGGATCTACGCACCTTCCGCCGCGCTCTCAAGACCTTTTTATTTCACCAGGCTGGTCTGGCCTAACTCCTCCCATTCTCTTTTTAATGTAAATTTTAATGTAAATTTTAATTTGTTCTTAACCTGGGGTTTTAAATTTGTCTTGAGCTAAATTGATTTAATTCGATTTTACTTCTGCTCTTAAATTTTTGTATTCTATGTGTTTTATTTTGTGCCTGTTCACCGCCCTGAGTCCTTCGGGAGTAGGGCGGTATAGAAATGAAATGAAATGAAATGAAATGAAATGAAATGAAATGAAATGAAATGAAATAAAGGACCTAAATAGAGAAAACAGAACTCAGAGAGGATGGGGGGAGGGGGGATCATTTTTGCTAATCCAGATCTTGATAATACATGTGTAGAAAATTAGCACCCACCCTTCTCTTAGAAGAATGAAATATTCTAGGAAATATTAAAAAGGCAGAATATTTCCCCTAAAACAGAAATAAAAATCTTAAAGGAAACAGAAACAAAAGACTCCAGCTCCCTGTCTCCAGAAGATATATTGGTGCCAGCTTATCTACAAGACAAAAGACTGAGTCAGTCTGTCTACAAAACAAAAGACCTCAGCTCGAGGATGATGGAATTATCCTTCAGGGCAAAGCCATTCAACCACAATAAGAAGTTGTCCTTCATTGCATCACCCAGCAAGATTCAAGTAAGCCTGGGACACAGACAACTTCAGATATGACTGCATAGCCCCATGAGCATCTGACAACCAAGAGGATACATTTCTTGCAAGGCTCAAGAGAGCCAGGACCATGTGCTTAATTGTTCTGCTCCATTAAACCATCCTTCCAAGCAGTGTCCATGTTTCCAGTGTCTTTCTCCCACTTGGAATTGAACCTAGATGGACATTTCTTCCAACACATGCCAGACAAGTAAGTCAGATTTCTGACCAACTAGATTTAGATATGAGTAAACTAAACCTCAATTGGAGACCTGCACAAATTTTGCTGGTTATCTTTCTCTGTTAAGGGCAAACTTGATGTCTCCTTGCATAATTTCAAACCATCACAACTGGAATCTTCTTACCAAGCCATCTGTTGTATCCAAATCCCCAATCAATTTCACATGCATATATAATTTGTGAAATCATGATCCTACACTCGATCCCCACATCAACAGCATAAAACATAAACCAAACAATTGGTAGGGGCCTCTTATACTTTTAAACATATATAAAGCCTTCCAATACCTGGGAAAAATGCATTGTTAAAGACAACTTCCCAGTAATGCAGTAATTGTGGATCCTTTCCCCCTCCCTGTCTCCTTTCTACCTATGCAGACAGCTACTAGCTACCTTATCTCCCACCTGAACTAGTCATCTGGTCTGATCCTAAGATTGATTCCAGCAAGACATTTGCTAACTACTGGGACTACTGAAGCAGCAAAAATGCTACAGCCCGATGTCTTTTTCACTTCCACAGCATTGACTGTCCTTAGATGAATACTGTACTTAAATTGACCCTCCAACATTAATATCTTAATCCCAGTTTCATTAAAAATAATTTCATAAATTCATGCATACATTTTCAAAAGTGCAAATGTTTATGTAACTTTGAATATATGTACAATCTTATTTCAACACAGAAATTGAATTTATTAATTGTAGAATGTTTACTGATACAGAAATTTAACTCATTAGATCATGGTCTATAGGATAGTTGGATTTGTGCCTGAAGCAGTGAATTGGAAAAGGACCAAGGATTATTGTAGATAGTATCCTCCACAGGAACTCAGAGTTTAATGATGTGGCAAACAGGGCTAATATAAACACTGTGTATATATAAAAAGGATATCAAGCAGAATTTATATTGCTTCAATACATAGCAGTGTAAGCCCAGCACTCAAAATTGTGTTCAGCCCCAGTAGTTATGAATTTTAAAGGATGACAAAAGCATATCAGAAAGAATACATGGCCAGATCAAAAAATTCTTAGGATATAAAATCTAAGGATAAGATTCAAGCCACTTTAACAGTATGTACATATACAGAAAAAAAATGTACTGAAGGGCACTGAATTGTAAATAGAGGAATCACAAGAAAGGTTGTGAGAAAGCACATTTCTTAGCAACAATTATAGAACTGGAGTGCATTATTTCAAAATCCTTCAAACAGTGCTAAAAAATTAGTCAGTATGAGCCAAATGTAACTTTTGGTAAGGCCTATCATATATAACTTATGCAGTATATTAAAATGAAAAAATGAGGGCCTTAGCTTATTGTAATATATATTGCAATATATATGCCAGGAGAAAAATGGCAGCATATATAAGCCAAATGTGTTTTTCATCAAAGGCAAAATGTATTTTGTTATTATCCATCAGAATGTTTCAGGAATGTTTCTGAGAAACCTGGAAACAAAATCATTCTTTTCAGTTTGGAAGAACTAAAATCAGTAGTTGATCACACACAAAGAAAGCTAACTCATTGTCACTTACCGGTATTTGTCATTGGGAGGAGAAGGCAATTGGTTCACTATTCCTGAAGTTACTTCAGAGTCAGAATAGAGCTGGAAGGACCTTGGAGTCTTCTAATCCAGATATCTAATACTTAAAGTCTCTACAGTACAGTACAAAAGAATCTATCAGGAGTAACTAAGAATTTAACACCTGTTCCAGCTCACAGCCAGGCACTGGGAATATCAATCTTCTCTAGTGAAGGCCAACTTAAATAATTACTGTAGCTTGTATTCAATTTCTTTATCTCCTTGAAGTTCTATAGCTCTCATTTCATCTTCCCTGATCAATTTTTACTGTTGATGCATTTAAATAATGTTTCATTATTTTTTTTTTTTATATGTAAGAAATTCTCAAGATAGTCCTCACAATCCTTGCATTAAACAAATATTGCATTTTTGGGCTTGTGCATTTTTTTTTTGTTCTTCTACTTTCATGAAGGAAGGTTGCTTACTGCAAGTTATAGAGCAATACAATATAATTAAGGTTCTCATGAAAATAGAACTTGAGCTGGGTAATTCAGGCTACTACATCTAGAGGGAAAACATCCAAATAATCATTACATGTCAGTGAAGACTTAATTTGGCATATCTTAACTGCTATCTAATGATCATGTGGATTTTTGTAGCCTTGGTATGGCAGATCTACTTAATTTCTACCATAGAAATTACTTCAGCACCAAGCAGCCTAGAACATTACATACATTATTTTTTTATTCAGTTGTGATATGATCTGTCAATGAAACCTCACATTGTTCTTAAGACTCTTGATCTTTAAATTACCTGCACAATTGTATTTCATACTCATACCTTAGCAGCTGATATTTTTCTTTATTCATAAGTGCAATGATCCTGCCATTTGCTCTCTCCTTTCTTGGCAGTGAAGGAATAGATATTAGAAATAGATATTATTCACAAACATGGAGGGTATACATGTGTTTGCAGTTTTATTTAGTCATTGAAACAAAATAATTGCAACAGAGTTTAGATAATTAGAAGAAAGAAATACAATTCCTTTTCAGACTACACACATTTTGACATGGGTAGCCACTACTTTAATTATATAAATATATATTTTATAAATATATACTACCCTTTTGAGCAGGTATGGAGTTTAAAACTATTATCTATTTAATTTGTAAAAGTACTTCAGCTTTTTATTTGGCCAAAATATACAAATGTCTTTCCTTATAAACAATCCTATCTTATAAGTTGTTTGTACATGCTTCTTCACATATTAGCAGCAGCATACAGTTGCTGGGAAATTTAAGCAGGATGATCTTGTTATCATTAAAATCTTTATTTTTGACTTCCCGAAGATTCCTGATTATGGATTAAATGCTGGGTTCTCTGGGTTTGTGATGTAGATAAGCACTTATTTTATTTTTAAGTACCTCTTATACTTCTGATGCTTACCATCTTTAGTTCTAGATTAAACATTTTCAGTGGTTTGGAACTTTAAGTAATGAGCTTCATTGCCACTTAAAATAAAAACACAGGGACTGGAGTTAAGAACAAGATGGCGATGAAATGGTTGATGTGCATTGTAGGCTACATTGTGATACATACATTAGTATATTCTAGAGTGTGTTTGTATATTACAGAGGGCTACAGAGCAGCTGATTCTTCATAGATAGAACTATGTGGTTGGTTTGTCACTAACCTGGTTTACCACCTGGAGTGCATACCTCAGACTCATTCTTGACTTGTTTGCTATGAGGTAGCAGAGTGTCACACACACACCTATCACTTCTGCAGAGCTATATCAACAGTAGACATTTTACTGGGACAACTCATGAGACAAGGAGGTTTGTCAAATTGATGTGGATCAGACGACTGCTGTATGGGCATTTCCCAGCTGCTAAAGGCCATGGGTGGTGATGTTGGTAAGAGATGCATTTTGCCTGTCGGGACGGTTGGATAGTACACATCTATTGGCAGCAGTGGGAGCAATGGTACTGGGGACAGCATTGGCTTCCTTGCCTATTTGCTAAAAAAACAATTTTTATAAATAATAGTTTAAAACAATCACTTGTATAAATTTCAATATACAGTCTCAAAAAAATCATGCTTACTACTACAGTGTGAAAGAAATTGAAATACCATTATATATATATAAATTGTGTGTGTGTGTGTGTAATTTGTGATATCCAAATGTTTAACTTTATAAACTCCCCATGGTGTTCACCATTGATATGTTATTATTTCAGCTTTTAAAAAATATTTTTAATCTTACTGGTAAAATCTTAAGATTCAGACTGCTATTTTGGGCATGTAGTTGCAAATGTGGAACCTAGAGAGCTGGTATTTTAAAAAATAGTTTCCAATGTATAGTACTCTATGTATAAGTCAGCTAGAAATTTCTAGAGGCTATTTTGACCAATCAAACATAGGCTGGAATAGAATAAGAAGGTCCCCACTGAGCTATTTCTCAGGAGCAGAAAATTTAATTGGAAAGTGAATTGGGGAGATCAGAATGGCAGTGGCTGAGGGCAAAAAGACAAGCATAATAGCAATAAATGTCCTTTATCAAGGGAGAGAAAATAAACCACTCAGACTGAAGACAAACTGGAAGGCATGATACTAAAAAGCACCACCTTTCATTTGAAGCAGTCATTTCACCTGGTTTTCATTTAACTCTCCTACTCAAAGCTTTAGGGTTAGCTAAATTGTGTCAGATATCTGAAACCTACTTCAGGTCATTAGTTACTGTTCATAAACAGAAGTTCATAAGAGTTCTATCTGCAGGATTTTGGACTGAGTCAAGATGACTAAACTAAAAAATGGTAACAGAAAAATACAGATAGGAACTGGATGGTTTGTAACATGTCTTAGAGAATATCAAATTTTCTCAATAATGTTTCCTGCAGAAGAATGCAAGTATTTCTATCAGTGCTATTCATCCAGGACAAGGACTTGAGAACCTGAAGAACAATAAAGATGAGGACTACAGTACCAATCATTCTCCTTTTTCAAGGACCATTTTATGTCTTTTTAGAACTGAATCTAATATAATATAAATTAATTCATGAAAATGTTAGTATATTTATTATTTTATTATATATGGAAAACAAGTTTAAATCACAAAGTGGTCTTCAAAAAGCAGAATGTAAAAATGCATTTAATATCCTTCCTTCCCTCCTGTTAGAAATTCTATTCATATAGTCCTACAGAACAAAGTGTACACTGTACAATCCACATTGGCCTTCCTGCTTAACTACAACAGGAAACCAGAAAGTTTACTCAGAACAAAAAGCCAGAGTATATAACATAGATGCAGATTTATAAACACTGCCATCTACCGAATGGCTGTAGTTGTTGCATAAAATACAAGAACATATATTCCAACACCTCTATCTGACCTTGCAGAAGGTCAGTGCTGTTATCTAAGGGGACCAATGACACATAATCCCTTGAACATCTTTACATTCTTCCAAACAACAGCCTCATCCAATTAAAAGCCAACCTGCTTATATTACTAAAGGTGATAGATGTTTGGAGATGAACCTTTTCAGATAGGAGTAACATTCAGCGGTTTTTTGAGGCTTGGACACTGCATTGCATGTGACCAATATTTCCTAAAGATTTTTCTTCCTGGGTATTCTTGGCAATTTCTCTATAAATAATGTTAATCATATTTGATGGTATACATCAGGAGTCTCAAACTCCTGATCCATGGATCAGCACCAGTCCACAGCATGCCAGCAACCGGTCTACACAAACAAGTGAGACCTCAAAAAACAGCAATGTATACCAGCAGCTCTCAACTTTTTGGGCACCAAGGACTGGTTCTGTGGAGAAAGGCAGCACGCAAAACCATAACCTTTCCGGTCCACAGAAAAACCTTTCTCCACAGAACTAGTCCTTGGTGCCCAAAAGGTTGAGGGCTGCTGGTATATATTACTGTTCTTTTTAGTATTTTCCATTTTAAGTGACAGAAAAAGATGCCATCAGTTTTCAACAGCTATATTTCTATTTCAGGGTAAGCATTTTGAGCCAACTGATTTTGTCGTGCTACACTCCAGAAATATTATTCTATGAAACAATAGTGGAAGATGAAATCAATTATTTCTAAGATTGGAAATTAATCCCTATGGACAACCTGGTGGGAAATGATTTTCGTGGTCTAATTTTGTTTATTCATGCATGCTTGGAGGAGTTTTTTCCTCCCCAAACTAAGTCTATCACTAGTGCATTTCTAATATTTAGGCATTTCTTCCAAGCTATTCTTCTGCTTGGAAGCTGGGACAGATAATTTTGCATGTAAAGTATGAAATTTTTTAAAAAGGTTAAGTGTACTTAAGCTCCATCAACAAATAAGTGCTGCATTGTACATTTGATTCTGATCAAGTTTGAGTACATTTTTATTCTGAATTATATCTCAAACTCTTCTTTCATTGTTTATGTAGATAGGAGCACTTGTCCTGGCTAGGGCTGATTTTTTTAATCATTCAGAAAAAGACATACCTTCCAGCATTAATAGACAGTGATGTTCTGCTGTGAATTATGAACTGTTTTGCATTTAATTTGTCGTGCTATTAGAGATTAAACTTTTTATATATCAATTCTGCAATATATTCTCTACATTAATGGATATGGACAGTTATGATTGGAAAAAGATAAAACTGAACATCATTGGAATAACCAGTAAAGTTTAGCATACTGGATTGAAATGGATGCCATTTTATCACCCCATCGACTTTTTTTTTAAAAAAAACTAAATAATAATATAATACTAAACTGTTTGTAGTCATAGTAAAAGATTTTTATATATTACAATTTTCAAATTATTATTTTAGTAAAGTAATCTCTTGAAAAAGCTTGTTCTGTTCAAAACAAGATTAAAATATAGACCTAAGGACACCTGCATTTTTCTGTCTAAATAAACCACTATAAATGGTTTTATATTATATTAAGACCATCTTCTATTCATTGTGTTAGAAAATGACCATCATATGCAATCCTTTTGTCTAACTTTTGTGTGTATGAGTGTGTCTTCTAAAATTAAAGATAGATTTATATTTTGAAGGAGGAATCAACAAAATAGATTAAGAACCTAGTGGTTGCTTCTTTTGCAAACATTCAGGGAAACATAATAGACTCATAAATGTTTTTGAAACAAACAATGTTTTAATGAATTGGATATTATCTCATAAAAATGTCAGAAAGATAGTGCCAAAACTTCATTTTGCTGACAATAGAAATAAGTCTCTCTCGAAAAGAAAATATTGATTTGCTTATGTAGATCTGTTCATTGCTTTTAAAGTAGGTGCAGATGTTTCAAGCATCTGTCAATTGTGCACCTCAGCATTATCACCTTTCTTTATTGTTACATGAACAGCATGTAGTTGCATTAGTAATATTTTCACTGATTTGACAGGAATGTGCTGATTTCCTCCTTTGGATTATAGATACCAGCACTAAAATTGGCCAGTTGCCTGAGGTTCTTAAGAGATCACTGGGTCCAGACCTTTGAAAAGTTGTAGAAGTCTGTACTATTTATACAACTCTCTGAACCAAATGTCATCAATTTGATGAGCCTCTGGGAGTTTGCAAACCCTATGGCAGGCTTATTTCTAGAGAAAAACATCTCTGAAGGCATCTACTCCCTGAACACTCATAAAAAAAGCTTGCAGGCATGGTTGGAAAGGGACAGTCTCCAACCTCATTTTGTACATTCAGGTGGAATGAAATCAGTCATGAAGAATGATGCTCTGCCTCCCTCTTGACTCGCCTCTCATTTTTTTGTTATCTTGTGGCATCATGTTGTTTACAAGAAACCAGGCATTTGCTTTTGTTCGCTTTTCATAGTGAAAGAAGGAATATAAGAAGTGCAGAGCATAAGGCAGTTGTAACCCAGAGCACAACCTGCCTATGAAGAGATGGTGTAGCATACTAGGGATGAATGCTGAGAGCAAAAAAGAAAGATTTGAAAAGTGAACTTTTTCTGAGAATAGACTTGGTCACTCAAAACAAATTGCTAGCTTGCCTTCAGGTAAGAAAGCATACCTGCCAATCCCACTGTAGCCAATTTACTGCTGTTCCTTTAATAAGTTCAGTATTGTGGACTCACCATCTCTTGGCAACCTGAGATCCACAGGTTTTTCAACCTCTGGCATAGAACACTGAGACTCATTACTGAAGTTGGAGAAGAGTCTGAAAGCAATGTCACTTGTCAGGTGCTATCCATTCTCTTTGAGATTTTATGTCTAGCACTAAATGGCTTGTTGCATTTCCTGTGCCTTTGACATTGATGAAAAATTCAATGGGATTCAGTGTCATGTGATTTAAAGATTCATCCCTTCCATTTCTTATACCCATGTACAATGGGTATAAGAGAATAAAGAAGAATAAAGCCAGATGCAAAAAGAAAAGGAAAATTCTCTGCAGGCTTGTTCTAACTATGATGGCAAGAACTTTGTTGAGGTTACATGACTGGAGATATCAGAAAGTGATTAATATGAAAGCATTTATTTCACAAAGGAATATAAACATAATTTAAATAATATTGCATAAATAAAGCACTTTTATTGATATTTGGAGCATTATTGTTGTTTTTCAATAAGGACATCCAGTGTTATTAATTCACTGCATTTTCAATCAGATGAGGAGTAACCTACAGACTGACACCCACACTAAAATTAGACAACAATTCCATGTGGAAAGCTTATTGTGAAGTAAGTAAAGTGTTAGGAACCGTATATAAAACTTTTAAATATTAGTAACTATACTATATTAGTATTGTTAAATACTATAACAAAATGCTTAAATAAGGAGTCTTGTGGAAGTGCTTGAGAACCAGTTTGATATAATGGTTAAACCATGAAGCTAGAAAATAGGAGACTTTGAGGTGCGTTACTGCCTTAGGCACAGAGGTACCCTGCAAGGTAACCTTAGACTAAGTTTCTCTCAGCCCTAGGAAGGAGACAATGGCAAACTTTGCCAAGGAAACATGGAATGTGGCAAATGTGCAAGTACTTCTCTAGGCAGTCTGCAAAAATTGGACATAATTGAACAGAAGGTAAAAAAATAAAGGGCTTAAGGAGTACACAATGTGAACAAGGTATATTTTCAGAACTGGGACATAAATATGTTAGATAAAATTAGTAACATCTGTGGAAGCCTATTGTCCCAAATCTCAGGAGCAAAAATTAGAGCTATTGAATCTGTAAAAATCTGGACAAGTAGTTGATGGTAGCAAATAACTCATAAATCTTTCAACATTCCTGTAGTACTTTTTAATAAATTAAAAGAATATTCTGATTATATCCTCTTCCCACAGAAATTATTGTGTTACTTCAGCAACCCTAGCTTTAGCAACTGGAATCTAGTCTTAAAAAATGTTACACTTTTCATGAAAAATTAAAATGATCATGAACACTAGAGAGCAGAAAGACTTTGAATTTTAGGCATGTTTTTACTGACATTCAGTAGCTCTCAGGGCTTTTATAGCTCAAATATGCTTTGCCAAATCTCTAAATTTACCCTATAACTAATTATTTGATTCAAATAGACTTCTTCAAAAGACTTTCATGTCAGGATCTATTAAAAATGTTGTCTTTATACTTATTGTATGAGTCCTAAATTAGCCATATTAATTTGGAGTTTTATTGAAATCACAATTAAGCACTTTAAACTGCCATTAACATAAAACATAATATAAACAAATACATGGAAAGAAATTTATTTTACTGTAGAAAATGAGTATATACACTTTAAAAATACTTAAATGGAATTGAATACAATTCCTAGGAAGTTGCCAAATTGAGGTGAATAATTATTTTCTCTTTACAGCAAACCCCCAAGATACAATATTTGGAAGGGGAGATTTGAACCAGAAGATTTGTTTTGAGTTATTTAATTGAAAGAATGGTGAAAAATTCAGCATGTTATCACTTTATTGTTGTCAATTTTTTTAAAAAAAATCAGAAGAAAGGTGGTTTCTTTCTGAATACAAATTTATTGCTTTCTAACACTACTACTAATGGTCAAAACAAATGGCAGTAGACAAGAGTCAGTGGAATTCAAGGTGGGTTGGATCTCTTGTGGGCATGAAGGGACTTGAGAGTGATGGTGTGCTTGACCCCTCCCTCAGGCTCAACCTAGTCATCTCCTACACCTGTTTATTCTGTAAAATGCATGGTTACATTAATAACAAATCCCTTTATTAACTAAAGTTCCATGTTTTGCAGATTTATTTTATGGTTTGTACAATTGTTATTAAGTGAACAGTATGATTCAGTTACTTGGAATGTGGCAAATATTGTTTTATTGTTTATAAAATTTATCACCATCAATTGCATTGATCATTTATATGCATAGTGATGGAATGATTCGACATTCTCCATGATGGAATATTATGACAGATTTTCTTGAAATAGATAAATTAACTTCTTTGACTGGAGAAAAGGTATTGTTGACTGAAGCCTCTTAAGGACTTTTTACATAAAATTGGGCGGGGGGGGGATGAACTTGTGACATGATTTTGATGATTAGACACAACAGATTACAGAAAGAAGAGTAATATAATGTAAACTTTAGAGAGAATCAAAATATATTTGTACTTATAACTGCTATAAGTTATAAACCCACTTTTTATACTTTTTTCTTTCTTTTCAAATTTTCTTTATCTTTTTTCTTGTACTTTTTGCTTTTTCTTTAATTTCTTTCTTATTCTTTTTTCTTCATTACTTTTGCTAGTTTGTATCAGCTTTTATTTTATTACTTTACTTTTTTTGACATTTTATTTTATATTTTGATTTTTTTAAAAAAAACCCAATTTATGCATTTCTAAAATCTACTATACTATCATTAAATTACATGATGCTCTCTCTAAGTAGATTTACTCAGGATTGTGTTGTAAAATACTTCCAAGCAAGATTGGTATGTACACTTATCACTGGAATACTTGGGATAATGCTGCATGAAACTCCTACATTTTATGTGGGCTGAAATTGAAATTACAGATTTTATTCCATCTTCAAAACAAACTCTCGGAATACACAAAACATTGGTTTAAGATGTTTTACACATTCTACTTGACTCCGCTATCAATTCATGAGATCCAAAATAAGAATTCCAATATTAAAGGTAAATTATCTACTTTTGCTGAGGATTGAATACTAGAGTTTTTGCTACATAGTAGACTGTCTTTCCGCTCCCTGAAGAACTGGGGAAGATTGGCACCTTACTTATGAGATGGGATTAGAAGTCTTCATTTTAGATCTTAGTTAAGTCACAAGTTCAATAAAGACCAATGAAATGTGTTGGAGCATTTCCAATGTTCCAGTCATGGGCTGCCTTCCTTTAAGTGGCTAGGTAACATAATGAACTGACAGTGGCATATCTGAGGTTCTGTTATTAGGAAGGAGGCTATTATTCTCTTTGATAAAATCACATTGGAATGGCGAAAAGGCTCATGTGCAGTGGAAAGTGGGAATTAGATACTGTTGCATGGGTCTGCTCAAAGGAGACAGTAGGTGGTTTGGCATAAGACATTAGGCTGAAATATGACTTGTTAATTTCCTGATTCAATATATTACATGAAGTTTAGTGATTTGGTTTGGAGAAGTGTAATGAATTATTTTAATATCAATGAATTTTAGCTATTTTTTTAATCTCATGCCTTTAATTTCAGCAACTATTTCCTACTTAAGTTATGCATTTTACATAATGGTGTTTACCACAGAAATGAACAATGTGGTGGTCTACACAATATATGTATGTATCTATGTATGCTATTCCATTTATTGCATTTTTGTTTATTGAGCATCTATTTTTAAATCACTGGACTCATTGAAGAAGAGCCAAATGCTGGGAAAGATTGAGGGCAAAAGAAGAAGGGGACAACAGAGAGAAGGTGGCTGGATGGAGTCACTGAAGTAGTAGGCATGAGCTTAAATGGACTCCAGAGGATGGTAGAGGACAGGAAGGCCTGGAGGCACGTTGTCCATTGGGTCACGATGGGTCTGACACGACTTCTCAACTAACAACAACAAATTTTTAAATCCCCTATGTCAGTCTAAAACTATAACTTTTGTACAACTAAATGCTGCCCATTTTAAATAACGGTATATTCTTTGTCTTAATTTATGTCACCCTCAACTCAGATCTTAACTCAATTAACTCAAGGAGGTAATACATGTCCCAGGCACGCACATTTTCAGCAGCAATTCAAGGAATGGGTAACCTAAACAAATCAGATAAACACAAAGAAAGGAACTGGTGATTGTATTAAATAAAACTAATACAATGTTTTTATTATTTCTCCTCCTCATAATGCAGTGATGGCAAGCCTATGGCACTAGTGCCACAGGTGGCACGCGGAGCCATATTGGTGGAACACGAGCTCAGCTCCAGCGCACATGTACACACAGGCCAACTGATTTTCGGGCCTTCTGGACCCACCGGAAGTCAGGAAACACACTGTTTCTGGCCTCTTGAGGGCCTCCAGGGGGGTGGGGAAGGCCCATTTTTTGCTCTCCCCAGGCTTCAGAACCGTTCTAGGAGCCTGGGGAGAGCGGAAACAGCCTTCCCCACCCCCCTCCCTGGAGCCCCTCTGGAGGCTGGAGGCTGCCCATTTACTGACTTCCGGTGGGATTGGAAGGCCTGTTTTTTGCTCTCCCCAACTCCAGAGGCTCTCTAGGAGTCGGGGGAGAGTGAAAACAGTCTTTCCCCCCCCAAGGCCCTCTGGAGACCGGAAACAGCCCATTTCCTGACTTCCGGTCTCACTTTCTCTTTTTGGGTTTCCTTTCCCTTTATAAACCCAATAAACCCATGGTAAATCCAATAAAATACCTCAGAAGAAAGAAAAGATAAGCCGTGTTGCTTTTGATTACTTGTAATTACCGTCTACAGATTTTGAAGAGAGTTACAGAACATTGAAAAATCACAAGAGAAAGATTAGCAACTTTAAAAATAATTAACCCCCTCCAAAGATATGCTAATTTGCCAAGTTTACCATATTAACCTTTAGCAGAACTACACTATTTAGAGGTCTAAACCATGACATGCAATAATTATGCTAACAGGAACAATGTGTATAAATTTTTACACACTTCCAATTATCCAGTTACCCATTGTGCTCAACTATAAGTTTGGTCATTTGATTTGAACTTAGTGCAACAGATATATTCATACTTTAGGGCTTAATGTTATATGTGAAGCAAGTTACCGTGGTTTAAACAATACTGCAGTCTGCTAACACGGATCAGTTTTATCAGTAAGTAATTATTTCTTTTTCATCTCAGTTCCTTGCCTTTTTAAGATACCATTTTAGAAGAATGGTTTTCTTCCCTGTGCCAGAACTATAAAAGTCAGTTGCCTGAGATGGAAACTATTACAAAATTGAATATCACAGATGAAATCAGCCTTTGGTAGTATATGATCAAACGTTGAGGAGTTTGGAAATAGTCTGCTTTTTTGACAACAGAGAAAAGTCAAAGTTCTGTTTCTAGATCTGAAAATGTTGAAGTGGATAAACAAGTATTATAATAGAAATTTGCTAAGAGTGTGGCTTACTATGATCAGCCATCTAGGATTCTACAATATGCTAAGCAAGAATCAAACAAACCACATTTGGATAGCTACAATGCATGTGATGGCATTGTACAGGCATTGTCACATTTTAATGTGAACCCAACTACATAGGCACCTTGTACAAGCCCCAATGCCATTACATGCATCATTACATCACACAAATGTCATGAGTTGTTCAATATGCATCAGTCATCATTGATACAAATTACATAATTCATATAATTTTGTGATGCCATCACAAATAACAATGTCTGTGTGAAAAAATAAGTATTATCTAGGAAGGTTCATATACTTTATACCTTTAGTCAAAATCTTTCAAATGGCCTTAGCCAAACCTATGTTCTCCTAACCTCAATCTTCCATTTGTTGTATCAAACTGACCCTCAGATATTGCAGATTTATTAATACAATTTTAGATATTTAATACATACTGTATTTTTTGGAGTATAAGATGCACCGGAGTTTAAGATGCAGCTTAGTTTTTGGGGAGGAAAATAGGAAAATAAAATCTGCCTACCAGGTATTCATCTGCTAGCATCCTAAGTCTGATCAGCTTCAGCACATTAGTTTGCTAGTTTTGCGTGTGTGCGCATGCTTTTTATCCCCTGCCTGGGGATAAAAAACAGCTTCTAAAGCACAACTGATCTTTGGAGAGAGAAGCAATGAGAAAAGCAGGTGAAGCTCGGAAGATTGCTTCACTCACTAGTGCCTCCTTAGGGCTGAAAAAAGCTTTAAAAACACAACTGAGAGTCATAGGGAGCAGGCAAAGCGTATGGAAGATCACTTCACTCGCTAGTGCCTTGATAGGGCTGAAAAAAGCTTCTAAAACACATCTGAGACTCGGAGGGAGCAGGGAAAGTGCGCAGAAGATCACTTCACTCACCAGCGCCTCATTAGGGCTCAAAAAAGAGCTTCAGAGTATAAGACGCACCCAAATTTTCAGCCCCTTTAGGGGAGGGAAAAGTACATCTTATACTCTGAAAAATACAGTAATTTCTTATATAGGAATTATGTAGATGCAATATAATATAATATAATGTTTTAAAAACTTCTTTAAATTAAGGTAAAAAAACACACATAAGAGCTAGTTAGATATACAGTATATTCTTAGAGTGAATATGACAGGTGATAGAAATCTTACATTCCACCCTGTCGTTTAAAAGCCTTATGTATTATATTATAGAGGAAAGTCAAATCTTAAATCATTTAGAAATAATATAACAAAAACTCCTTTACTGTAGTTCTATCATTGCTTTTTAATCCATGGGAGTGCTGACATCCTGATGCTGGCCTGAATTAAATTTTCCAGGCAGGAGTTCATATAAAGCAACATTTTATATAACGAAGTATTTTCCTTTTGATTATCATTTTTGAAATTCACTTTAGAAAGAATATATGGTGGACACCATTCAGCACAATGTATTTGCATTTTAAGAATCAGGTTGTTAACTTTTAGCAGTAAAAACTACCCCAAGTCAACTTGATTGACATATTAGTACTGTCATGCTGAGTAAATATATGTAAATATATATATATGTGTGTGTGTGTGTGTGTGTGAACATGTGTGTGAATATGTGTGTGTGTGTGTGTGTGAACACGTGTGTCAACAATGTCAAATAACATCAATGTATATCTCTAGAATTATTTTGGTGTCTAAGAAAAGAAAAGTTAGGAGGCTGCAATAAATATTTTTTGTGTGTAATATTTCATATATATATATATATATATATATATATATATATATATATATATATATATATATATAAGTTCTTTGTAGGCTGCCTAGAGTCACTGCTGTAAATGGGTTATCATATGAATGATTAAATAAATAAATAAATAATAAATATATTAAAGTTACATGTAGAAAGTTATTACAATTCCTGTACCTATGATCTTAGCAACATTTTTTAAAACTTTTCAGTCTTCTGATTTGAATGGCCCCACATTTGACAGAAACAGCTGTTTCAGAATTAGAGTAAAATTATGGTAAACCTAAATTTACACTGCATTGTATAAACTCAACTTTACCCAGGGATGGGATTCAGCCAGTTAGCACTGGTTCAGACAAACTGGATATTAATTTTAATCTGGTTCACCGAACTGGTTGTTCCAAGGACTGGCTGACTCCGCCCACCCTGTCCGGCCCCTCCCAGGAGTCTTGGCCTGTTTTGGATGCCAGGTAAGTGCAGGGCATGCACGGAGGCTCTGGGAGGGCGAAAAACGGGCCTATCAGAACTCCGGAAATGGGCCTGTTTCTGGCCTCTGGTGGGCCTCCAAAGCCCAGGGAAGCCGTTTTCACCCACCTGGAGCTCTGGAGCCTGGGGAGGGCAAAAAACAGGCCTGTACTGAAGTACTGGAAGTCCAGAAACGGACCCATTTCCAGCCTCCAGAGGGCGCATGAAGCGAACCTGTTGTTACAACCACATCAGATCCTAGACATAATACAAATCAGAATCTAAGGCAGAGTATTCTTTATTCTAGTTATCTAAATGACCACTGTCACATAGTTTTTAATCTTCTGAGAACTTCCCATAAAGAATTAGTTAAAACTAGTGTGGTATTATTTCAACAGGGTGGTGTAAGTAGAAAGAGAAGTAAATAATTCATCTGTGAGGCTTTGAAATCCTGAAACCATGATTCACTTTAAAGAACACCAATGCAGTTTTCCTTCTGCTGGGTTCTTTCCAAAAGTGTGGAGATCATTATTAACTATGGCCATACTGTCTAAGGGATTTCGAAGTTGACCATAACTGAAAGGCTGTTCAGGTTTGATGGAGGCTACTGCAAGAGCTTTATGATTTAAATGAACCCACATCAAAATGAGAAATATAATCCATATTGATATCAGAAGCGTAAATTAGCTAGCATTATCTTTAAAAGTTTAAAAGCTAGAATTTTGATGGAGATGGCTGGGAAATACATCTGCCTTTAGAGCCATAATTTGCTCCTCTGACTAATGTTGTTGATACAATTAACAAGAACGCTTCTGTTTATGTTTTATATTTATAAATCTTTGATTGGAGATCTGACCAATTCCAAATGATTAGCCTATCTTATAGTTAAAAATGCTTAGTACGTGTGTTTATATAAGATAAAAGAATCATATGTTTTGGAAATGCTGGTATAATTATCATTAGACTCTTGTTATCTTTTAAAAATGATTGTCAAAAATTGCACATATGAACTAAAGACCTTGCAGATTTTTTAAAAATATTAGTGTGGGAGAAGCAAAATTGAAAAAAGCTGTCTGTTGAATCATGCTATTAGTGCAGAAATAGGATTTCCATCTTTTTTTAAACCATTTTTCCTTTTAACAACTATATGGCAGATAGGACAAAGAGCTGTCTAGGCTTGGGATAGATGTATCTAAAATGATGAAGTGCAGAAATCCAAATTACAGTATCCAAGATATATGGCTTTTTAACCTCTGATTGGACACATTCAGTGAAGGGGAGCTCACCGCCTTAATTGGTAATTGGTTCCAATCCTGCTGCTAAGAATTATTTTCCTAGCATTCAACCATAATTTGCCTTCTTGTAATTTAAGTCCATTATTCCGTGTCCTGCACTCCAGAATGATACAGAACAGAATCTTGACCTTCATTGGGTTTTGCATATTTAACTTGACAGCAAAGATGGATGAACATTTCACTTCCTTTAGTTTTTCATAAGTATTAAGCAAACAGAATGGAAATGCTTTCATCTAAAAAGTTTGTATGTAGAAGCCAAACTACATACAAACTACATACATGTAGAAGCCAAACTACATACATGTCCGTTTCTAGCAATTCTGACCAGCAATTCTGCTTTTCATAAACATAAACAAACCCCTTACTCTTATTTCCTGTTTCAATATAATTACTTCATTTTTCTTCTTGATTTTCTGCTTTCAGGAAACTTTCTGCTTCCTTGGTTTATCCCTACATAAGATAATTAATTCATGTTATGTTGCTTGAAAGTTGTTGTAAGCAGTTTTTCTTTTGCGTACAAGAATGGGATAAGTCATGCATAGCATGCATCTAATGCAAGGAAAGAAAATTAATTCTGTATAGTGGTTAAAAGACTGGAGTAGAAATCAGGACCCTGTAGTTTCTAGTCATGTTTTAGGCATGAAGTTGGTAGGGTGACTCTCCGTCAACTCTAGGAAGAAACTACTAGCAAACTACTTCTGAAAAATGTTGCCAAAGAAAACTGCATGGATTTGTCCGTGTAGTTGCCAAGAGTCAAGACTGACCCAAAGTATAGACTGGCACAAGTATAATGCAGCTGTAACCGAAGAAAAAAAATATTACTCTTTTTATGTAAGGAATATAATATTTATGTACAAAATATTTATTTTGAATGGAATGTTCAGAATCGAAAGAAAAGCTAAATTAATATATATGATAATTGTATGAAGTGAAAGGTGTATACATTTTATAAAACCTGAGTAAAATTCCAGTGTCGGGTATGTCCTTTATTTCCATTTATTGTTAACAGTATTTTTGATATGTATACATACTTGGTTTTCTTTTTTTTAATTATGAAAAATTCTCAGACTCTGCCTGTAGTTTTCTTGTTTTTTTTTCAGAAATTGTTTGCCATTCCCACCTTCCTGGACTGACCTAAACTTTCTGGCTCAGTTCACTCAGCTGGCTTTGTACCAGGGGTGGGTTGTACTTACCTTTACTACTGGTTTGGAACGGGATCGCGCACGCGTGCTCGCTTCACTCCCATGCGCACCTAGCTTCTGCGCATGCACAGAAGCTTCTGTGCATGCGCAGATCATCGATGATGACATCTGGGGCAGTGGGCGGGGTCTCCTGGTGGTTTTACTACCGGTTCTTGCAAACCGGTCCGAACCGGGGGCAACCCACCACTGCCTTGTACAGTATATAAGGGAAGATTAGAACTCACGGTCTCCTGATTTCTAGCTTGATGCCTTAACCACTACACCAAATGGATTCTCATATATGTGTATGTTTACATACAGTACACATATATACAGGTGGTCTTGACTTACAAAAGTTCATTTAGCGACCATTCAAAGTGACAATGCCACTGGAAAAGGTGACTTATGAACATTTTTCACACTTACAACTGTTGCAACATCTCCATGGTCATGTGATCAAAATTCAGACGCTTGGCAATTGACTCATATTTGCAGTCACTGCAAGTTGCAGTGTCCTGAGGTCACGTGATCACCTTTTGTGATTTTCTTATATG
Source organism: Arizona elegans (assembly GCA_022577455.1). Taxonomy (NCBI): domain Eukaryota; kingdom Metazoa; phylum Chordata; class Lepidosauria; order Squamata; family Colubridae; genus Arizona; species Arizona elegans. The sequence goes on along the minus strand of JAKOOJ010000006.1, from coordinate 87,237,296 downwards.
CAAAGTCAATGGGGAAACTAGCAAGTGTGTTATTAGCTTAATAACAGTAGTGATTCATTTAAAAACTGTGGCAAGGAAGGTTGTAAAATTGCCAAATTCACTTAGCAAATGTTTCACTTAGCAGAAATGCATTAGATTGAGCAGTAGAGTTGTATGATGCTGCAAACATCTCAATTCTCAATTGATTGTTAATTGGAAAAAAGCAATGCAGAAAGGATGTATTATACAACAAAGCTTCTACAGGCATCAGAACAATGATGTATTCTATCATATATCAGTGGTCATGATCCTTATTGTTAGTTATCCAATACAAACAGAAGACACTTGGATTTTTTTTCTAAGTGAGATAACTAAATCAAATTAAATCAAATTATAAAGCATAATTCAAAAAACAAAAGAAAATAAACCAGAAAATAAATAAAAGTTAGAGAGAAAGAAACAACTTTACACACATACAGAGAAAGAGTATATCAGACATTTCAAAGGTTGCATAAAAATGCTGGATAATGTTGAATTGTATTCCTAAAATTTGTAGTTTTCAAAGCCTAACTAACTTTGTATTTTTCATGAAAAATAAAAAGCTTCTAGAAAGATGGATTTATTCCAATGGAAAACTGCATGCAAATTGACTTTACCACTGCTATGGTAAATATGATTAAATATAATCATATATTTAAAGTTGACTGTTATTAAGAGTTGTGTACTATCATTCATTTAATAATGTATTCATATAAATTTAGCAGGAAGTCAGTGCTATGCTTTTCAAAAGATAATATAGGCTGGTATGTATATATTCTAGTATATATTGTGATTGCCTAAGAAAAGGTGAAGGTTTCCCATGCCGGTCATGTCTGTACCTAGCGGGGGTTGTTCATCTCTGATGCACAGCCGAAGAGCCAATGTTGTCCAAAGAGCTGAGGTCATGTGGCTGGCATGACTATATGCTGGAGGTGCATGGAATGCTGTTATCTTCCCACTAAAGTGGTACCTATTTATCTACTTGCATTTACTTGTTTTATAATTGCTGGCTGATTGGCAGGAGCTGGGCCAAGACCGGAAGCTAACTCCATCATATGGTCCTTGGTTTTGAACTGCCAACCTTCTGGTCAACAAGCCCAGTGTCTTAACCACTTGACTACCTGACCACCTTACCTATTTACTTACTTACTTACTTACTTATTTTCTTTCCATAGCCAGCACAATTTTCTAACAGAGAATACCCACAAGACTATTTCATGATTGTCTCCACCTGCAATTATAGTTTCTTTGCGTAACATTTGATAGGTATGAATCACATGAAATTACATAGTTAGTTTTTAATTTAATTTTCATAATTTAATTAGGATGTGTTTTTATGCACACTAAGAGACAATTATGCATATCCATGCTATAGAGAAAGGCCATGGAGACAGTACATGGGCAATCAAAGAAGAAATATTCTATTTACAATTTACACTCCCTGGTGCTTTCAGATATCAGCCCTGCTACAACATAGAATGCTGCCAGGTACTGTGTAGCAACACTTAAATCCATCAGAAGTTGACCTTTGCCATAAACCAATTTTAATTAGCACCTAGCTTCTTATTTTAGAGTAATTGTGATAGATTTAGTTTGCGATGCTTCTTTACATACATACCCTTACCTCTCCTGTTAGATTTTTTAAAAAAAACTCCTTTTGGATTTTTTAGAAAATATTTTTTAGCTTTTTATATGATTTGTTTTATTTTGATGTATCTTTTATGGTTCTTATTGTGTATGCTATTCTCCTTATGCTAGACTTTGACTGTAATATAGGTTTGATTTGAGCTGGTGTACAAAAAGAACCTTACATTTGACCTTATACATAGAACGTCAGATAATCACTTAACTGTCCGTAGCTTTGAATCAGTCACAACAAACTGAATCAGAGTCTGTACTCATTGAGCCTACACACAGGTTTCTATCACAGTTGCTTTTTGTCAGTCCTTCACTTCCTTCTCATTTCTCTCTAACTTGTCAGATATAATTAGCAGTTGTTGAATGAATTGATCAGCTAATTTCCTTCTCACCCTTGGATGCATTTAATCCATTAGCTGATGATTTGTAGAGACTTGAGCTTTTTTCCTCCTGGAAATAATTCTTTGACTGCTCTATATCAATAATTATATTTACTAAATCACCTTCGTTTCATGATAGCCCAACTAACCTTATTCACGGAATTTTTAACAAGTAGATTTTTGAGTTTTGTTTTGTTTTTTTGCAATTCAGTTGTTTAAAAACCATTCTGCATGACACCTTTTCTTTCCTTTCTAATGGTGATAGCTGCTACCTAGTAATTTTCTTGTTCTTGATAAGAGTTCAATAGATAACTCTCCTTGTATTTTATGCAATTATTTATTTATTCTCTGAAATTGATTTGAAATCCTTTTTAGTTGCAATTTCGGTAGTCTTTGCTTCCTACATATTTCATAGGAGTTTTTTAATTTTAATAATTGTAAAATAAACTTTACGATACATTAGAATGGTCGACCAAAATTATTCTCTTTAATATCTGGTAAAACACTTTTGATTTTCAAATATTCACATCCATAAATCTATGTATCCTTTTTTTCTCCCCCCCCCCCCCCACACCTTTCCAATATTGGAACCCTGGCATCAGGAAGATAAGATTCACATAAGTTTTCTGTGGGTTCTGAAATCAAATAAACTCTAATAATGAAATTTTCCCCAAATCTCAGATAAATGATGATAAAGTTCTAAAATGATGATAAACTTCTATTTAGCAAACTTCTAGCCTCTCTTGTGTGCTAAATAACAAAAGGCAGTGTGCCTTGTAATACAAGTATTGTTTCACATTGGGAACCAATTCTAAGTATATAGCTTGTCCCTTTAATCTAAATTAAAACTTTAACTCCAACATTTTGCACTACTATGGATTCAGACCATTGGTAGCTATTATTTACTTCTTAGAAAAAGCTAAGCAAACATATCTTATTTCAAAATTTAAATTTTGCTGGCCATTGACCGTACAAACATTATTATTACTACTATTATTATTTCAAAGTATTTGAAATAATAATAGTATTTGAAAGTATTTGAAATAGTAATAGATATTTCAAAACTTCTTAGAAGTGGTCTGTATGAGACTTAATTTTTCGCAGTGTTTTGTTTAGCCATTAATTTTCTTCAGTGACTGTTGAATCACAGATATACAGTATATTTGTGTAGGTGATAAGGGTAAGTAAAAAGTGCAAAGAGAGCTTTTGCTGGCAGTGCTCATTAGGATATAATGCTGCATTTAAATAAGACAATGAGAGACATGTACAGTTTTTATGAGAGTGTGTGGAAATAAGAGCACGTAATAATGATAAGTCTGTAAGAATATGAATAGGACACCAAGTTACTATATCTGCTAACAGAGTACTACTTGTGAAGCAGTGGTGAGTTTCAAAATTTTTTACAACCAGTTCTGTGGCTTGGTGGGCGTGGCATGGCATGGTCGGCGTGGCTTGGTGGGTGTGGCAGGGAAAGGATACTGTAAAATCTCCATTCCCACCCCACTCCAGGGGAAGGATACTGTAAAATCTCCATTTCTTCACCAATCCAGATGAAGGTTACTGCAAAATCCCCATTTCCTCCCGATCCGATGGGACTTGGGAGGCAGAGAATAGATGGGGGCGGGGCCAGTTAGAAGTGGTATTTATCAGTTCTCCAAACTACTCAAAATTTCTGCTATGGTTTTCTAGAACTGGTCAGAACCTGATGAAACCCATCTCTGTTGTGAAGACACACTGTCCCGAAAATGGAAGATTTTTCTTATTCAAAATGATGCCAGGCTTATACTTGCATAGCACAGTTTCAAAATATTTCCTTCTTTGTAGATCAATGAATTGAGAAATGTTGAGTCCTGCAGATGTAAATCTGCTCCCAAGTAGTCCATGTGTCATCCATCCCAACTTCTTTTTACTTCTCACCCTTCAAAGAGACTATAGATTGGAAAAGGAAGAGTCTCTGAGGGGTCTTCAGGGATAAAAAGGAATATCAGTGCTCAGGGTTATTTCTCCATGGCCCCTGAGACACGCTTGTATAACTATAATAATTTCAATTCTGTTATGAGAGACCTCATGAAAGCTATAGAAATGCTGTTTCTACAGTAATGAATTTGAATGAAATCATCTTATGATATTTTTAATAGTAAAAAAAAAACCTGTTAGTTGTTTTCTTGACATTTTTATACTGTAATGCCCTTTTCTAATACCAGGACCACATTTTCCCACTTAACCTAGCTTGTTTGATGATGGTCTGTGTATTCCCAGTTCAGTATTTCATTCTATCCCTCTAATAATCTCCTCAAGTGATGGCTAGCTATCTCAAATTCAAGACAAGCTGTCTTCGCTGACAAACACAGTTGTCAGTCATGCTTCTCACCAGAGGGAGAAAGAAAGCCTCTTCTGTGCCTAGCTACTGGCTCCATATTTTTTTTTTCCGGGCCTGGATATGAATCTGTCTGCCTCCAACTTTCTTAGAACATTTGATTTACACTGTGACTTTAGGGGATTAGAACATAAAGTAGGATGAGATACTGTATTACCTTGGATACCGTTAACCTGAAGTATGTATATGTGTTTTAATGACCATTCATAAGGTTAAAAATCCTCAGTGTGTCATATGGTCTAGTTCTCTGCACAATATTTCTTCAAGTAGTACCTTTTAATTTGGTTTTCTTCCTTCCTTCCTTCCTTCCTTCCATTCCCCCCCCCCTGCCTCTTTCTTTCTTTCTTTCTTTGAAAGATTGGCTTTTCCTTTTTTATTATGCCCTGGTGTTCAGCTATCTCATTTTATTTCTTGAATCTTCTCAGAAAATAATCAACAAATAATAAGTTTTCAGTGAGGGGGGGGGGAATCCACTACCATTATTTTATATGATCTTTTTCAGTCCAATCAGACTCTTGTGTGTTTATGGTACAGTTCATAGTTTATTTGAAGCTATGCTTTTATTTAATATTACAACTCACAATGCTTGGCCCTTACTTTAAAAGTTTAATCTTAGTTTGCCAAGAGCATACATACATATTATATTTTATATATAATTTACTAAATAGGATTTGCTTTAATATACAAAATGGCCATTGAGATATTACAAACTAATCATTGGGAATAAAAATCAAAGGTTGTTTTTTTTTAAGCTTGATACAATCATTGAAAATGTTTCACTATTACTGTAGCTCATTGCTAACCTGTTTAATTAAAGTGTATGTGTTTATTTTGTTCCTTTTTCTTTTTACTTGCTTTTTATTTAAATGTAAAACATACCCTTTTATAGTTCTTTGAAAATTAAACAAAATAAAAAATAAATGGAACTATACATTTCACCCTACTTAAATTCCCTAAAGTATTTTAGTTGGATATGATAATACCAATTCATGTCATTATTAAATGTCATAACTCACAATGTGGTTTAATTTTTGATAAACTGTATTAAGCAATATTACACAGTACCTGTATATATTAAATCAAGATCTGATTATCTCAAGGACTCTAATTTTGTATGTTGACCAAGAAAAAAAAGTTAAAAAGCTATAGCTTTTTATAGATTTTACAGATTATCTGTACAGGGAGTTGTTGTTAGTAGAGTTGCCTTTTGTACTTTTGCAAAGATTTAGCCACATGATTGATGCATTGGTTTTGGTCTATTTGGCTCAGTAATCTATGCAATTTTCTTATCTTCCTAATCACATTTCTACCTTCTAACAGATGGCATTTCCTTTTTTAAACTGTCTTCTAAAATCTTCAGGTACTATGACAATAAGTCATTGGGAGCTACCCATGTGCATCTGAAGGTTTGGTTTCTGTCTTGTGCAAATTAAAATTTGCAAATTTAATGGTCAGGATTTCTTTATATTCAGGTTCATAATAAAGGCTTACTATTAACTGCATTCAACTGCATTGAAAGATGAACAGATCCCTATAAACAGGAACATCATTGATTTGTGTTTGTGACTTGCTCTTTTGCTTTTCCTATAAAATGGGAACATTTGGTGGGTATTGTGATACTGGTAGATACGAATATACAGACTTCCATCTTCTATTTCATCTTTGGTTATACAATAAAAAATAATTCACTAATGTCATTTCAAAGTTTCATTTCAGCAATAGGATAGTGTTCTTAGGAAATCAGTTCACGTTTTGCTCAAATCACCTAATGAGTACCATCTGAGTAACTTAAAGGAGTTTACATTTTGTCCTTAAAAAAGGATAAAATTCAAATAAAATTAATGAATAATCATGAATGAACACAGTTCTTAGCTCTCCAAAGCAAGGTATTATATTTTCAAAGGGATAAATTTTCAGGATTATGAAATTATATGTTATTGAAATGTGACTGCTTGCATATCTGAATTTCTACACTCCTTGTTCATTTACTCTCTTTCTTTTTCAGAATATGTTTCTGTGCCTTTGTGTGCATCTGCGCATGGACATACATGTGTGTGTGTGTGTACTCATGCATGTAGTATACACACATATATATTTATGCCCTTTCAATGTAACAAAGAAAGCAATTAACAAGTGCAATAATAATGATAGCACAAAAAAGATAAGCCATAAAAATAATTAAAGTCTAGAGAAAAATAAAAGAGGAAGAAAAAAGGTTAATACATTTTACAACAACCTCAAGTCTTAAACATCAAATTAAACCTTGACTACTGAGAATCATATTGATTTCCACGACTTTGGAGAAAAGTACATTTGTATGCAGAAAATTTAAGCATGTCTTCCCTGCAGGATTTTAAGTACATTAGAATCTTTTCACTAGATTACAACAATCCTACCTGTTGTCCACACATAATAAATCCTTTTATAGATTCCAATCTTTTGGAATATGTTGTAACATCTTTTGACATGCCCAGTATACTAAAAAATAATGGTAAATTAAGATATTTGAAACTACTGAAAGTTTCCCACTTCTATCCCACAATTTTTCATCTGTGAATTAAAATAACTAGATTTTGAAATTTTAAAACCTTTTTTCCAGTGATAGCAATAGCGCTTAGGTTTATATACCACTTCATAATGCTTTACAACCTTCTCTAAGTGGTTTACAGAGTCAGTATATTGCCCCCAACAATCTGGGTCCTCATTTTACCTGACCTGGGAAGGATGGAAGACTGAGTCAACCTTGAGCCAGTGAGAATTGAACTGCCAAACTGCTGGCAGCCAGCAGTCAGCAGAAATAGCCTGCAATACTGCATTCTAACTACTGTGCCACCACAGCTCTGTGATATGAATGTTCAAGAAACTTCAGATTGAACTAAAACATCAAGTCATAAATACATACAGTGTCATTCTTAATAAATTGGCCTTGAAAAACATGAAATGTTTTTAAAAAATTAATAAGCTGCTATAAAATATTAATATATGTTTTAGCTATGAAGTCCAGAAAATAATTTTCCAGAATTACTAGGGCATTGTATCATATTGTCAACTTCTAATTATAGTTTAAGTCACATTTAACTCTTCTTAGCATATTAGAATAACACAACAGTAAAAATTTTAGATTAAAAATAAATATGACATTCTAAATTGTTTTTCTCCTAAAGAGGATCTTTAAATTTAAATTTTAGATTTTTAAGGTCATTTAATACTGTAACAGTTTTTTACAAAAGCAAAATGTTCTTCCAAGCAACTGGATCCCATGCTTTTTAAGTTTTTCATTATTCACTCAATATTATTCCTAAATTCTCCAACATATATTTCATTTTTCAAGATCCACTACCGTGTTACCAATTAGCAATACTTCTATGTTTATATTATATTATTTGTATTCCAAAAATTATTTATTTTTTATTCTATTGACTTTCACCTTTAATGAATTTTCTAAAAAAACAATGTCTTGATTACAGTTCTTATTTCTAATTTGTTCCATCTCTAGAGTCATAAGAAATCAACTGTAACACTGGATCATATGTATGGTTTGAGTAAGAAGTTCCAAATAAAAAAAATATAGAATAATTTCATAGGTACATGACGTAATAGTATTCTGTGTATCTTCATGATATGAGGAACTGAAATGCCTATGCAAATAGCAGCAAGTTACATAATGTGGATTTTATTATAAACAGAGTGGGATTAGAAGCTGTGCCCATGCCAACATTAACTTGATTTGTAATAGCTGTCATTTTAGTTATTTTGTTTCAGGCAGCACTTATGAAATTTGGACTTAAATACACATTATTAAAGTAAGTCTTGTAAAATTACAGCTTCTGCTTTGCAGGGACTGGATACTTCAGAGTTACTTATTGGGTAAAGAAGTCATCATATATTTGAGTTATGTGTTGTCCTTTACACTTTATATATGCTTTCAATTCTTTTTGGGGTCATTTGTTTAGTTTGTTTACTGAAATATTCAAAACTGTGACATTTAATTTATTATCTGGTATTAAATATTATCAGGGTGTAATCAGGTGAAACATGAATGATGGATATGATAGACGTGTGTCTGTGTGTGTGTGTGAGAGAGAGAGAGAGAGAGAAAGAGATTCTTTTCTTTTCTTTTCTTTTTGTGTGTGCAAGTTTGTGAAAGTTCATCTGAACTTGTGGCAGTAAACTATTTTGCTGCCTAAAGGAAAGCACAAAGAAATGTCCTGCATAGTTACTCTACCTAAGGACAGAAAACAAATTTATGAGGCACAGGGCATGTTCTGTGATACACATACTTATGTCCTACAACAGAGAGAAATGGCCGCAGGGGATACCAAAGGAATACCAGTGGAATATTGCTATTTCCTGCATATAAAACCTAAATAATACTTTAGTCCTTATGCCTGAACACCAGCTTATACTTTTCTTTTTAAATTTTTTAATTTGTTCTTCCACTGTTGTTCTTTTTCACCAGAGAAATTCACCTCACATCTACAAGAAAACTTTTGCTTGGATTTCTCAGCTTTTAAGATTTATTTTATTTATTTATTTATTTATTTTATTTATAAACCGCCCTTCTCTCGAAAGACTCAGGGCGGTGAACAGCCATAATAAAACAATGTACAAAATAGAATTTAAAAGCAGATTAAAATAATTAAATCAGACCGAATTTAAAACTCTCATTTTAAAACCAATTTTAAAACCCCATTAAAACCAACTTAAAATCATTTATCTCATCAGAGCGGCTTGCTGGAATAACAGGGTCTTCACTGCATGACGGAAGGCACGGAGGTCGGGGATCCTTCGTATGTCCAGGGATAATTCATTCCAGAGGGCAGGGGCCCCCACAGAGAAGGCTCTCCCTCTGGGGGTCACCAGTCTACATTGTTTGGCTGACAGCATCCTGAGGAGGCCCTCTCTGTGTGAACGTACTGGTCGGTGGGAGGCAATCGGTGGCAGAATGTGGTCTTGTAGATAGCCAGATTGTCATTAACAAGATTGATACTGAAGTTGATTTGAATATGGATTTTAAAAAGATAAATTACAAGAATGATATGGATAAAATATATCCAATAAAATCAAAGCAGATTATTGGTTTTCGTTTTAAGAGTCTCATTAATCATTTCTTCTTTATTGAAAACAGATATCACTCTGATATTGTTTTCACATTCTGCTAAGTCCTAAAATTGTTTGTTTAATTTATTTTGTCTTACTGTTTTTAACTTTCTTTTAGCATAATAGATAAACACCAGTTATGAGTGCATTCAACAAACCTAATTAAAAATATGTGGTTTAGCACCATATACTGTATAAACTCAATCATTGACTGAATAAGCATCCTGTATAACCCTAATGTGAAATTCACATTTATTAATTTAGCTATTATTGTTATATTGACATTGGATTACTTTTCCTTCATGCTTGTTGTCAAATAAGAAATTGGGTTGCATTATCAATTTTAATCCTAAACAACTTCTATAGTGGTAAAAATAATTGATTTGCCTTTTTAGACCTCACAGTTTTAAGTCACAACAGAAATATTAAATATTTCTGATGTGAAGTTAGCATCATATACAGTACCAACAACCCTTGGATATCGCTCCCAGATGTGACTAAGTGAGAGATTTCTGGAATATGAAATGCAGCTGTTAGATTGAAGAAATAGTGCATCCCTGTTCTACAGAAATTTTCCTTAATCTGTTTTTGCAATAGAATCCTGGGATACAATTCCAGATCACAGCAAACTTTTCTATAATGATTGAATATTTTTACCAACATCAGCACTTTAAATAAAAATTCAGAATCTGTAACATACTTGCCCTTTTAAAAACAGTTTATTTTTTTGGATTAGTCTGTATCACATGGATTTGGACTTTTATTAGATCAATGTTTTGTAGTGAAATTCAAATATATAGTAACAATAATAAGTCTATAGCATGAATCTGAAAGCTATGCATTAATCTACAAGTTTTAGCAGGTATGAAATTGGTAACTGAAACACTTCCAATGAGTTAGCCTAAATGTCTTGGTCAGCTTTCAACAATTGAACAGCACTGGTGGATTCTAATATCTTGTATTGACATTTAGAATGATTTTAGTCTTTGCTTAAATTAAATTAAATTTAAATTTAAATTTAATTCTAACTTGATGAATCATATTTGCTAAGATTAAAAAAAGGCTGTTCAAAAATACTAAGGATTTGTAAATCAGTTTTGTCTGTGTTGTAAGCAAGTTCATTTCTGTCCTCCTACTATATATATGTATATGTGTATGGACTACCAAAATTATTTTGCTGTGGTATGTTACATAGTTCAGTACACTTTTTTTTTCTTATCTAGAAACTAAATATATTTTTTGAAAAATTGGCTATTTGAATATTAATAAATTGGGAGGGGGGAAGAATCAATGAAATATTCAAACTGATAAGCCTATATTCTAAGTATTTCAAAAGTTCAATATTATTAAGATGGAAAAAACAGGGATTTCACCACCTTTGTGTAAAGATGCAATATTTTTTTCAAGTAATTTGAAAACCTACCTTTATTATAAATAAATTATTTAAACGTATCTATTCACTCTTATGAATTAATTGCTACTTGGCAGAAAATTCATTGATTTAAAGAAAGGTTAGATAATGTACAGTCCTCCATATGTGGCTAAACTGTAGTTCCTATCAATACTAGGGATAATGGATTTTCAATTTAGTGATATCTGGAGAGCTAGTGATATTAGTCAGGTAAGTTTTCCTGACCTAACTCATCTAAAGCCTTAAATAACTTGTTAAACCATATGCCAATGCAAATACTGACGTATTGCTTACTTCATGTTTAATTAGAATGAATGTAAATCACTCTAATGATAAAATAGAAAAGGACTAGGTTGCCACTAACCTTAGCATGCTGGTTTCAAAGGGAAATATACTTTTAAGAGCCCAAATATCTCAATCTTTCTCTCTGTTCTGTGCTCAGTGATGTGTTTGGCTACACCATGATTAGAAAAAAAGACTTGAGAGAGTTATCTCTCTCTTCCTATCGACTCCAGAATTAGATATTGTTTGATTCATACTGTTGCTTTCAGTGAGCATAGCTGGGCTGGAATATAAGATCTAGCATTGTTGGATAAAAGACATAAACAGGACTCTGGACAGCTCCAAGTGGAAGTGAAGCTATCATCTCGCCAATAGGCAAAACTCCAATGTAACTTCACTTAGATTGAACTTTACTTCACTAAAGTTTTAAAATGCTGCAACTCAGAGGCTTTATATATCTGAAATATATATAATATTTGCAACATACGCAGCTGTATCCAGGGGTGGGATCCTACCAGTTTAACAACTGGCTCGCTAAGTGCGTGCTTCACACACTGCACGCATGTGCACAGTTTTGAGAAAACTCACCTTCTGGTTTGCTGCCAGCAAGGAAAACAGCTGCGGCACAACAATCTACTCTGTTGTGCCGATCAGCTGGGCTTCGGAAATGGAAATATAGGTGAGTATAACGCATCCCACTTCAAAATCGGACCAAACCGGTTTGCTCACAGATGAAGTTGGAGCTAACAGTTCACCCGAACCAGTCCAAAACAGTAGAATCCCACCACTGGCTATATCAGATTCTCAGATTCCATCAATGAACTTTTTATTAATTGCAACAGTAGGAAGAGTGAAACATAAAGTCTATCCATGAACTGAATTAAAAGCTAAAAGTGGGTTTACTGTTCGTATTCAGTATTGTGTTATTATCAGAGAGAGAGAGAAAGGAAGGGAGGAAGGGAGGGAGAATTCCATCTGTTAGTATGCCATCTCACTGATAGCAATGCTACCTAATTATTCGTTACATTAGAATAAAAATACAGTGTCCCGTATTGGAAGCAACTGCAGGAAGAGGTGCAATTGGCTTCAGTGATTATGGAAAATTTCCAAAAAAACAATCTGATATAATCAAAATATGATTATCTCTTGACAGATCCTAATTTACTATTAATTGACATATGATTCAGTGTTTCCAATTCTTTTGGTGGATATGTCAGCTTAGGCAATATCACTCATCTGAATTTTACTGTACAATATTATTGCTAACATCTGCCTGAATCAGTTTTATTGTTTCTTTCTTGAAGAAATTGATAAAGTTTTATCTTCTATCTGCATATGCAGTTCCTTTGCACCTTGGCTTAGGTTTGTTTTTTAGCAATTGGATTGCAATTGAGGCGTCCCCATGAATCCACATAACTTCAGTAGCATGGAAGAACGTTTACAGTTTCACCTGATAAATCAGTTGTGATAAATCTTTACCTACTTGGTGAAGAAAGACCATGTCTTTATGGTTCATAAAGTGGTAATCTTATTTCAATTATTGTTAATGGGGCAGAACTTGAAGGCAGTCTATAAACTGCAACTGATTTAGGATGTGGCAGTATGCATGGTGAATGGTTTCTCCAGAAAATCCCATGTTTTCCTCAACAGGTTTACATATTATCAGTTACTTTTTAAGCAGTATCTCTCATTGTTTTTGTTGTGAATAGCAAGTCAGTATTCATAATACTGCTGCCAGTCTTCCTGGCAGTATCACTTCCTGGAGAGATACATTTTTAACACATATGCAAAAGACAGATTTTTCCATACTCTTCTTCATTACTGTATTAAAGAGATTTAAATCCTTTCAAGACAAAAGCAGAACTTCAGGGACATTGAGATATAAATTGCCATGTTTGAGCTGGGGGTGTACCATCATCCCACAATTCTGATAAATTATCCCAGAAGCTGGACGAGGTCCAGGAACAAAGAAATTTGCTTTTGAATTCAGGTTCTCTCAGGGAATAGCAAAACAGTTATGTGTTGTGTTAAATTTAATTTATTTATTCTATGTAGATATTAGAAGCCATAGCTTCTTTGGGCATCTAGGACATTTTAATAGTTTCATATGGAATTTAACAAAATTTCTCTTTAATTTCTTGGGAACTGATGTATAACTTGAAATATGTCCCTTTTTCAAGTTTACTAATATTAGAGGATCAGGACTTCCAGCTTTTCACTATACAAACCAACTGTGCTGTTATAATAGTACAAACTGTGCACTGCTTAAATCCAAGCTACTTACTACTTCTGCTACACAACCAACAACACATTGTTAGGTCATCAGTGGGGTACCTTTTATGGGCTTTGTCACAAATAGCATTTGACATCAAGGTCTTTTTTTTGTTTCTCCATGGTCTCCATATTAAATTGTAAACTTCCAGCAGTCTTAATGCCAGCTCCCAATTTTTAACAGTAAGGCTTAACCCAATTGTTTAACTAAGTCTCTCAATGCTACTGATTTACTTTCTGGTTTTTTTTTTACCACATTTAATAATGCTCTGCTAAATCCTATGCATTTTCAAGAACTGTTAGCAGATTGTATGACATATAAATCTTTTAAACAGACAGAGATGAAGTACCAGAATATTGCTTATTTTCTTTCTGCCTCTGTTGCTTTACCATACTGTATCATGTCTTTTTAAATGCAAAATGCCAACTCTTCTGAATATTTTGCTAGAACATGGTTTATAAACTTTTTAAACTTTTTTTAGAAAGTCTAACATACGGCCACCATTTTCTAAATCATGACATAGTTAAGGAAGATTTGGTATTGCTGCTCCCATCATGGCCATCTCCTAAGGTTTCTGTTATTCTTATTGTTGGTCATACGGTCACCAAATGTTTAGACTGGATTTTGTATGTTTATATATTTCTATTCCAACAACCCAGCACCTGGGATAGGCACCTAGGATTGCTTAATAACATTAAAGGTATTCTCACAGGATGTAAGCTGTTCTAAGTAAAGCTGCCTTTTGTAATTACTATTATCATAGTTGGTTAAACAGTTAGCCAGATATTTTAGGCTGTATTTGGCATTTTTCCACCTATTCAGTCCTTTCCAAAAATCTAGGATAGGTAGATGTTGATGTTTGATGGTCTTAAAGGTATCATTACAGGATGTAAGCTGTTTCAAGTAAAACTGCATTTTGCAATTGACTGATGGGATTGAACCCAAATACCTATTATTATTGGTATTATCTTTGCCTTTATTTTGCCTCAGTTGTTTTACTTCTATTTTCAGAACTTTGTATTTTGTGATTTTCTCTAGTTTTTTTCTCTTTTCTTCTGATGTCTCCAGGTACTGCAATGTCCACTATCCAAATGTTGTCTTTCTTATTAACAATTGTTAAATAAGGCAGATGTCTGTCTATTTGAATTTTAAGGTCCCAGAGCACTTTAGCATCTTCATTTTCTATTTGTCAACTTTATGGTCCAACCAGTTCTTGCTTGTGGTCAAATGGTATTTTTTGCAGATATACCCATGTACCATTGTTGCTACTTTTTCATGCTATTGTTTGTAGCCAGTCTATGCTATCTTCTTGCAGAAACTAACTACTGCAAGTTTCTTCAGCTTCTTCTACAGAGGTAGCACTTGCTGTCTGTGCTGTCTTCTCAATTCTGGCTCTGCATGCCTTTCTTATTATATTTTTATCTTGCTTTTATAGGTATACATATATACATCTGGTCAATCAATAAGTCATAACTTTCTGGTTTAAAGGTAGAAAAAAAGCCTCCTTGATTTTCTGGCTTATTTCATCTCTACTGAAACTTTCTTGTCTAGAACAGAAAGTTAAATTTTCATTCTAAACTTATTTTTGGTAAGGAACTGAATTGATCTGGGATAATTGCTATTCGTGCATTGCTGTAAATTTATGTTCAGCAAAACAAACATAGAAAATAGAACAAAAATCAAGCAGACTAATGAAGAGGTTTGTGTAGGTTGTTGTAGCTTCAAAATGATGGATGGGCATTAGCATGCATTGCCCCAAAAATCTTGGGTATTATTTTAGGTAGTTACCCAGTGGGATAAAAGTGGCAACATTTTTCTTCATATAGATGTGATTAGCCCTAGGGGTATAGAGTGGGAGGAGGAAATTAGCCATATAATCCTATTTACCAGTTCAGGTCCCTCTATAAATCCCTTTTCCCTTTTTATTTCACTTTAACTCAACAGTTACTAATGAGTCCAATTTGCTGCCAATTAGTTGCCCTCAGAAAAGATCACTAATTGTAACAAACAAATGTCAGCTCCAAAAAGCTTAAGGTGTCTGCATGTGATGGGCAGCAAAGCCTTCTCTCCCTTCTTTTCATTTTCACCAAGAAGTAATTTAATTTTTTTATATTTGATGAAAAATGTTGTTAATTAGGAGCCAGGGAAGAGGAAATTACAATTCTTAAAGCTTAATTGGGGAGCTTCTGTGGAGGCTTTTATGTCCATAACTTTTTTTTCCTAGATGGAAGTTTAATGATGTCCTTATCTCCCAAAGTTGAACATTATGAAGTATTAACTAACTCATTTCCCTCATTCATTCAGTGACATCCTTAGAATGTCAGAGGAATGCCAGATTATCAAAACCTCAATGTGTGCTTTAGGTAAAGTAGGACAACAGACTGTGGGTGGGTGGGATAGGACAAAAGGGAGCTGTTTTCTTTTGTTTGCATTTATTTTATTTATTTTATTTGTCAAGAACATATTTGGTAATAAGTATAAACGTGGATTGGATACATAAAATAGATACAAAGAGAAGAAACATTAGGACAGGGATGGTAGGCATGCTGGTACTCTTATGCACGCTCCTTACAGACTTCTTAGGAATGGGGTGAGGTCAACAGTAGACAATCTTAGGTTAAAATTTTGGGGGTTTGGGGATGAAACAACAGGGACAGGTAGTGCATTCCAGGCATTGACCGCTCTGTTATTTTCTGCAATCGAGTTTGATGCGGTTTACCTTAAGTTTGTATCTATTGTGTGCTCGTGTATTATTGTGGTTGAAGCTGAAGTAGTCATTGACAGGTTGTAGCAGATAATTTTATGAGCTATGCTTAGGTCATACCGAAGGCAGCATAGTTCTAAGTTTTCTAAGCCCAGAATTTCAAGTCTGGTAGCATAAGGTATTCTGTTGCGAGCAGATGAGTGAAGGACTGTTTTTGTGAAATATTTCTGGACACGTCCAATTGTATTAATGTCCGATATGCAGTGCAGATTCCAGACAGATGAATTGTATTTGAGAATTGGTCTAGCAAATGTTTTATATGCTCTGGTTAGTAGTGTGATATTACCAGAGAAGAAACTACATAAGATTAAGTTTACAACTCTTAATGCCTTTTTGGCGATGTTGTTACAGTGGACTTTGGCACTTAGATCATTAGATTTGAGGTCAAGGTCCTTGACAGAGTGAGGGTCATTGTTGTGGCTTGTCAGCGCCCTGCGTGGATCGTGGCTCATTCCGATGAGGAAGAGGCTGGTGTGGGGTTGCACCAGCAGCCTGCGCAGCTGACGCTCGCATCGGACAATAAGGAGGCTGAAGAGGATGTGGTGCCAGAGGCAGAGGCTCAGCCAGGGCCTTCAGAACTCCAGAGGCTCCTTCAAGTGGAGAGAGCGAAGTGGAGGAGCCTCTCCTCAATGCTCGAGCACGCAGGGCTACCAAAAGGCAGGAGTGGCTACTCAGGAGGAGGAGGTCTCCTCGAGAGTAAGGTTTGAGGATAATTGGCCACTCCCTTAGCCTATTTAAATCACATGCAGTTAGTAATTTCTTGCTGGAAACAATATGTAATTATTACAGAGCACTTTTGAAGAGTGAGTGTTTTATCATATCTTGTTTTCTGGGCTGGTTGCCAACCTTTGCTGGACTTGGTTTATTCTTGATACATTATAAATTTGATAAGGACTATTGGTGTGTGTCACAATCCTTGGGAATCCGGAGCTGGGGCAGAACAGTCATCTACAAGGTCGTGTCTACTCAGTATGTATTTTGTGTTCTGGTTTCTTTTGCCAATGTGTAAGACAGAGCATTTGTTGGTTGAGATTTGGAGTTGCCAATTTTTGACCATTCCGACACAAAGTCAAGGTCTTTTTGAAGGGTAGCAGCATTGTCAGTGGTGTTAAATATTTTTACATCATCAGCGAAGAGAACGCAGTTGCTTATAATACGATAACAAAGAGATCTTTTTGATGACTCCTAATAACATCAACTAACATTAATGTTAATTAATTGAAAATTATTGCCCTGAGTAATTCTGGAAGGTTCTTCTTACTGTGTTTTAGTATGCACTCGTTCAGGGGTGTCAAACCGGTGGCCTGTGGGCTGGATGCATCATGCACAGGCCACGCCCACTCCATTTCTGTGAATGGGAAAAACATTGTGAAACGTTATGTGACGGCAATGTGATATGGTGAGTTTAATAGGTGTATTGTATTTCCATGTTTAACCTTATTTATTGGATATTCTGCTTTAATTTGTCTTTTAACTTTTGTATTTTCTGTTTCTTATTGTTGTGAGCCACCCTGAGTCCTTTGGGAGAAGAGCGGCATACAAATCCAATAAATAAATAAATAAATAAATAATAAATTAGTTCATTTAGACACTCATACAATCACTAGATGCATCAGTGAGATGCATCAGTGATCAACAATCAGCAGGCAGTTGTAAAGTAAACTGAAAGAATTCTGCTCTTTGTGGCTGCATTCATTAAAGAAACATTAAGAAGAATACCATACATCTCCAGCTCTCTATCACATTCCCACCTCCTTGCCTTCCTTTCTATTCTCTCTTTGCAAGATATACACTATGTTTAAATAAAGTTATCAAAGCAGAAGAAAATGGAACAGTGGTTTTGCATGGGTGTTACGGCACTAGATGTATACATATGGAGAAAGAAAGAGATGATTGGAGGCAGCACCATTTGGGTCCAATTGACCTAGTCATGAATAGTTGAGAATATTTTACATATATTAAGTCAGCAAATGATATTAGTGTCCTTGCTGAGAAAAGATGTGGCCTGTATGTGTTTAAAGATCATTTCTTCACTCCTTTGTTCCAAATAAACCTGGTTTTTAAGACAGAGCCTCAAACTTGCTTCCATATTGTATGTCAATCCTAGGATCTTCCATGCCTTTTTTGTTTGTTTGTTTGTTTTTTATTTTTTTGACATCAGTGTGAATGGTTCGTGTCTGAAAAACCAAGCCTTGGAATATTACCTAGACTATAGATGACACATAGTGTTGTTGGAAGTTTATACAAAGCCCTATTTTTGAAACGCTAGGTAGCCATCTTTTATTTAACATGTGTCAGTAACTCAGTTATTTAGCTACAAACAATTCATATTCTAACTTTTACCTGTCTCCCATGAGCAAAATGCGTGAGCTTCTAGCGTGGAGAAATATATAGATGGTATTGTGGTGGAGAAAAACAGAAAAGTCCATTAATTCATTTCCTCTTATATGAATGCATGTTTTCTTCAGTTTTTATTACACTGCATTTTGTCAAATTATTATAATTTGGTATTGAGGAGATGTTATGGTACAATGTCTTAGGTTGTCTTAACACTGATATAAACCTTTAGATCTCATTAAAACACAAACTGTGCAGTTGTGTGCATTACAGATGGTTATTTCTGACTTATATGCAAGATAGTATTTTGTAGAGACATAGAATTGACAAGGATCAAAGACCTTCCACCCCAACATTCCTGTCCTGCAAAACATTTACTGTAAAATCAAATGGATACTGGCGGTTCAATAAAATATCCACTCACTTAAGAGCAGTTCAACCCACAGTGAATTCCCTTATAATGTGAAGCCTTGAAGAGAAAATAGTGAAAGTCAGAGACTTAGTGGAACAAAGAGACAAAACAATTCCCTAACAAATCCTGAAAGCTACTTAAAGCAGGGCTGCTGTATTAAGGAGGAAGAATTGGTGGATGCCAAACTGCTTGATTATGGTTGTTCATAGACTGGAATGATGAAGAAGTTTCTAGGCCTTTGTCCTTCACAACATTTTTACTCTTAAGAGTTGTTTTGTCATCACCTTAAGGGCCACCTCACGTTTTATGTGGCATTTTGTTTAGTTTTATTATTAATCTTTAACTTATGTTTTAAATTTTTTATTCATGTCTGAATAAAACAGGAGGGAGGTGGGTGATAACAGCAATTTCTTTCATTCTTAAAAATAGATGCATTTTTTTCCTTCATCAGCAGAGGGTGAAATTATTTTTTTTCCAGTATTTTAGCACCCTCTACTGCTAGAGTGCAAATATTGCACCTTTTTTCTTCATTTTAAGAGAGAAAAGCATTAGAAATCAGAGTAGGTGTGTGTTTCAATCTCTGGGACATTTTAAAAAAGATGCTAAATGCCCACTTTCACAATTTCATTCCTTGATCCCAAATTCCCTTTCCCTTCCAAAAAGTTTAGTCCCACCAGTTCTGGAAGGTTCTAAGAGGAAGGAAGGAAGGAAGGAAGGAAGGGAGGGAGGGAGGGAGGGAGGGAGGATGGAAGGAAGGAAGGAAGGAAGGAAGGAAGGAAGGAAGGAAGGAAGGAAGGAAGGAAGGAAGGAAGGAAATGCCCTTGTGTTTTGTACAGTTCACTACCTAGTGAAGGGATTCCAGGTATGAGTAAATCAAGATCCCTTTCCGCTTATAGTCCAGATACATTTATCTTTATTCAGAGGTAATTGTTCATTGCTTCGTATGAACTGAATTCCAAGTAACAAACAGGTTTAATTTCAAAGATAATGCATACGTTTAAATTTCTCTGATTTTTCAGGGACTGTGCTTATTTTCTGATTTTTCATAATCAGATTTCTACCTACCTATCTTCCCACCATCTTTCCCTTCTTTTTCCCTTTCTTTTGATGTCTTATTATTTGTTTTGCTTCCATCCCATATCTACATTAGAAATTTTGGCTTTCGGGGACTAATTCATACCTATATCTCATAGAATGTTTATTTAAATGAAAAAAAAAACCTAGTTACTTAATCAAAATAACCAAAGCTCTCTTTAAAAAACCAGAGAGGGAAGGGCAAAATTAAAGGGAGGGCAAATTCAAGGCTAAATTAATATAGCATATAGTAGATAAGAAAGAACCATGAGCATCATAACGCTCTGTGATGATGAGTCCTTCAGCAAGAAGGAAGACTTCACTGAGAAAGAGGATAAGATTATAAAGCAGAGTTGCATCGTATTTTAATTTACTGATTGATATTTATATGCAAATATGGAAATAATTATTATGGCTTAATCAGCAATGGAACATTTTTAGCATTGTGAAAATGTATGTTGTTTTATGCCCTGTCAAAATATGTCATAATAAGCCCCTTGGTCTCTTCTGTTTATAGTTCTTGATCTTTAACTAAATTTAGAGTGAACTATTGAAATGCATTTATATACACTGACACATTTAAATAAATATATTGTCGTTTGATGATGATTTTGAAATCATAGATCTCGCTTTTAATTCATTGCTTTGAATTCAGTTTCAGAAGACTATATTCAATAAAGCAGAACATTGTTACACTCTTAATAAGACAAGTAAACTTCAATATTAATCTTTACAATAGGAACATATAGTTATGCCTCTATTTTATTCGACGCATTGTAGGTTACAATGTACAAACTAATACACACAGTCAAAACTGAAATAATAATTTTGAATAATTCTGTCACTTGCTTAATCCTGGTTCCTGTGTTCTGTGACAGCCTTTCCTTGCTGTCCCTTGCTCTTGAATTATGTACAGTGAAGGAGGTTAGTTTTCTCTTCTCTGAAATGAATAGGATAGAAGGATATTTCTATCTTCGAGCTTAATGCAAATGCAGATATAAATACACAGTGTGAGGCAGAGGTTTCTCAGTTAAACAGTAATCATGGTCTTTAAAATGATATACATGGAAGTAATGAACTAAGACACGACATATTAAGACAATCTTGCTTTATTAATATATTAATACCTATGTTTTTTGATATGGTACTTCTACGAGAACAACAGTTTTAATGGAAAATAACCATTGAATTTTATGGATGAGATGCAAAACTTTTTTTTCCACATAAACTCAGCTCCATTTTTTAGGTTTGGTTGCTCTAACATCCGTAGTTATGAAAACCTTTGAAAGGCTAGTGCTGGCCCACCTGAAAACCATTACGGATCTGCTGTTAGACCCCTTGCAATTTGCCTACCAAGCAAATAGATCTACAGATGACGCTGTTAAATATGACTCTGTACTACATCCTCCAGAGATTATACACAAGGGTTCTCTTTATACACTTCAGCCAGCATTCAATACCATCATTCCAGACATTCTTCTAATTAAACTAAATCAGCTAGCTATACCTGACCACACTTGTAAATGGATCATAAGTTTCCTAACAGACAGGAAGCAACAGGTGAAGCTAAGCAAAATCACATCAGATACCTGTACAATTAGCACAGGAATCCCCCAGGGCTGTGTGCTCTCTCCACTTCTCTTCTCTCTATACACCAAAGATTGCATCTCAAAAGATCCCTCTGTTAAAGTACTGAAGTTTGCAGATGATACAACAGTGATTGGTCTCATTTGTGAAAACAACGAATCTGCATACAGATGGTGGTGCCTTGTGGTGCAACCAGAACAATCTTGAACTAAATACACTCAAAACCGTAGAAATGGTGGTAGATTTTAGGAGAAACCCTCCTCTACTACCATCTCTTACAATATTAGACAACACAGTATCAACAGTAGAGACCTTCAAGTTTCTAGGTTCTATCATATCTCAAGACTTAAAATGGACACCTAATGTCAAAAATAAAAAAAGCACAACAAATAATGTCTTTCTGCGCCAACTCAGAAAGCTCAAACTGCCCAAAGAGCTGCTGATTCAGTTCTACAGAGGAATTATTGAGTCTGCACCTCTATAACTATCTGGTTTGGCTCTGCAACCCAACAAGACAGACACAGACTTCAGAGGATAATTAGAACTGCAGAAAAAACAATTGCTACCAACCTGCCTTCCATTGAGGACCTGTATACTGCATGAGTCAAAAAGTGGGCTGTGAAAATATCTACAGACCTCTTACATCCTGGACATAAATTGTTTCAACTTCTAACCTCAAAATGACACTATAGGGCACTGCACACCAGAACAACTAGACACAAGGGCAGTTTTTTCCCAAATGCCATTACTCTGCTAAACAACTAATTCCCACAATTCCCAAAATCAAACTATTACCAAGACTGTATTACTATTATTCTTCTCATCCTTCCTATTACCTATCGCCTCCAACTTATGACTTTAAACATGTTGCTTGTATTTTTACGATTTATATTGTTCTGTTTCTTTACTAGTATGATTTGATTGCTTATTAGTAACCTATGACTATCACTAAGTGTTGTATCTTATGATTCTTGATGAATGTATTTTTTTTCTTTTTCCTTTTATGTACACTGAGACCATATTCACCAAGGACAAATTCCTTGTATGTCCATACACACTTGGCCAATAAAGAATTCTATTCTATTCTATTCTATTCTATTCTATTCTATTCTATTCTATTCTATTCTATTCTATTCTATTCTATTCTATTCTATTCTATTCCATTCCATTCCATTCCATTCCATTCTATTGGATTCCAAGTATCTTTGATGGATTTCAAGTATCTTTCAGGCAAGGGAAAGAACTTAAAGACCTTTTGGAAGTACAATTATATGAAGTTGTATAAAAATATAATAAATTAAGTCCATCTCACCATACTTACTGTTTTTTCTATTCCTGCTTTTCAAATTAATTCCTAGAGTTTGTCTTAGTTTTATCCACACAAAGAAAATTAAATGAACCCAGTTTGAGTCAGAAAACATCAGACAAAGTCACTACCCAAGAAATTTTCAAGTGCAAGAGACTAGTATAAGTAGTCCCAGGTCCTCCACATATTATGAATTAAAGTTACCAGAACCATCTGCAGCATTGGTAGTGTCAAGGACTGTAGTGGTTATGATCCAAAATATCTAGAGAGAATTAGGTTGATCTACTTCTTACTTGTATATGCTCACCTTAAAAATACTATTTAAGATGATTCCACAAAGTTATTTTGACCTGCATACTTATTAGAATTCATCATTGAATCTTAGTTCCTATTCAGAGCTCTATAAGTTGACTCATAATTCTGAAAACAGCAAGAGCCATGACATTGTATACATTTTCTTTACCCAGCTACATTTCTACAGACAAATATTATATTATATTTGGCTGTAGAAATATATCATATTGCATCAGTTTTATTTGATTCAGTTTTATTTAGAGAACCATAAGGAGTCTTGAAGTGAAAACTAAAACTAAAACATGAGTATATACTATGTGAAATATTTCACAGCAAATTCCTGAAGACAGAACTATAATGAAAATAACAAGAGGGATCTGGTTAAATATCTTAAACATAGGTACTGTTATTATATACATTCTTGCAGGTACTTTGATTTCATTTGTGGAAAAAATGTTAAATTAGACATTAAAATGCTCAGGCCCATGTATCAGGTCTGTGTACTCCACTCAGTAACATGATTTGGTACTAACTTAAAATGCATTGTATTTTGCAAATCATAAATTACGACTTATTGCAATGTGTGAACCTCAGTCCTTATGTTCAACTAAACTTAAAGCCAGCTCTACCTTTACGTAGAGTAAGCATAGATGGTATAAATTATTTTGAGATGATGTATAAAAAGCCAGCAAATTAAGTAAAACTTGTAAGGAGATCTGCAAGAGACCGAGATGTAGGACAACACGATGTGATTCATTCAACGTACCTAAGGCATAATATGGTTTGACTAATTTTAATTTAATTGCTGTAAAAACAAACAAACAAGCAAACAATTATGGTTCATTCAGTAAGGCATGAATTATGTTTTT
The DNA here is from genome assembly GCA_022577455.1 of Arizona elegans. Lineage (NCBI taxonomy): Eukaryota > Metazoa > Chordata > Lepidosauria > Squamata > Colubridae > Arizona > Arizona elegans. The sequence goes on along the minus strand of JAKOOJ010000006.1, from coordinate 87,213,175 downwards.
ATGCCATTTGTAAACTCTGTTCCTGTTTATTCATAACAGCAGGATTCAGAATTGTATCTTTAACACATTTAATGCCACTTTGGATGCCAAAGTGGCATTAAATGCCAAATGCCACTTTAGATCAACTTAAGGCCAATTCTGACCAACCATTTTTGTTCCTGCAGTTCCACCAAAGATCTCCAACATATCTTCAGATGTCACTGTGAATGAAGGAAGTAATGTGACCTTAGTGTGTATGGCAAATGGACGTCCTGAACCTGTCATCACCTGGAGGCACCTCACCCCAACAGGTAGGAAGCCAAGGTTTATACCTTTATATTTTAAATGGCTCTTATCTCTTACATGCCAATTATAAATATTTCAGAACATGACTTTTAACAAACATTTAAAAGCTTCAAACGGCTTTTATTGTCTTACTGTATATTATAAATATTTCAGAAACATGATTTTTTTTAAAAAATAGTTGGATTGATCATGTTATAAAGACATTTGTACATCTGGCCAAAGCAGTATTCTCTGTGTCTGAATTTGTATATTAGCATCTGCCTAATAAAAGATAATAAAAGTATCTTTTTTATTACAAAAACATTATAGCAATAAAGAAACGAACATTAGTGGCAGAAAAAGGAAAAACCTTGTTTTCGGATAATACGTTTGCCATAAACTTTTGAAAACCACAACAATAGTTTTAGCATTGTGATAATATTTTTTTCTTACCTACAGCATTTGTCTCTTTAAATGATTTATTCTATATTTTAAGAAAGAAAACAAGTTGGGGTCTTCTTTCTTTCTGCCTTTTTATGTGCTTTTTTATATATATATAAAAGAGAGAAAATGTTAGTACAAACTGAGTGCAAATTCAGCCAGGTCAATGCCAGTTTAGCTGCAGTTTTAATACATCAATGCTTGATTGTCTTGGAAAGGGAATTGTCATTAGCTGACCCACACACTTAAAAGAAATAAGTTTAGATTGTTTATTTTAATCTGTCTGAAACATATCAAACCATAAATTTCCTACTCTAATCATAATGTGTAAAATTGCATTCTCATGAAAATTTCACACATCATAGTAGTTTGTAGTAAAATGTTAATTCAAGAAGGAAGAAAATTAAATATTTATTAATTAATTCATTCATTCATTCCATTAATTAACTAGTTAATTAATTCAATATTTATTTCTTTAGATAAATATTTATTTAAATGAATTTAATATTTATTTAATTTTCTTCCTCCCAAACTTAAATAAATAAATAAATAAAAATACATACATACATACATACATACATACATACATACATATATACATACATTCATACATACATAGATAATATGATGACTGTCTTTTAGTAATACTTTTGAATGTTTGTGCTTCACATATTTCAAAATGCTGTAGATACTCTTAAAAATCGTATTCTATGGAATGGCCCAAAGACGTTATTAGAGAGGGCCTTAGGCCGAGGGAGGCCACTGTTCCTCAGACAGCCGGCTGTGAGTCTCTCCTCGTGAAGTGGGGTCATGGGGTTCAGATGGGTTTGCTGATCACGTACCTGGCTCCCTGCCATGTGGCAGCAGTCCTGCCCGAGCTTCTCAATGTCATCGCCGCGGTGGCGGTTGATACCCCCAGACTTATGGTCATGGGGGATTTCAACCTGCCGTCCGTGGGTGAGGCATCTGAGGCGGCTCGGGAGTTCATGGCTTCCATGACGGCTATGGACCTAACCCAGTTAATTCATGGCCCTACACACGCGGGGGGAAACACACTGGATCTGGTTTTTGTCTCTGGACAGTGGCTGAGTGATCTCAAGATAGGGGATATAGTCATCGAGCCCTTGTCATGGTCGGATCACTCTCTCCTTCGCCTTGACCTTCGAACCGCTGCACCCTGCCGCAGGGAGGCGGAACCGATAAGATGGTACCGCCCCAGGCGCCTGATGGAACCTGACAGGTTCCAGATGGAGCTTGGGCCAATCCCTGAGGTTCTGGCTCATGCCTCGACTGGAGACCTAGTGGCCGCCTGGGATAGGGCGGCTGCTGGAGCTCTGGATCGAGTCGTGCCTTTGCGGCCTCTGACCCGGTGCCGAGCTCACCTGGCTCCTTGGTTCACTGAGGGGCTAAGGGAGATGAAGCACCGGAAAAGACGCCTAGAGAGTAGTTGGAGGGCCAGTCGTGCTAAATCTGACCGGACACTGGTAAGATCTCATATTAAGAATTACCTAGTGGCGATAAAAGCAGCAAAATGTACCCATTTTGCTGCTCTTATTGCGTCATCAGATAATCGCCCGGCCGCCCTGTTTAGGGTGACCTGCTCCCTGCTCCACCAGGAAGCGCGGAAGGACCCCTTGGAGGGAAGAGCCGAGGATTTTGTGCAGTATCTGCATGACAAAATCACTCAGATTCGGGAAGATCTGGACTCCGACTGGGTAGATCCAGCGGGGATGACGGAGGCAGGTCCTGAGAATGTTATCTGGGATGAGTTTGATCCTGTGACCCCTGAGGACGTGGACAGGATTCTGGGTAGACTGAATGCGACCACATGTTTGTTGGACCCGTGCCCATCCTGGTTAGTGCTGGCTTCCCGGGAGGTGACACGAGGCTGGCTCCAGGGGATTATAAATGCTTCATTGGGTGAGGGTGTCTTTCCCGCCGCCTTGAAAGAGGCGGTGGTGAGACCTCTCCTCAAGAAGCCTTCCCTGGACCCAGCAGTATTGGCTAACTATCGTCCAGTCTCCAACCTTCGCTTTGTGGCGAAGGTTGTTGAGAGTGTGGTTGCACGACAGCTTCCCCAGTACCTGGATGAAACGACGTATCTAGATCCGTTCCAGTCGGGCTTCAGGCCTGGGTACAGCACGAAAACGGCATTGGTCGCGTTGGTGGATGATCTCTGGAGGGCTCGGGACATGGGGTGCTCCTCTGTCCTGGTCCTGTTAGACCTCTCAGCGGCTTTTGATACCATCGACCATGGTATCATGGTGCACCGGTTGGAAGAGTTGGGGGTGGGAGGCACCGTACTACGGTGGTTCTCCTCCTTTCTCTCCGACCGGTCGCAGTCTGTGTTGACGGGGGGGCAGAGGTCGACCCAGAGGCCCCTTATATGTGGGGTGCCACAAGGGTCGGTTCTCTCGCCCCTTTTGTTCAACATTTATGTGAAGCCGCTGGGTGAGATCATCCGTGGTTTCGGGGTGGAATACCATCAGTACGCTGACGACACCCAGCTGTACATCTCCATCCCAGACCACCCCAACGATGCCCTTGAAGTGATGTCCCGGTGCCTGGAGGCCGTACGGATCTGGATGGGGAGGAACAGGCTCAGGCTCAACCATCCAAGACCGAGTGGCTGTGGTTTCCGACGTCCCGATATAGTCAGCTGGTGCCATCGCTGACTATTGGGGGCGAATCATTGGCCCCCACGGAGAGGGCTCGCAACTTGGGCGTCCTCCTGGATTCACGGCTGTCTTTAGAAGAGCACTTGACGGCCGTGCCGGGAGGATTTTTCATCAGGTTCGCCTGATCCGCCAGTTACGTCCCTTTCTGGATCGGGACTCGTTACGCACGGTCACTCATGCCCTCGTCACCTCCCGTTTGGACTATTGTAATGCTCTCTACATGGGGCTCCCCTTGAGGTGCACTCGGAGGCTCCAACTGGCGCAGAGTGCGGCCGCGCGGGTGGTGATGGGAGCGACGTGGCGCTCCCATGTAACACCTCTCCTGCGCGAGCTGCACTGGCTCCCGGTGGTCTTCCGAGTGTGCTTCAAGGTTTTGGTTATCACCTTTAGAGCGCTCCATGGCTTAGGACCTGGTTATTTACGGGACCGCCTGCTACCACCAATAGCCTCCCACCGACCAGTACGCTCCCATAGAGAGGGGCTCCTCCGGGTGCTGTCGGCCAAACAATGTCGACTGGCGGCTCCCAGGGGGAGAGCCTTCTCTGTGGGGGCACCTACGATCTGGAACGAGCTCCCCCCGGAGATACGGAGGATCCCGGATCTGCATACCTTCCATCGCGCGCTTAAGACCTTTCTATTTCACCAAGCCGGCCTGACCTAAGTTTTTTCCCCTTTTTAAATGGAAATTTTAAATTTGGTTTTAAATTATTGGGGTTTTAATCTGTTCAGCCAAATTATTTAATTTCGTTTTAATCTATTTTAAATTTTGTATTTATATGTTTTATTCCATGGCTGTTCACCGCCCTGAGTCCTTCGGGAGTAGGGCGGTATACAAATTTAATAAATAAATAAATAAAATAAATAAACCATAGTTTACAAGGGTTGGGAAAGATACTTAAAATAGGATGGGAATTCCACAGGCTTCATGTGGTCTCTGCCCTTCAATTCTCTTTCAGTGGCGTCCAGGCAATTGTAGATTGCACCCTGAAGTTTGGGATTTGACTTTTGTGTATAGTTTTTGTTGTTGAGGTTGTTGTTGAAATGGAAATTTTTCCTTATTGCTCCAATCTTTGCCCCAACACGGGGGAAAATTATCTTAAAAGTATGGGATTTTTATCAAGCATAATATTTTGATCCTGCTTACGTTGGTGATATATCACATGATCACTCAAAATCAATATGGGCCCTGAGAGGCCAAAAAATATTGTAAAAAAATATGGCCCTGGCCAAAAAAACCCAACCTCTTTTTGGAAAGAGAGACAGTTCACTGGAAGCATGCTCTGAGAACTCCACCTGCCTATCTCACTTTCTCCCATGATGATAATAATGATAATTATCCTACCATAATATACTCAAAGCACTCCATAACAACAGTTCATATGCATATTCGTTATGAAAATTGCACACAACAAAAACTTCCATTACTGTTCATGATAAATGTAAAAAGCTTATTAAACGCTTCCCTTATCTTTACCTATGATGAAAGGACAAAAGGAATCAAACAGATGGCTCCGTCATAAGAGCCCAAAAGCTCTTTTCACTTTTCTGCATTAGAAATGTATCTGCATTAATGAAACCATATTCATGTTCCTTCTAAAGAATTAAAAATGGCATGATAGATAGATAGATAGATAGATAGATAGATAGAGAAAGAGAGAGAGAGAGAGAGACACAGACAGAGACAGAGACAGAGACAGAGACAGAGACAGACAGAAATTGTATTTTAAATAATGTATATAGTCAAGCATATGGTATTCCCTAATAATACATCTTTTCGGGAAACCTATTACCATGCATAACAGTGAATAATAGAGCTTATCACTTTTGTTTCTCTGCAGAAAAAGTAATATTAGGGGAACACAACGGTTTTATTTTAATAAAACTGCAATTTTAGATATATGTACCTCTTTTGAGCAGAGAAACATGATTGCTTTGCTGGTAATCTTTGTTCCATTGGTGGATAATGTAAGATTCTCAAGATGTTCTCTAAGACATGATTATTGGCTATGCTAATTGAATTGAAATCCCAAACATCTAGAACAGCAACCCCCAGGCTGTGGCCCACTACCAGGCTGTGGCCTGTTCAGAACCAGGCCATGTGAGCAGTGAGCGAGTGCATGTGCAAAGCTCCCCTCAAGGAATCGGCAGGTGTTTACCTACCACTCACAAGAAATTAACCCCTTTCTCCTTTCCCGACCGAGCTGCCAAGCCAGAAAGGTTGGGGACATCACGTTACTTGTTTTATAATTTTCCAGTACTTGTGCTGATTAGTAAAATAATGATCATTTTATAGTATTCTATTATAACTTGTGTACAAATTCAAAACCTAGACCACTGAAATGTTTCCACATTGAAATTTTGCTTACATTATAGGTGAATTATGGATTTACTCAGATTAATGAGGAAAACAGAATCAAGCCTAGACCATAAATTTCATCTGAGAGATTATCCTTTTCAAAATAAGATAACACCAAGCAAAAAGTATTAAAAGAACTTAGTCTTGTCAGACAGAAATTTCCAGAGCATGACATTTATGGAATTATGCATAGAAAAAAATGAGAACTGTAGGAAAGAAGGATTATAGGAATCGAAGATATGAAAATTACTTTCATTCTGGTCAATTTAAATTATACCGTCCTAAAGCACATTGAAGTTTATCAAATCATCAGTCAAATTTCTGGCTAAAATCTAGAGTAAAGCCATTACGGTTTCTAGAAAAACTGTATTTCCTTTGATAAAATATGCAAAAATGTGCCTTAGCTCTCTGCAACCCTGCATCTGGGGACAAGGAAACAGGGTGGTAATAGCACCCCTAAATATAAATTCTAAAACAGTTTTTAAGTCTGTATTTGAAATAATCTACTGAATTTCAAGTTCTATGTTGTCACTGTACTGGTTCTCGTCATGTACTGTGACCATTAATAGTCTATTCATGAGTGCAAGAACTGTCACAGAATGAGGAAACAAATCCAGAAAAATGTTTTGGGTCTTCAGTTCATCCCCAGTTTAAAAAAAAGAAGCTACAAAATAAGTAAGGAATAGCAATGCTGCCAAAAAGAAATTGGTACAAAGAAGAATCTAGGCCAAAAAATAACATTGAACGGAGCCAGTAAGACAGAATGTTTCCTCCACTGAATTTTGAAGAGACTATTGCCTAGCTATTTCCTTCTGTTGTTGTCAGTATAGATGTAAATGTGCCAGCCATCCAGGGAGATATGCTTGGGTATGTGCTCTTCTTGTCTATTCTCCTATCACTTGCAAAACATAGTCGTGCTTGGAAGTCATATCTTATCAGGCATTTGATCTTCTTTCAAAATAGATTTTTCATTCGCTCATTATTTTCTAGGAGTTTTTCCCCTGTTATTTTAAGATGTTTTCCCTGATATTTTATTAGAAGCATAGAAGTGTATTAGAGTAGATCTTGTATGTACATTGTTTTTCTTTCCTCAATCTGGTTTTCATTTATGTACACCCTACAATGCAGTAGGTCACAATGCATTGAAATGCTAGTGAGACTTCATATGTAGTATATAAATATAAAGGTACAAACCTACACTATATGGTGTTTCATTCTTTAATCAACATATTAATTAGAATACAATATAAATCATTATTCTTGTCCCTATGATAATAACTACTCTTCAATAAAATTGGAACAGGCAATGTGGTTCTCAGAGGACCAATACATCCTGTGAAAAGTAGGTTGGTGTTCATCAGGTTTCTTGTCCCACCCTTTTTATTTCCTTGTTTTGTTTTTTATTGGTTTTTTTAAAGATTTTAAATAAGAATGAAGCTGGCATGCTGCAAAACAAAGCATGCAGTCTTATGTGTCTTCAGTAATGTTTTTGGCCCCATAAAAATCTCACTGGACATGGCATGGCCTGCCAAAGATTACCCTGAAGACCAAATTAACATTCTAGTAAATGGGTGATTTGTGATTCATACCTTCAGATTGTTTCAGTCAACAATCAGTTTGTACTGGAATCTACATCACCAACGGAAAATTAGATTAGAGCTATATAATCAAGATCAGTTTTCCAACTGATTGCTTGTTGTTATCGTACCAGCTTCTCTGCTGTGTAGCAATTTTGGTACCTGAGTTTCTTGACTCTGTGGCTGTTTTGGCAATGGAGTTCCCCAAGCTTTTAGACCAGGATATGGAACTGAAATGGCATTGGCTGAGATGACCTCTGACAGGGGAGCAGTACATCCATCATTGCTCCACTTGACCTCTCAGTGACCTTTGATCAATCATGGTATCCTTTCTGACTGGCTTTGGAAATAGGAATGGGCAGCCCTTGTTGTGCTCCTACTCCAGTTGGTAGTGATGGGAAGGGGAAGAGATCCAGCCGGTATCCCCCTCCCTCTAAGAAGTGCCACATGGCTAGATCTTCACTCCCCACTTTTTTAACATCTACATGAGGCCATTAGGAGAGATGGTCCAATGGTCTAGGGTTAGGTATCATCAATATGCTGATGAACCTACATTTATATCTTTATCCCAGGTTGCCTAAATGATATTGTAGATGTCTTGTCCTAATCAATTGCTTTTGCTCAACCCAATCATGACATTTCTTTAAGTACTTGACTTCTGGTGTCAAGGTCTTTCTTACCTTTGGTCCTGGATGGGTGGGATCTAGCCCTGGTGTGATATGGGGAGTTCTTTTGGATTCACAGCTCCTGCTGAAAGAGCAGGTGGCAGACATTACTAAAAGAGCCTTTGAATATTTTGGAATTGTATGCCAATTGCATCCATTCCTGGACTGGGAGACTCTACTCACTGTCACTCATGTACTCATGACCTCTCTTCTGGATTGCTGCAACATGCTCTTCATGAGGCTCCCCATGAAAAACATTTGAAAGCTTCAATTAGGAAAGAATGCAGTGGTACAGGTATTAAATGGAGGCTGGTACTTGATACACGTAACACCATTGCTTCATGAGCTGCATTGGTTGTCAATGTGTTTCCAAGTGCCATTCAAGGTACTGGTTGTCACCTTTAAGGTCCCTCATGGCTTGGGACCAGCTTACCTAAGGAAGTGCCTTTTTCCAGTTTTTCTATCCATCCAATCCAGTCTGGCAGGATAAGCAAGCTCCAGGTCCTATCAACCAAACTACAGGTAGTCTTTGACTTACTATCATAATCGAGCCCAAAAATTATATTGCTAAGCAAGACTGTTGTTATGAGTTTTGCCCATGTAGCTAAGTGAAACACTGCAGTTGTTAAGTTAGTAACATGGTTGTTAAGTGAAACTGGCTTCCCCATTGACTTTTCTTGACAGAAGATTGTGACGGGTGATCACATGATCCCAGGATTCTACAATGGTCATAAATATATGCCTGTTTCCAAGCAACTAAGTTTTGATCATGTGACCATGGGATTGCTTCAATGGTCGTAAGTGTGAAAAAAAGTCATAAGTCCCTTTTTTCAGTGCCATTGTAACTTTGAATAGTCACCAAATGAATGGTTGTAAGTCAAGGACTACCTGTAATGTTGGCTCATGGGACTTGGCAGCAAGCTTTCCGTACTGCAATTCTTGCCCTCTGGATCATTTTCCCTCCAGAGATTAAGATGTTGGCCTTTTATAAGGGCTTGAAGATCAGTTTATATGCTCAAACCTGGAGACCTGAATGTATTAATAGCTCTGTTTCCTGGTTAAACACCTATGGGTTATAATTTTTCTTGGCTGCTATATATACAGTATTTAGTTTTTACTTGGTTTAAATTTATTTTATGATTGTTCGTTGCCCGGAGTCAGTTGTTTGAGGTGGACAACCATATAAATGTAATAAATAAATAAATCTTTGGGACATGGTTAGCCACTATTATACAGAAGTGATTCCAAGTTACAGTATTTTAGCTCCTTTCGTGCAGTTCTCAATTCTAGCATAAAATGCCCAGAGATATCTCAGTGGGTTAAGCAAAGAGATGTATGCCCTAATTAGGAGGAGCTGCTAGGGATGTCTCTTCAGATTTGTGTGATTAGTATTGGAGAGAGTAAACACAGGTAATTCACTCAAGCAGTATTGTTCAGTAGGGTTCACCAATTGTCGTCCATTTATACTTTTCTACTACTTTGTGTTCCTGTAACTCAGTCAATTGTCACTTTGGGAACTGAAGGACAGATCAGAAGGCTATTCCTGTTTTTGGTCTTTTACACTGCAGTGCCAGAACATGCAAGATAGTTGAACTGCAGTAACTCCTCTAACATGACGCGAATCCTCTTGCCTGATTCCAGTTTATTGTGGACCACTCAGTAGAGGATTCCAAAGGTCTTCAGTTTATCGGCATATCCACCTCACAAACCCTTAGAAGTGGTTTATGGTTCTCCTATAAGGCGCCCACGGCAGTCATGCCTGGGTAGTGACAGGCCTGGCATCCAATAGGACCGAGTCTACTGGAATTTTAGCACCGTCCCTTCCTGCTTCATTCCAGTTTTTCGACTCGGTCTGTTCCTGGACAGTCGTGTCTGTAGATTTCTCCTTGTACTCTTTTGATTCCACGCAACTACTTTGAATTTTAGCGAGAAGGGGATATTTTTTTCCTGATTCCGCTGAAGCCCTACGAGCTGCGAGGACTGCCGGCTGGCAGCTTCCTCCCCGTCACGCGCACGAGCTTGCTTGTCTCGCTCCGCCGCGTTTCTAAGCCCATTGTCTCTGTTGCGGCCGATTGAAGCGATTTGCCCCGCTCTACAGCTGACAGGCGCACCGTTGGATTTCATGCCGTTTTTTTTTGCTACCTCACTGCGAGCTGGAAGGCTGGTGGCTTTCAAGCGTGCCGCTTTCTAATTGCGGCGGCAAAGCACGGAGGATCCATCTACAGCTGACAGGCGCGCCATTGGATTTCGCGCTGTTTGTTGCCGCCTTGCTGCGAGCCGGAAGGCTAGCGAGTTTCAAGCGCTCCCATTTCTAATTGCGGCGGCGAAGCAAGGAGGATCCATCCCCCGCCTCACAGCTGACTGGCACGATGACAGATTCCGCGCCACTTTACTCTGCTCGCGCACAAGCCGTAAGGCTAGCGAGTTTTCTGGGCAAGCAGCTATTCTTCTGACCTTGCATTGAGGTACTGTTTGGGGCTTGTTCCTTCCTGGGATTAGTTAGGCGCCATTTTAATCACCTTGTGAGTGCGCCCTGCCCAAAATGGCCTCCGTTCCCGCTTGCCAAAAGGATCGCTCAAAATCTAAAGGGAAGCGTCGCCCTGAAGATGACCCTGGAGAGGGCACCTCTTCAGACCACCGGGCCAAGGTCAGGGCAACAACCGCGGAACATTCCCATCATTCCAAAGGCTCATCTAATTCCAGGGATGAAGATAGGCACCACAAGGCCATAGAAAAGGCCTTCCAGAAGGCACATTCCAGGGCAATGCAGGCTTCTCCAACTCCTTCTGTCTCCATTCCCGAGGCTCCACCCAGGCCTCCACCTCTTTGTCTCCTGACCGGTCTCTTCATGGTGACACCACCAACACTCCTGACGTGAATTCAGTCTTCCCTTCAACTTCTGAGAACATCAAGGGCCAGTCCAACTATTTTCTTCTCCCATCCAGGCTGACCAAGGTCTTTCCCCTCTGCCTCTGTTCCTCAGCCCCCTCTGCAAGTCTCTCACTTACCACTGGACATGCAGGGTTCATTGGCCGACCTTATTTCTGAAGCCATCCGCCAGGGGATAGCTCAGGGTCTTCAGCAACATCAATCTGTGGCTTCTAATCCAGCTACCCGGCCAGTTAACCAGCCAATAGCAACCTATCCACATCCTCGTCCCTCTCAGGAGGAAGCAGAGGATCTCTACAATCAGGATCTGGCCAGTCAAGACTCTCTCTCTGAGGAAGGGGCTTTACCTGACCAAGACCTCTCAGAGGATGAGGGTCTAGAGCTTGATCAGCCGGCTTTTGTGGGCCTCTTTAAGCCCCACATGTTTTGCTCCTTGCTCTATAAGGCAAAGATGATTACCCATCTAGGCACCAGTACTTCTGATTCAAAGGTCCCTTCTGTTCCGTCGGATCCTACTTCTGCCCTGTTCCAAGAACCCACAGTGCAGTCGGAGGTTATTCCGGCTCCAAAATTGTTTTCGGACGTTCTGAAGCGCCAATGGGCCTCTCCCAGTTCTGGTCCTATCCCTAACTCCTTGGATAGAAGGTTCTATAATATGGCGTCAGAGGTCTCCAGTCTTCTACAAGTTCCCTCAGTTGATTCTCCGGTCGTGGCCCTATCATCTTCTCCCCCCCCCACGGGACCGTCAGAAGATTATTTACGACCTGAGGAGAAGAAAGCCAAGAGGACCCTCATCAAAGGACACCAAACCTCTGCCTGGTCTATCCAGGATTCCTCGATGGTATCGTTCTTTAATCGTGCGTCCATATTATGGCTGCGTCAGCTCCAAGACCGCATCCCTGCCTCCGATCAACGGTCCCATCAGGATATTAATAAAATCTTAGCCGCGGTGGAATTTTCCGCCGACGCCATGCTTAACGCCGCACGATTCTCTGCCAACGCTATCGGTACATCTGTAACATCAAGACGTCTCCTCTGCTTCGGAATTGGCAGGCTGACGCCCGCAATAAGTGGCGACTCGCCTCTTCTCCCTATTCCACCAACAAGTTGTTCAGCCCTCAGCTAGACCCTCTGTTAATAGAGACAAAGGATCATCGCAAAATTCTTCCCTCCATTTCTCGACGATCTGAATATAGATCTCAGGACACCTTTCGTTCTCCTTCCTTTCGAAGGAGGCTCCGATTCCAGCTACCTCCAGCACCGCTCTCATTGCCCCGTCCCTTCCAGAGCTCATCAGCAATTCGGAAACCAGGTCAGACAAGGGGATCATTTTTCACCGAAACCAACCTTTTGTGGGGGGCGGGGTCGCCCATTTAGATGGTCCCGCTAATAATCTTTCTGATTCCTTGATTGGGGGCCGCTTGTCCCACTTTTCTGACCAGTGGGATCTCTCCGTCTTGGACCTTTGGGTCAGGTACACAGTTAAATTTGGCCTTAGACTTGAATTTCAATCCTTCCCTCCCAATCATTATCTCCGTTGCCCCATCTCTTTAGACCCTGTTAAACGAGCTAGAGTTAACCAGGCTATTCAACACCTCCTGGCCATTAAGGCCATTCAGCCAGTCCCCTCTTCTCAATGGGGCCAGGGGTTTTACTCCCGGTTATTCCTGGTTCCCAAATCGTTGGGTGGCTGGCGGGCCATCCTTGATTTAAAGTCTCTAAATCGGCATATCACTTACCACCGTTTTAAGATGCAGTCTCTTCACACCATTCTGCTCTGCATCAGGAAAGGGGACTTTATGTCTTCCATTGACTTAACCGAAGCTTACCTCCACATTCCCATGTACCCTCCCCATCATAAATTCCTTCGTTTTTCTTATAATGGCCAGCATTTTCAGTATGCTGTCTTGCCATTTGGCCTTTCCTTTGCCCCCAGGTCATTCACTAAGGTCATGGCTGCCCTTATTGGTCACATTAGCTCTATCCCTATTCGGACTCTCTTTTATTTAGACGATATCCTCATCCTTTCCAAAACCCAGTCCCTAGCTCTCAGGGATCTGACCTTGGTCATTTCCATTTTACAACGACATGGCTTCTCCATTAATTGGTCCAAGAGCCACCTGTCCCCTACCATGTGTCTCCAGCATCTGGGGGCAGTTATTAATTCAGATACTCTGCAGGTAGCCCTATCACAGGAGCGCCAAACCAGTCTCTCTGACATGGCCTCCAAGTTCCGGAACCGAGGCTCCGCCTTTATCCTGGGTCTCTCTAGTCTGCTGGGTAAGATGGTCTCTGCTTATGGTATCGTGCCGTGGTCTCGCCTCCACAGCAGGGAGCTACAGTGGCTGTTGCTCCCTTACCAATGCAGCCTGACGAGCACCTCAGCCCTCAATATCGTCTTGCCCCCGGCAGTTCGAGACTCTCTGAATTGGTGGACATCGTCAGCCATTTCCCAGGCCTCTTCATTCGGAGACTCTCCCAGGATAGTGATCACTACGGACACCAGCCTCACAGGATGGGGTGCCCACCTGGAGTCCCAGACGGAACAGGACATCAACATCAACATCCTGGAATTGAGGGCCATCTATCTCACCTTCCTCAGCTTCGAGCCTCATATCCTTGGCTGGGACGTCCTCATCCTCATGGACAATGTCTCGGCCAAGGCTCACGTCAACCATCAGGGGGGGACTCGATCCCGATCCCTGATGAAGGAGTCTCTCAGGTTGGGTCTCTGGGCGGAATCCCATCTTTCATCTCTCCGCACCGAGCACATCTCAGGTAGGACGAACGTCCAAGCGGACTCTCTCAGCCGCAACCTCATCGATCAAGGCGAATGGAGTATCCATCCCCTCCTCTTCGAGGACCTATGCATTCGCTTCGGCCGTCCCGCAGTGGACTTGTTTGCCTCGAGCAGCAACCATCTTCTTCCCTGTTTCTTCTCTCGCTTCCCCTCTCTGGGGGCGGAAGCAGTGGATGCGTTGAGGAGCCCCTGGCCTCCGGGACAAATACTCTACGCCTTCCCTCCTCTTCCCCTTGTTGCCAAGGTCGTGAGGAAGCTAGTCATGGAATGGGCGGAGGTTCTTCTGTTGGCTCCACACTGGCCGCGACACCCTTGGTTCGCCGACCTTGTGTCCCTGTCTGTCGCCCCACCTTGGAGAATCCCCGACAACCGGATCTCCCTACACCAGGGCCCTCTCATCCACCCGGACCCTCACTCCTTCCAGCTGACCGCTTGGCGGTTGAGCGGCTCCTCCTGACCAAGGCCCGGGTTCCACCGGGCGCCATTACCATCATACAGGCCGCCCGCCGTCCGTCTACTCTCTGAATTTACGACTCAACCTGGTGGGCCTTTGCTTCCTGGTGTCGCAGAAATGGCATTTCGCCTACGGAGATTTCTGTCGTTCAACTTCTGGACTTCCTGGAGCAGGGTTTCATCTCGGACCTAGCCCCGAATACCCTCAGGCAACAGGTCGCCGCTCTTTCGTCAATACTTACCTGTTCTTCGTCTCAGTCTATCTCCAATGATCCGCTCATACGGTCCTTTCTAAGGGGAGCTACCAATCTGTGACCTCCTATGGTCCATAGATTCCCAAGTTGGGACCTGAATAAGGTCCTTTCAGCCTTGACGGGCCTTCCATTTGAGCCTCTTCAAGCAGTCAGTCTCAAGTTTTTATTGTTTAAAGTTTCATACCTCGTTGCTATTACTTCTGCTCGACGGATATCAGAGCTCGCTGCCCTGTCCGTACACTCCGATCTCTGCATATTCCACCAGGACAGGGTGGTCCTTCGCCTGGACCTGGCGTTCGTGCCGAAGATTAATACTATCTTTCACAGGTCACTGGAGCTCACTCTTCTGAACTTTTGACCTGCTCCCCGTCGGCGCCAGGAACTTGTTTGGCATAAACTAGACGTTCGTAGGGCGCTCAAGATATATGTGGCCCATACAGCCTCTTTCTGGAGATCAGAGGCCCTTTTTCTTTCTTTTCAACCATCAAATATGGGATCCCGTTTCTCGTCGGTTACAATAGGGAGGTGGATTAGGGCCACCATAGCATCAGCCTACGAGGCTCACTCGCTTCCTGTTCCTGCTAACATCACGGCGCATTCCACCAGAAGTGCCTCCACCTCCGCTGCCTGGTCCACACAAGCTCCACTGGAGGAAGTATGTCGGGCCGCTACGTGGTCCTCGGTCACTCCATTCATCCGGCACTACCGACTGGACTCTTACGCATCGGCGGATGCAGCCTTTGGCAGGAGGGTTCTACAGCAGGTCCGGCCTCTCCCTCGCTAAGCGACATCTTGCTCTGGTATGTCCCAGGCATGACTGCCGTGGGTGCCTTATAGGAGAATGTGCGTTGGTCTTACCTGATACGCCTCTTCTCTAGCTGGCGCCCACGGCAGTCAGCCCAACCCTTTTCGGCCGTCCCTGGGTTCCAGTGGGGTGGGAGGTTCTTTCACTTCTCTGATTCTTTTCTCTACAGACACCTTCAGTCTACTGCACAGCCTCGCCTCAAAACTGGAATGAAACAGGAAGGGACGGTGCTAAAATTCCAGTAGACTCGGTCCTATTGGATGCCAGGCCTGTCACTACCCAGGCATGACTGCCGTGGGCGCCAGCTAGAGAAGAGGCATATCAGGTAAGACCAACGCCAATTCTCCTTTCTTTTACCAATCCTTATTATATTACATCATTACATCAGTGGTAGGATTCAAATTTTTTTACTACTGCTTATGTGGGCATGGCTTGGTGGGCGTGGCATAGCTTGGTGGGCGTGGCTTGGCGGGCATGTCAGGGGAAGGATACTGTAAAATCTCCATTCCCTCCACACTCCAGGTGAAGGTTACTGCAAAATCCCCATCTCCTCCCGATCAGCTGGGACTCGAAAGGCAAAAAACAGATGGGGGCAGGGCCAGTCAGAGGTGGTATTTACTGATTCTCCGAACTACTCAAAATTTCCGCTACCAGTTCTCCAGAACTGGTCAGAACCTGCTGAATACCACCTCTGCATTACATGGAACACCATTTGCACTGAAAAATCACTTTTTTACAATTGTTGTCTATAGTTGCATATATAGATCATAATCACCTTTTTATAACCCTAATTCCCTAAGTGTCTTATTATTGGAATAATTAAAATAGCAAAGATTATCCCAGATACAAATGAAAGACCTGATGGTGACCAATCACATCCTTACCTGTGGAAGAGACAGTTGAATGGAAGATTTTGAAAGTGTGTTTCTTGTTTAAAGGTATTGAACTCCAAGAAACAAAATAAGTGTCATTTTCCCCCCCTTTTTGCTGGGCAATTTTCAGCATTTTTATTTCCTCTAGGATGCTATCTAATGATTACTCCTTTCCAGGTTCTGACTGGCTCTAGTCCTTCTCTGTTCTGGATGCTCTTTGAGGATTAAACCTCTGAATTTTCAGGCCTTTAGAATTGTTTCAAAATAATCCTCTTTAATATTTTCTCAGAGGAACAGCTTTTGCCATTCCTTTTGACTATTGCTTGTTTACATTCTCTACATTGTCTTCTTCCTTCTTTTCACAACATTGTGTCAAGGAGTCTGGCATAGGCTGGGAAAGTTTAGAGACAAAGAATCAACAATAGTTTCTACCCTTCCAAAAAAAAAAAACCCTACTTGTTACACCCCAAAATTTATTACAGTAGAAGAGGGAGGGAGGGAAAGAAGGAGGGAGGGAGGGAGGGAGGGAGGGAGGGAGGGAGGGAGGGAAGGAAGGAAGGAAGGAAGGAAGGAAGGAAGGAAGGAAGGAAGGAAGGAAGATATCAATATCTTATTTTTTCATTCAGCATTTCATATACTCAATGTTATTTTTAGAGTTAGGGATCTCTTCTTAATTACACGACAATTGGTAAACTCTCATGGCTATATATAAGTATCGATATTAAATGATGCTTTTATAGTCCCATTTAGCTGAAATAGAAGGAAAAGCATATTTCTAGGCATGTTCTTTTCCATGATATATGGGGAAAAATGTAGCTCAGGGTTGAACTAGTCAGCTGATGAAACATCTGCAAGCAAAGAACCAAGCTCAGGGAGAACCAAGGACTCTACAGGGAAGAAAAGTTTGATATTTCTAACTTTTGAAGCACTACTTCCTAAATATCTACTTTACTTGCAGCAAGTTTGTTTTCTTTCTTAATTGTGAAATTATCACTGTCAACCATGATACAAGAGCCTGAGGAAGAGAGATTTTAGATGAGGTATGAAGAAATAAACCCTTTAATAATTCAGAAGGCAAATATCAGTCAAATCATCTTTAATTCTTGGAGGTATTCTAGAAATGAAAAAAAGAGATGCAATTTATTAGAAAGGACATGAGCCCATAATTCATTCTCCATAACTATTCTGCCACTGTTGTATAGTTAATAGGTGGATTTCAGGATGAGCAGTAATAGAAATAAACAACCTTAACTTTTAGTGGTTGCCTTTATACCCTGGACTAATAGATGTAAAGCTACAGTGACTATCTTTTGTATTGGACAACACACATTGCTAAGCAAATCTAACCATGACTTTAATGTTACTGAATCTTGATAAAACCACTAATCCTAAAACCAGCACTCTATAAAGCTGGACTACAACTAAGCTTTAACAAGGTACGGGAGATATGGGTCCCAGGCACATGTTATAATCTATCCACTAAAACATTAAGGGAAAAACAATCAAAGGTCTTTCAACAATGACTGAAAGAAAGCTCTAATGTTAAAAAAAAAAACTCTTAGTTCAATAATAAAGAAGTAATTCTATGTTTTTCTCTTTAAATTCTCAGAGTGTGTGGATAATATTTTGCTGCCAATATACTTTATGCTCTTCTGTCCCTGACTTTCAGCCTTATTATTTACAGCTGATTTTAAGCCAAAGGAAGGAGTAGACAGACTTTCTGAATGTTGTATCAGATATTTAAGCACACCGTTCATTTGTATTCATTTCTTAGCAGAATGAATAAGAGATGATGATGATCACAATGATCAAGTACGACGATGTTCACACTGATACAAGGGAGTTGTGGTAGATATTTTAGCCAGATTTGTAGCGTATTATTTTTGTATAAACATCCCAAGGCAGTAAATATATCTAATGCTTCTTCTTCCCCTATTTAGGGTAACCCTCAACTAAGTTGAAAGAGAGTGACTGGCCCAAAGTCACCCAGTTGGCTTTCATGCCTAAAGTGGGAGTAGAACTCACTCTCCTGGTTTCTAGCCTAGTCTAGTTGTGTTAACAACTAGACAATAATTTGTTTGTTTTTGGCTTAGTTGTATGAATTCAGCTACTGTAATAGTTAAACTCTGATGTATTATTTAGTACAAAGGGTACAACTTCTCGAACAATTACTAAACAAACCGGGAACAGTCTAGTGTAAGAACCCAGATGACAACTGGGTCATTTGTTAGAATGTATTGACCCATTTTTATGCTTTCAAAATATTGGAAATAAAAAAGGAGCGATATACTGTGCAAAAGAAAACATGAGACTAGACTTGCATGTTAGGGAAACTAAATGGAGAGAATTTGATGTTCCAAACCAGAAGTCTAAAGGTAGAGACAATATTTTTATATGTTCAGATGGTGTAGTGAATGGTTGCTTTGATAGGATGCAGCATCTCAGAAACTGCTTCAGAGGCTTCACAAAATATTCTCCAAGAATTTTGCAGGTACTTAACTCACAGTTTGGTAAAAGTAGGCTTAACAAATATCTGAGTGTAAGTGTGGGTGTATGGTTGTGAGTGTAAGTAAATAAGAAATTTGAAAGAATTACCTCATTCTAAAGGGCCAGATCTATTTTACAGGTTTGTAATATAAGACTTCTGTGGTCGTTATTTAGACCCAGTTATTATATGAAACAAAATAAAACCAGCATCATTCACTGGAGTTATACCCTTTTATATGGATGGTTAACGGTTCAGTTTACACTGACTATAAATAACTTTTATTGGATTTTTAGTTTTAATAGCCTAGACAAAGTTGTTGTCAACCTGGAGATTACTTGCACATGCCTTTATATAGATCTTTACTGCATCTAACTAAGCATTGTTCTTCCCTTGGGCCAATGGTACAGGAATATAGACACAAAAATATAGGAATATTTTTCCTATATAAATAAAGCATAGTGCTTTTGGATAACATCATTGGAGAATGGAACTCCTCAACAAGGAATAATATTTCCATTGCAATTTTAGAATCAATCCAAGGATTAGAAGTGATGGCAATGTTCACTGAGTTATAAATCTCAGGTGTTAAACAATGATATCTTAAGAGATTTTAAACCATCCAACTCTTTTTCAGCTTGAATCTCATACTGTGAGATAATTGTAGAGTCTGTTGAAGACTCTACATAGCCACATTACCTATTGGGTTCCATCTCCAACCAAGTTGATGACAGATATTCTAAAATACCAGACATAGGTGGAAAAGGCATGGGAAAATTAAATTGTTGACTTTGTCCATTATTTCTAAGTAAACATTATATACGGTAAATAATATTTATACTGTGAAGATGAATTTGAAAACCTGTTTAATCCTAATGTTGATATGTATACATTAGAAGAATGTGTCACTAAGGAATATGTATATCATTCTTCTCCAACATGTATCCTTCTGAATGTACTATTTCTTATTTATTTATTTAAAAAATTTATATTGCCATCTACCCGCACATGGTAACTAAAAGCGTCTTACAAGGACTAGGTGTACATGTGTCAAAATGCCCAATCAATATAGCAGCAAGTTGAAGAAGGATTGATATAATTTAGACGAAGGTAGAATAAAACTTAATAAAAGATATGATGTCACTCCAAACTGGCATGACTGCAAATCTCAAGATAAAATTACATTTTAGCACACAGTATTAAAGAAATCAGATGTGAAATTTTTATATTTGTTTCTTTAGCATGCTGTATATAGTAAAGTACAGCAAGGGACCAATATGTTCTAGAATAATGTCAAAATAGCTCTTCTTAAAATTTTCTTCAGCATTCTTAAATACCCATTTTAAGTTACACAGAGGAGCAACTAACTCTGCTATAATATGGCAAAATCAGCTTATGTATTCTTGTACAATTCAGGCTACATTTCATTTTTGACTAGCCATGATTCACCTGTGAAAACAAAAAGAGGCTAAGTTCATTTTTGTTGAGAAAAGAAATTGTGCTGTAAATCTAATTCAAGGTTTGCAGAGTCTGATTATGCAAAGCATAGTATTGTTTGTCTGCAAAATTGAGAGAGACAAAATTACCAAACTTTTTCATCTTAAAGTGGGAGAAAGTATTCATCCTCTTTATCAATTTGACAGCTGTGTGCAAAGGATACATCAGGATTCTCTACAAATTTATGGATGGAGAAATCAAATGTATGACTGATACAGATTTCTCTAGGAGAAGATATTCTCTAATGATTTTTCAAAGCAACATTCACTTTTAGCAGTGACACTTGCATTGCTGATAAAACAGCTCATTGAATGGAACTCACAGTCTTGTCTTGGGATTGAAACATAGAGTTGTAGAGAATAGTATATGAAGGAGATTATAATATATGAATATAATAATTATATAATGTAATATAACAAAAGGTAATGATCATATCATGAAAGATTGGACATTCTTGACTGCGATCACTGAATGAGTGCAATGCTACTACTCTTTACCCATGAATATTTTTCTAAAAATCAGATAAAATCTTTGTAGCAAACTGATTAAAAGACTGGGAGAACAAACTGCTAGAAGTGAAGAATTTCATTACAATTCATTCATTTAGTTCTAATGATAGTCAAAATGATGTTAAATGAAGCAATTACCCCAAAGTGTTAAATCACATGTTTTAATAAGGTAGAAAACAGACACTGCAAACTAACAGTTGAAGAAATACAAGTAATTAAAATGCTAATAATCTTTTTCAGGCTTTGCCTAAATTCACGATACCTCAGATAATGGAACTGGCCATAAATATGTTTCTTTACATTAGATAATTTCTTCAGTGGTGATAAGAAATCCTAAACAAGGTTCTTGTCTTAGAGCTAAGTTTGATAAAGCCTAAATCCTTTTTAAAAATATTTGCTATATAAGGAAAGAGACAAATTAAGAAAAGAAAACACCTTCTTTGAATTCAGCAGCTACCAGATGTTTCAATAGCTTCCCATAATATTCAATGGCAAAACTGTATTGTCCTACCTAATATTTAACATCTATCTTCTACTGCTCAACTTAATATAGGAGCAGGGCCTGGGAAACTGATCTTGAGTTATAATAAGATAGGAAAGTTTCTGATTAGTTCTTCTATATCAAAGGAACTGATTTTTATATGCCCTTTGTCCTTCGCAATCTACAAGGAAAGCCATCATGGACACTTTATAGAAATAACCTGGAAAGATTCATTGGCAGCCCTAAAATCGAAAACCACGTCTTTCTTCACCATTTTCTCCCCATTACCAGTAAACCCAGCACCCTTGAATCATTAATGATTTTGCATTGACTTACTAGCTCCAGTGTTTCTTTAAAAAAAAGTTGAGGTAAGATTTTTATTTTTTTTTTTAAAGTGCATGCTGTGTTCAAAAATAATTGAGCTGGACTCTGAAGTCTCTGAGGTGCAGACAGAGAGGGAGAAAGACAGAAAGATTAATTTTCTTCTATTGGAGAACTAAAACAGTGCTCTGATTTATGACTCACACACTTTCCAATTCCTCTCTTAACTGTGGTCTTAAATATGCCCTCATTTCAAGATGCTACAGTGTGTTATATGAAACTAATGAGAAATAGAACTTTATTTGTCACATAGGGCAGCTTGTAGGAGCCAAGAGAGATGAACTGCTGTTTCATTTCTGTTTCTGAGACCTTGATCAAAAAATACTTCTATACTGATTTAATGTGATGTTCCTTCTAACAACAATGTTTCAGAGTCCTAAGTTCATGTGGGTCACCCTTATATTATAGAGTGTATTTTTTTTAAAAAAAAAAAAACATTTTCAAGACAGATATGACTGTGGATCCTGCACATACCAATCAGCAATTCCAGGACTAATTTCTTAAAGCAGATAACATAAATAAATGACATACAGAGTTAAATTTATATTCTGAGGGACAGAGATCAAATACAGCTGTTTGATTGAGCCAGCCAAAGTCGCTGAAAGTTAGACAGAATACAAGTTTAATATATGTGTGGGTAATAAAGAGTTGTAAGGAGTTAAGATTGGTGGAAATTTAATAATTCAACTACTAACTAAGAACCAAAAACTTTGAATTATGATTCAGTATTTTGTAATTTTTTTCCCAATTGCTTTTCTTAAATCCTAGCTTCACATATTATTATGGTTGGTTGCACAGTCAGCCAGATGTTTAGACTGAAATTGGCATTTTTATTCAGCTATTGAGTCCTTTCCAAAGACCTGGGATAGGAAGATGTTGTTTGATGGTTGTTAAAGGTATTGTTACAGGTTGTAAACTATTCTCAGTAAGGCTGCCTTTTGCAATTGACTGATGGTGATTTTGTCAGTGCTGATAGTGTTCAAGTGTTATTTCTGGGATTGTGTAGGATTACTACTGATACTATTTTTGCTTTATTTTGCCACATTCATTTTATTTCTACCGTATACAGTAGTGGCCAAAATTATGGAAACCTTTTGAGAAAAGTGTATTTTTCAGGTTTGATGGCTAATAACACCACTTTTTTTTTTTTTTTTTTTTTTTGGAGTTTCAAGATAATTATATTCCACTGCTGGGATGGCCTGGGAATAGCCCAGACCTTAACCCAATTGAAAAATCTATGGAGCCAACTAAAGAAACTTGTTAGTCAGAAGCAACCCAGCAATAAAACCCAGTTAATAGAAGCAATCATTCAATCTTGGTTTCACATTATAACAGCTGCAGAACTAAAAGACTTGGTTCAATCCATGGGAAGATGTTGTAAGCTTGTAATTCATGCTAAAGATTACCTAACTAAGTATTAACTGACTTAATAATTTTGTATATCTTGTTTTTTCTATGTCTTTCACTTTTCTTCTTTATACTGTAACTGCTATTCTAATAGCAAATCCTTCATAAAAGTTATTGCATTACATTCTTGACTAAATTATTTTTCCATTGATATATAATTTTATGGTACTATTCCCAAAAAAGTGGTGTTATTAGCTAGTTTTAGAAAATACACTTTTCCCAAAAGGTTTCCACAATTTTGGCCACTACTGTAGGTTAACCTCTATCAATGATCATAATGGAACTGTAATGCCCATTACAGTTAAAGGAGATGACAGTTAAATGAGACAGTTTGATTCAATGATTTCATCCTCTGTTCTCCCCGACACCATCATTAAACAAACTTGAAGATCATTAAGCAAACATGGGGTACCTCATTAGTAGGAGATGCCTGCCATTCAGCTGAGTCCATAAAGAAGGTAGACCAGCAGCAAAAGACTTTGCAGACCAGTAGAAAGGAACAGTCCAGCTAGATTAGGGCTCAGCATTGCATTCCAATGCTGGAGAAGCTTTCGAAAAAGCCTTTCTGCAGTTTCTTTACTACGAGCAGCTTAATAAAAAGTTCAGTCCACAGGATACATGGGGAGCAGGCCCAATTGCCGTGAGGCCCCATCAAGATGGGATGGCATTCCTGTGGTTGGTCGTAAGGGAGAATGACTGCTTTAGCTGCCATAAATTTGAAACAGGCTCATATATAGCTTTTGGGGGAGCTGTCATAACTTCAAACAGCCATTAAGTGACCTGTCATACATTACCTATATTTGCAGGTCTTTGTATTTTGTGATTTTCTTCGGTTCTTTCACTCCTATCTTGCTGCCACCGTCCAGTCTTTTTTGTCTTATTTACAAAATAATATGTGGTAGGTTTTTGTCTGTCTGAATTCTTATTATCATTCCTATTCAAATGTTTATCTTTTATTTTGAAATAAATAAGGATAGATGAAACTTGAATTTCTTCTCTTTTCTATGTTTCCACACCTTTGTTTTCTGGATTCTTTATCAAAGCCATCCTTAATTAGTGGGAATTTGTGGTTGAAAGAAGATGTTAAAGGTCATCTATATATTTTGGATGTAGTAATTTGCTATCTTCTCTTCCATTTCATAAGGCTCATTGTTAATTATCTCTTGGAATGAAGCCGAAGATGCTGTGAATGATCAAAGCCACTGGAAATCACTTGCTGTCCAATGAGCTCTACACAGGATCTAATGATGATTGTTAATTATTTTCCCAAACAGAGGGAAAGCATCCTATTTCAGCATAATCCTTTGCATTCAGCTACAGTATGTTCCTTAGATCTTTCAAAGTGGTTTTCTCTGCATACCGTCAATATTCAGGTAGGAGATAGGAAGAAGATTTTTCTGTGGTTGCACTTAGATTCAGAGACATCATCACTAATTATATTTGCTTTGCAACCTGTCTAATGGGACTCATTTGTTGCAGCCTTGGATTCTCCAACGCTGTGAGAGAGCGGTGGTTATGCCAGCCTGGGTTGACTCCTATTTTACCATCATTATCCCTCTTGTTTATCATCTCGGTTTCTTGTTGCTATTTTCCATCCACTTCTCATATTTATTATGGCTTACACTTCGGCGACCCTCCTTGCTCTGCGAGATGCCCCCCTCTCGCAGACATGGCCTTCGAATTTATCGAAGGCCTACCTCAAGGACGGGTTTTGGAACCCCGAGTGGTGGCATGCTTCTAAGCGTGGTTTGAGGGGTTTTTTAATTAATGTTTTTAATCAAATTTTAAGGGGACCCGGGAGGCGGGTGGTAAGGGTTGAGCCAGGGGCGGCTCTTACGGTTCAGCAATTGAGCCCGTCGGATGGTTGTGGGGGGAGTGAGGGAGGAGGAGGGAACAAAGAGGCTCAGCGGAGAGAGGGTCTTCCAATCCTTGTGACAGTTGGGAGACGCAGAGGTCGGGAGAGGGGGGGCTAGGAGGGCGCTGCCGCTTCGTTCAAGCGGTGGCGCCCTCCTGCCCCCTCAGCTCATCCTGCTCCCCTGACGGCGACAGAGTGCGGAGCCCTGGACTCCGACTGGTGTACTTAAATGCCAGGTCCATGGTGAACAAGACACTCCTCGTCCGAGATCTTATAGACGAGGAGGACGCGGACCTGGCTTGTATCACTGAGACCTGGCTGGGGCCGGAGGGCGGTGTCCCTCTTGTGGATTTGTGTCCCCCAGGTTTCCGGATACTACACCAGCCACGACTCCAGGGGAGGGGCGGAGGAGTGGCGGTAGTTATTAAGGAAAGTCTTAGGCCTAGGGAGGTCACTGTTCCTCAGGTTGGCGGGTGTGAATCCCTCCTTTTGAAATGGGACCCTGGAGTTCAGTCTGGGCTGTTGATCACGTACCTCTCCCCCAGCTGCGTGGCCTCAGCCCTGCCCGCACTACTAGATGTCTTAGCCGAATTGACGGTGGAACTCCCCAACCTTTTGGTAGTGGGAGATTTCAATTTGCCATCGGCCGGTGAGTCATCTGAGTTGGTGCAGGAGTTCATGACCTCCATGACAGCCATGGACCTGACTCAGATTGTACAGGGCCCAACTCATATTGGAGGACACACACTCGACCTTATTTTTCTCTCTGGACAGTGGATAAATGATCGTGGGGAGGGGACTCTATCTATTGACCCTCTGTCATGGACTGATCATTCCCTCCTTAGACTCGACTTTTCCTCCGCCATCCCCCGTCGCAGGGGTGCGAAACCAGTAAGATGGTTCCGCCCCAGGCGCCTGATGGAACCCGAAAGTTTCCTGATGGAGCTTGGGTCATTTCCCGCCTCCTTAGACCACGATTCATCTGAGACCCTTGTCACGGCCTGGGAACAGGCTGCGGTGGGGGCCTTGGATCGAATTGCGCCTTTGCGGCCTCTGATCCGACGCAGATCCCGGGCGGCTCCTTGGTTTACCGCGGAGCTCAGGGAAATGAAGCATCGGAAAAGACGCCTGGACGGTGGTTGGAGATCCTCCCGATCCGAGTCTGACCGAACACAACTAAGAACCCATATTAGGTCTTATCTTGTGGCGATGGAAGTGGCAAAACGTAACTATTTCGCCACTCTCATTGCTTCTGCAGAAAATTGCCCAGCAGCCCTGTTTAGAGTGACCCGCTCCCTCCTTAATCAGGGAGCGAGGGAGGACCCCTTACAGGGCCGTGCTGAGGACTTTGCACAGTTTCTGCAAGATAAAATCACTCAGATTCGGACCGGGTTGGACTCCGACTGGACAGAGTCCGTTGAGGTGACAGGGCCTAGTCTCGGTGGAGACATCTGGGTTGAGTTTGAGCCTGTTTCATTGGATGACGTGGACAGGATTATGGGTAGGCTGGGGTCTTCCACATGTTTACTGGACCCTTGTCCCTCCTGGCTTGTTTTGGCAGCCAGGGAGGTGACTGGAGACTGGATCCAGGCTATTGTCAATGCTTCATTAAAGGAAGGGGTCTTTCCCGCTGCGCTTAAAGAGGCGGTGGTTCGACCCCTCCTTAAGAAGCCTAACCTGGATCCTGACGTACTTAACAACTACCGTCCAGTCTCCAACCTTCGCTTTTTAGTGAAGGTTGTTGAGTCCGTGGTGGCACAGCAATTCCCTCAATTCCTGGAGGAAACTGACTACCTGGATCCTTACCAATCTGGTTTCAGGCGTGGCCACAGCACGGAAACGGCATTGGTCGCCCTAGTAAATGATCTCTGGCGGGCCAGGGATGGGGGTTGCTCCTCCATCCTGGTCCTTCTTGACCTCTCAGCAGCGTTCTATACCATCAACCATGGTATCCTGCTGCAGCGGCTCAGGGGGATGGGGTTAGGAGGCACCGTTTTATGGTGGTTCTCCTCCTATCTCTCGGGCCGTCTGCAGTCTGTTTGGGCAGGGGGTCAGGGATCCTGCCGGAGGCCTCTCACTTGTGGGGTGCCTCAGGGCTCGGTTCTCTCTCCTCTGCTCTTTAACATCTATATGAAACCGCTGGGTGAGATCATCCGTGGTTTTGGGGTGAGGTATCATCAATATGCTGATGATACCCAGCTCTACATCTCCACCCCTGACCACCCTAGGGATGCCCTTTCCGTGATGTCCCACTGCCTGGAAGCGGTGCGGGTTTGGATGGGGAGGAACAGGCTTAGACTCAACCCTTCCAAGACTGAGTGGCTGTGGATGCCGGCATCCCGGGATCTGGAGGTTCCATCCTTAATGATTGGAGGTGAAACCCTTGCTCCCTCCGATAGGGTCCGCAACTTGGGTGTCCTCCTGGATTCTCGGCTGTCTTTAGATGACCATCTGTAACCAGGGGGGGCCTTCGCACAGGTCCGTCTTGTGCGCCAGTTGCGCCCGTTCCTAGACCGGGATGCCCTCGCCACGGTCACTCACGCCCTTGTTACCTCTAGGTTGGACTACTGTAACACCCTCTACATGGGGCTGCCCTTGGGATGTGTCCGGAGGCTTCAGCTAGTCCAAAATGCAGCCGCGCGGATAGTTACGGGGGCGTCTAGATACTCCCGTGTAACACCTCTCCTGCGTGAGCTGCATTGGCTACTGGTGGCACTGCGGATACGTTTCAAGGTGCTGGTGCTCACCTATAAAGCCCTTCATGGCTTAGGCCCAGGGTACTTGCAGGACCATTTCCAGCCGTTCTCCCATCGTCCTGTGCGCTTTCACAGAGTCGGCCTCCTCAGGGTGCCGTCGGCCAAACAATGTCGGCTGATGACCCCCAGGGGGAGGGCGTTCTCTGTGGGAGCCCCGACCCTCTGGAATGGATTGCCCACTGAGCTCAGGACAGCCCCCGACCTTCTTTCCTTCCGCCGTGAGCTGAAGACGTGGCTCTTCCGCCAATTAAACTGATCTGTTTGGCGATACACTGGTATAATTTTAAATCATTTTTTAACTGGGTTATTGATTTTAATTTTGTATTGTATTGTGATTTGTATTGAAGTTGTCATTTTGTAAGACGCCTTGAGTTCCTAGGGAGAAAGGCGGCATATAAATCGCAATAAATAAATAAATAAATAAATAAATAAATAAATGTTCTTCATTATTTGTTAACAGTAATATTTCAGAGTTATTAAAAAGAAAGTTAAGATTCTGTTGGCTGTTCAAAAATTAGATTTAAAAAGAGATGCATATTATTCTATTTTTGATTTAGCAATCCAACAGCAAGTCAAAATGCCTACCTCATTTGCAGTTATTTATCTTATAAATAAGGCAGGTTATGAGAGGGACATGGAAGTAAATCTATAAAATCATTCATGTCTTGGTAATCTGGAAAGAGAAAGATTTTCTCTCACATTAGAATCCAGGATCATCTATCCAAGTGAAAATTCTGCAGGAAGATTCAGAATTAAAAAAAGAAGTAATATTTTTCAGTAATGTATAGGTAAATTTCACTTTAATTACCCCTAGTCTAAGAAATTCAATAGCCCTGCTGGATCTCTGTCCTTTTACAGGTAAACCGAGTACTGGATTACCATAATCTTTTATATTACACTAGAAATGGCCAGATTTCTGAGGTTGAAAAATATTAACATTTTCTTAGTCAGCCAAAGGAGTCAGTACAGAGCCTGAATATAATTACACACAGTAAATTATGAATATGAACTTCTATCTATATTCTAAAGTCAAGATATATTTGCCATCTCTGTAAATGACATTCTAAAGGTATAAAGACAGTAAAATGAAAGTTAAGCCACAATGTTCTTAGGAAACTTCTGTTAATGCAGATAATTGGGACCTTGGAAAAGCTAATCAATTGATCACAAATGATTTAAATTATTCTACTATTGATCAGATCTATGTGAGAGTGCTTGGGAAAGGCAAACAGATCTTGCAAGCATGATTTATAGGGTGTGTTTTTAAAAATACTTATTTTTCTGGACATTTAACACATCAATTCATTGTCATGAGATTTCTTCCTGGACATGAACCAAGGAGAGGCAAGACAGAAGTTGAGATAATAAAGAAGGGTTTCAGACAGATGTATTACATGATAAGAACATTTTATAAGTTTTATATGTATGCATGCATCCCTTGCAGGATGAGCTTTATATTCATCTTGAATATAGATGGGTCTTCAGTCTGGCCCAGCACCATTTTCTTATGCATTTAAAAGTATTCTTTGTCACAGGTTAAAGATGCCAATCAAAATATATTTCATTACACAATAGCTTCAATTACAGCATGATTAAGTATATACCAGCTGCATATTTTACAAATTAGTGATAATTACTTCCATAGTCCTTTATTCCCTTAAGATCCAGACATTCAGGAGCTAATTTCTAGTAGTCATTCATTTATTTCTAGTAGTTATGATCATTAAGGAAACTGACAAAATAAAATTGCACTATGGATATAGATAATTACATCAAAGTCTGAAATTCTTCATGGAACAATAAGCACAATAGAAAAGCACTATTTTTTAAAAAAAAAATCAATTCTGCATTTTAATTTTTCAAGATGTATAGTGTCCAATATAGCAATCACAGACAAATGGACCTTGACCTTCATATATCTTAACATTCCTTAATATAAAGAAAGTCTTATTTGGACAACAGAATAAAAAGAAAAACCTAATCTAGTCCTTTTCTAATATGTAACACTTAGTCAAATAAATATATCAGACATTTAAAAAAGAACCAGGAAAGTTAAACAGCTTGAAAAAGCATCTAGTTCAATAGGACAAACGTAATTAATGAAAAGGAAGAAGATTAGAAAGCATCAAAGGGGGTTTAATTATCAGTTAAGAGCTTTTTTTCTCAATATAAATTAACTTATTTGGGAAGTAAAGAAAAAGGAGATAATTTCCTTCAGTTTTAGGATATGACTAGGGAAATTAAGTCAGATGTTTGCTTTATCAGTTTCTACATCATCCCAATAAAAGACAGGAGACAGACACACCAGGAAATTTGTGTCTTGTGTAGGTGACAACTTTCTTCTTCAGAAGTTGAAAAATGGTAAAGGAACAATTTTCAAAAGTAATTAGAAAGTGATGTTTGCAGCAACATGGCTGATTCTGTCATCTGCTGGCCCTCAAACTGATGAAAGACTGCTGTCCTGCAGCTGCCTCATGAAGACCAGCCATCTAGGACCGGTGGGCAATCTACTGTTCTAGCATGTTCTAGACAGGTTTCAAAGAATCAGACTACTCACCATTCCTTGGTCTTTGCTGCAGTTTTTTGGGTTTGTTTTTGTAGACGCATCTTCAATTTACCATATGTCTCCAGAAGTCCAGCTTCTTGGAAAGAATTATCAATTAAGAATATCAGAGTTTAGACATTAGAAAGACTGGTGTTTAATTAAAAGAAAAGAATGAAGTTAGAAGAAATATTTCTTACATTAACTATAAAAGAGAAATTGAGATACAAGTATTTCAATGGCTGTCAGATTCTGCTGATGACATGTATGAATTGAGGTCAGGTAATCAATTTCCTTGGAGGTATTTCACATCAATGAACAGAGTTTGTTTTAAAGGAATGAGCTTTGTGCCAGAGGTTTTGTAGTTTGTGCTAATTTGAGGCTGCCTATCAAACTTAAGTAGCATCAAGTTGCTGGGAACAAGAGCTCTTGGGCATTAAATGGTTCCTACCAAATACCAAAGTCATTATCATGATTGGCTGTTATGGCCCTCTAAACAGCAAAAGTGATTAAGTTGGTCGTTATGAAACCCTGAAGATACATAATTATGAAAAATATAGCTTGAGTGAAAGCATATTTTCATCTTTAGATTTGCTTTCTATCTCAGAAAGGAAGATATGTTTGGATGTTTCAAAAGCAAAATTGCGTTATTCAGATACTCAAGGATAAGAAAACCATACAGCATTGGTGATTTACTGAGACAAAGTAAATACATATATCTGATGTGCATTCACCACCATGGGACTTATTCTGACAAGAATATTGCCATTAATTCAAGCATAACAGCAGAATCAGAATACACACCCTTCTTTAAAGTAATAGCATTTATCCCTTCTTTTAGCAATTGCACATAATTTTTTCCTAGAACCTATACTGGTAATTTCTAATTGTAATTTCTGAGATATATATTTGCCCTTTAAATCAATGCTAGACACACTGTAAATCAAATTGTAGGTTCTGGCATCATCAGAAACTTTTAAATATAGGCTATGTCATATTTTTAAATTACCACTTCACATGTATTGTTCTTTCAGAATTCATATTACAAGTTGCCATTTCATTGCCTTCCACATTCAAGACTCCACTAAACGTAATAGAATTCTCTGTATGCACTTTAATTGAACTCAGTTTTTCAAAAAAACATTAGGAAAGTAAGGAGAAACATATGCTTTAGAGTTTGGATTGATCTACATCTAGAATAGTGAGAATCTTTTACACTGTTCCTCTAAGGAGTTTAATTGGGTCTTCCTCATTTTATACGTTTTTAAGTTGGCTCTCAACATTTTTATCCTGCTCTGGCTGCAGTGAAATGTAACTGTTCTTTTCCCCATTTGTCTTTTGTATATAACACCATTGCCTTTTTCAAGCCACATTTTATGAAGTGTTTTTAGGTTTTTGTTTTTTTTTTGGAATAGATAATAATCACAATAACCTGAACTGCAAATAATGATCTGAGATAGTGAAAGGAGATAATGAGGTACCAGCTAGGTATGTGAATCAAAGACAGAAAACTTATATATAGATAAGACCTTGTATTTTTATTGGCAAGAATTTTCAGAAATGATTTGTCCTAGGGTTAAGTGACTGGCCCATGGTCACCCAGATGGCTTTGTGCCTAAGGAAGAACTAGAATTCATGATTCCCTGGTTTGTATCCTGATATTTTAGCTACTACTCTGCACTGAATCTCATATGGGTCTAGAACAATTAACCATAGGCAGATATCTGCACCGGGGGGGGTGTTCTACTTACCTTTACTACCAGTTTGCAATGGGGCCGCACATGCGCAAAAGCTTGATGTCTGGGTCGGTGGGCGGAGCCTCCCACCTGTTTTACTACTGGTTCTATAGAACTGGTGTGAACTGGGGGTAACCCACCACTGGTCTGCACCCATTTCACCATGGGCCCCCTACCGCAGCCAGCCCATCACAGGCATTTATCATTGGATGATTCTCTACCAGCACTTCTCCCCTGACAATGGTCCATCGGTGCTACTCCAATGCACCCTCCTCCCAGGCAATTTGGATACAGCTCCCCTGGCCAATCAACAGCACGGGACAAATAACTGCACATCCTCGCTTTGTCTTCCCATTGACGTTGTCCCTTTTCGACGTGGCTTCCTGAACTGGAAATTGGAAAGCAAACCCTCTACAATTTGGGTGCCCACAGGGATGGTGAATCTGCTTCCTTCCAGACATTCTACGCTGTTGCTGGGATCCCTTGGCTGAATGCTGCAGATTCTTGGCAAGGCAGTAAATGGGGAGAGATTCATGGTGGTTCTGAAAGGGAGCAATTGGCTAATAATAGAGTCCTTCCAGACACAGCACATCCAGCACTTCCAGCACACCCAGAAATCAGAAATTTGTTTTCAGTTTCAGGATCAACGTTCTGAAGAATATGTCAAAAAGGTTTGCATAACAAAGCCCCCAAGAAAAAGACATGATAAATGTGAAGGACCCCCCTCTCAGAAAGAAAACTATCAACCACGCCCTGAGAGCTTCTCCCCAAAAGCATAATCTCATAGTCAGAGAAAATAAAATGAAAACATTAAAGAAAGTCATTTTCTCAGAGGAAGAAAGAGAAAGACCCCGCACAGATAGAACTGGATAAAATGACATTACGCATATGAAAATGTCCAGAAAGATGTTTGCAACAAGCATTGCAAAATCCCAAAAAGCGAATCCATTAGCCTATTTAAAAGAATGGTGTTTTCTTGTAATAGAAGCATAAGACACTAATCCTGATCTGTCATAGAATTGTTTCTCCTGGTCAACATGTCTTCTTCCATCTTATTAGGACAATGTTTCTGGTTGATTTAAATCAGTGGTGGGATTCAAAATATTTTACTACCAGTTCTGTGGGTGTGGCTTGGTGGGCATGGCTTGGTGGGTGTGGCAGGGGAAGGATATTGTAAAATCTCCATTTCCTCCCCACTCCAGGGGAAGGTTACTGCAAAATCCCCATTTCCTTCCAATCAACTGGGATTCAGGAGGCAGAGAATAGATAGAAGGTGGGCCAGTCAAAGGTGGTATTTACCGGTTCTCTGACCTACTCAAAATTTCCACTACCTGCTGAATACCATCTCTAATTTCAATATTAGGCATCTTCTCCTCTTCTGTCTTTTCCTTTCTCTTCCCCCACCCCACATTTCCCTCCACTCCAAACAAGGTCATCTTTTTTTAAAAAAACAAGGGCTGGCAGTTCCTCATATAAGATTAAATTCTAATTATGTTATAGAACTAGGTATTTTTCTCTATAATAATATTCCCTAAACAATATCAAGCATATCCTTTCTGTCCCATCTCCCCAATCACATCATAGAAGTGATGTGTGTTCAGAGTTCTAATAATTTTGGGATAAACACCTTTTATTATACAGGTAGTCCTCAATTTACAACCACAACTGAGCCCAAAATTTATGTTGTTAAGTGAGAATTTGTTGAGTGAGTTTTGCCCCCATTTTATGACATTTCTTGCCACAGTTGTTAAGTGAATCACTGCAGTTGATAAATTAGTAACCTGGTTGTTAATCTGGTTTTCCCATTGACTTTGCTTGTCAGAAGGCTGCAAAAAGTGATCACAAGACCTCGGGACCAGAGGTGGGTTTCAGCAGGTTCTGACCAGTTCTTGAGAACCGGTAATGGAAATTTTGAGTAGTTCGGAAAACCGGTGGTAAAAATTCTGACTGGCCCTGCCCCCATCTATTCTCTGCCTCCCAAGTCCTAGCTGATCGGGAGGAAATGAGGATTTTGCAGTATCCTTCCCCTGGATTGGGAAGGGAATGGAGATTTTGCAGTATCCTTCCCCTGGAGTAGGGTGGAAATGGAGATTTTACAGTATTCTTTCTCTGCCACTCCCACCAAGCCACACCCACAGAACTGGTAGTAAAAAATTTTGAAACCCACCACTGCCCGGGACGCTGCAACAGTCATAAGTATGAACCAGTTGCCAAGCATCTGAATTTTGATCACATGATCATGGGGAATGCTGCAAAGGTTGTAACTGTGAAAAACAGTCATAAGTCACTTTTTTCAGTGCTGGGGTAACATTAAACGGTCACTAAATGAAATGTTGTAAGTTAAGGACTGCCTGTAATTTTATATTTTTAAATGACCACGAAAGTGCTGCAAGTATTGATTCTAGTGAGAAGGCAAATTCACTAATATGGAACTGAAAAAATGAGGATTGATTATATATAGAATAGTCTTCAGGGTTATATAAATAAATGCAAAACTAGAATGCTCAAGGAGAAAGTAGAAACTCTGAGGCCACCACATTTCATTAGGCTCTTCAGAAAGGCATAAAGAATGAGGCTTTGGAACATTGAGTTCTTGATGGCTCTTAGCTTTTCTGCTGCTTCAGAATCCATCATTGTATTGTACATTTTGTATTACTTGCAATTTTGATTTTATTCTTCTATTTTTTTAAAAAAGTTGAACTTATACTGAAACCTTATCATTTTTTTGATCCTGGCAAATGGTCTAAAAAACAAAAAAGATGAAAAGGAAGCAGATATTTCAGTTCATCTTAATATGCAATGTAACATTCTTTTTAACCAAATATTTTAATACCTTTCTTGTTCTGGTTTTTATTTTGTTTTGTTTCTGGGTAATTACCTCTGCTTTTCCTGGTTTTGCTTGGAACAGTGCTTCAATGTGTTAGAAAAGTAAATCAGTGCTGACATTACTTGCTCTAAGAAAGTTTTTATCAGCAGAAACAGTATTGCCCTGGGCACTCATCAATAACCAATTATGAGATCATCTGGATTTTCCAGCTTTGTATTTTTACCCATTTGAAAAAGTGCGGCAGAGAAGAAATGAAATGATTACATTTATTGCTACAGTTTGTTCCTTCCTAACTGCAGTACAAAAAAGCTGAACCTGATCTGCTACTACTTTGAAACAAAATGAATATATATCCTATGCAAGAAGAATATACAACTTAAAATCTTTAGGATAGCGGCTAAATCTGGAGAAGTAAACAAAGAACAACAGTCTGACAACCTAGTTTTCAACAAAACGCTTTCTATTTTAAACATTTCAAATTGCATCCTTTTCTCATTTGGGAATTACGCATCTTTCCACAGTGTGTTATTTTAAGTGTTAGGCAAATTGGTCTCTGACAACTCTGCAAGATTACTTTACTTCCTCTTTTTTGGCCCTGTGAAGTTCATGGTTTCACAAACTTGTACTTATTTCACCGATTACCTATTTCCCATTTCTCTCTTATATATATATATATATAAGAGAGATCCAAGGAATTAAAATGAAAGATGTTTAAAAAGAAATTAAGTTTGCTCAAAACTCCAGAAAATGCTTTAGACTATTTATACAATTCTAATGATACTCAGAGTCCTTTCATACTGCTTTCAATATCGTTTTGCATTTTCTTAATAAGACCTTGAGGGCAGAAAGAAGATTGGGAATGATTATATAAATGCCAAAGAAATAAACGTTTGTAGTCATTGTGAGCTTGCTCATGGCTGGCATGCTGATACAAGGATTTGGTTTTCAATGAGATAAATCTTTCCCAGAACCTGTCAATAGAAACACATAGGACAAAATTGAATACAAAAATTCACTGCATGACCTTTGTAATCTTGAGCAAACAGCCAAATACAAATTCATTGCATGTAGATGACAGCAAGTCAGTAGTTATTTGATGCAAACTGCTAATCATTCAGTATTATAAAACCAATTACATGCATCATCCAATGATGTGGTAAGATAAGTTTATCAATCATGATGACTCCATAAAGCCAATAAGGCTAGTTACATCAGTGAAAGTTGATTTATTGAAAATGATTGAAAATACCTGGGGGGGGGGGGGAAATGCATTCTACAGCCTCCGCTTGAAAACACATACGTATGTGGGAATATACAAAAATTTGTACATAAGCAAACTTATATTTAGAGAAGGAAATATTGACATTTTAATACATTTATTCATGTAGGTTTTCCAATATTGTTTTAAGATTAAATATTAATACTGCAATTGAGCAAACATTAACCAGGAGCAGCTTTCAAAAATCAAATTAGGGAGAGGAGAATAGAATGGGTTGTTTATAACATGCAACCGATAGGCTTATTTTTCAATTTGTAAAACAAATGTGAGCACATATCAGTAGAACACCATAAAAAGAAAGTGAATACATGCGTGCAATCTTTCTGTAATTTAGTAAACTGTAGGAAAGAGATATAGATTCTGAGTAAACGAAGCAAGAGAAGTGTTAGAAACAGGGGTGGGTTCTAAAAATTTTTACTATCGGTTCTGTGGGTGTAGCTTATTTTGTGGGTGTGGCTTGATGGTCATGTGACCATTCTTTAGGATTTAGCAGAGATACTGGTCTACCAGGCTTTTAACTGCTTGCAGAGATGTACCGGTCTACTCAATTGTTTTTGGAGGCACCGGTCTACTCATTTGTTTTTGAAGGCACCAGTCAATTCATTTGTTTTTGGAGGCACCGGTCTACTCATTTGTTTCTGGAGGCACTGGTCTACCACCACACTGCCTTTTAACACTGATCAGCTGTAGGGCGGCCCTTTGAAGCCCCGCAGCAAGTTTAAACAGTTTTTTTCTTCTAGCCGATCAGCTAGGACTCGGGAGGCAGCAATAGATTGGAGGCAGGGCCAAATAAAAGGTAAGAATAACGTGGAGGGATGAGTGGGTGGGGGGCAGGAGAGCCCAGCTCCTGAACAAAGAGAACCAGTTTGGTGACATCATATCGTCACCGCTACCAGCTCGGCGGAACTGGGAGGAACCCACCACTGGTTAGAAATCAGAACATAGTCTTCAAACAAGCACATTTCTTGGCTCAAGCACTGTCAGGGGGAGGAGAATGAAACTGAATAACATTAATACACATGCAATAAAAATGGGAATATTGGGAATCTAATGGAAAAACTATAAATGAAACATCAAGGGTTCCATGTGCTATCATATTCACCACATATATAGCTCAGATTGACATCAGGTTTGATGCAATGTTAAACTTCTGGTGACACAAGGCAAATTAATGCCCACACATTTTTTCTACTGTGCAGATTTTAGGAGAATTATGGTCAAAAAAGACAGATGGATGTGAAATCCAGACAGCCCAAATTCTCCCTGGAACAAATAATAACAAATCTGGAGATTGTCTTTATTTCCCTCGAAATAGGTGATTTTTTTTTAATGAGTAGATTGCAGAAATGTATGTTTTACAGCCACTTGCAATCAGCTGGGAGTCACAGGTTTCATCATGAAAGGTAAATGCAACCTTTCATGAACTCAAAGTTTGACCAAACTCCATCTTTTTAATCACTTTGGAGCTTTACTTTTTAATTGCCTCTGTAAGATTGAAAACCTTCAGATTCACAAGCCTACCAGTCACTAGATGAGTTTCTCTTCAATCCATTTAAAAAGAAAGAAAATTATGCCTTTTCAACTTTGTAATATTTTAATTTTGCAAATTTTTAACATATAGCAAAGAAGTGACTTTAGAGTTCAATTTCTGGAACGTTTTAAATACATTTTAAATACTGAGACATTGTGAAACTGATTTGAAGACTTTAAAATTAATTAGCAAGATTCTCTGGTATGGGAAAAATTCCTTGTTTACATTTCAAACGCAAAACAAAACTTTGAAGGTCGATTACTAAAGCACATGATGTCCACTTTAAAGGAAATATTGTATCTGTGGGTTTGTAAAGTGCTCAATTTTTTAAAGTCATTACTGACTGAGACCAAAATGGTGGACTTTAAAATTACAACTTAAAAGATGTAAATACTGGATTTAAATGTTTATTCAAAAATCCAAAAGGATATGCAAATAATGTATGAAAAGAGTGGTGTAGACTGCTTCTATAAATTGAAATATACAATACTATACAGTAAGAGATGTATTGGAGTTATTTGATGGAAATTTCGAATGAACTTGGATAAAGATCATAAGGACTTCGGAGGAGGCAAAGACAGTAGAACAGAGTTAGAGTTTTATCAGTGGGATGTCTGGGAAGAAGAAGGGGAAAAAAGGGTATCTTTGACTATGGTTAAATGATGTGTTGTATTTGGTGATGTTTAAAGATTATCTGGATTCGACAGTTGTTCCTTTGAAAATGTTTAATAGTGTAATGGATTAGTTTGTAATCTAGGTCATTATTTTTGGTATCTAAATAAGCATTTATTATTTATGGTGACATACACGTTTAATAGCTTTTTTCAATAGTGTTAAGAGAGAGATGGGAGGGTTAGATTAATTGGAAAGGATAATTATATATTATGTTGTTAGGTATTTTCATTCATTTTCACTGGAAGTCTGCTGATTAATAAGGAGAACTGAAGAATTAGAGATGAGTTTATAGAAAATGGGTGAGATTTGGAATGAAGATATATCTGGTTGTATTTAAAAGAGAGTAATAAGGTACGTGTAGGTTTTGTTTTATTGTTTAATATAATCCTTAATAAAAATTATTGGGCCTTCCATTATTAATAGCAGAGAAGATAAATGGAAAAAAGGAAAAGGCATTCTAGTTGGCAAACAATGATGTAGCATTTGTTAAGGTGCATACCAATTAAAATGGTAGAACCCAGTCTCAATCACCCATCAGAAATTTCTTACCTGTTTGTATATTGTGGAGAACCTGGGTATTTCATACATGATTGCCCTCCTAAAATTGCTTTCTTAAAAAGCACCCAAAGGTGTTGCATTAGTAGGAAGCAAAGCATTTTGCAAACAGATTTCCTAACTGTTGCACATTTTTCATGTCAAGAAATGAGGTGACATCATCTCCTCAGAGCTCAGAGATTAGAACAACTAAAAATTAAGTGAAGTCCAGACAAGCAGAAATATGCATTGAACTAGCAGTAATAGGCAACTTAGTTAATTCTCTGCTATAAGCAGCAATGTTGACTCTGTCATCTCAGCCTATCAAATTACCTTTGAGAGATGAGTCTATTTTTATAATATATAATTTTTATTAAAGATTTTCTTAAAAATTAAAAACTTAATAATTCTAATATAAAGTAAAAAGAAAAGAGAAAGAAAGAAATCCTCTTTATAAAGTTAAGTTTATTAATGGCCAATTGTCATACTCACAACCATAACAGAATGCAAGAATTTCTACAACCAAGCACAGCTAAACACTAAGATTTTAATGCATTTTATATTTAGTGTTCCCAAAGTCCTGGGAAAGGGACTTACAAGCTATATATTCATTGGGAGTAGGATGACATCACTTTACCTCTGGATGGATCAGAGGCCAAGAATTGTTTCATCATAATACATCTCTTGCCATGCAAACAACGGGAAAAAAGTGTAGCCTGTTATATCGTCTTCCCTATGGACAGAGGCTTTAGGATATAGTTTCCTTGGACTTTATAACTACTATACATCAAAGGCCCAAATACCATTCTAGTGGTAGTTGATTGTTTCCTCCTGTGAATGCCTTTCTACCTCCAGACAGTTTATTTGTCTATCCAACTGGTTTGGAACTATATCTTGCCCAATCTTCTGATTTCTGAGAAAACCCATAGTTCACAAAACATGTTTAAAGATCTGTATCATCTACTGGAAGTAAAGCATCACCTGTCTTCTGCCTGTCAGCCATACCTGGATAGAGAAGACAAATGTTATATAATAGCAATATCATCATAAAGAATAAAAACTCCAGCAAATCTTTTTACCTATAGTTACACATTTACTTATAAGGATTTAGTTCATGCTTAAAATGCAGTTCACACAATTATCATTTCAGGCTACTCACTTTTTCCACCAAACAATTCCCAATTTCTTCTGTTCTAGACACCTCCTGCTTTTTTCAGAAATGTCTGGCCTCCTTAAGAATCAATTGATTTATGCCAAAAACCACTTTCAAGCACTCTATTGACTATCCTCACAGGAAACTCATTTCCACATCACCACTGGCTATCATACCAGCTTGCTATCAGCTATTTCCCTCCATGTGTTTGTTAAGAAGCTGATATCAAGTTTATTGAACCATTCCCTGCAATAATACAGATCAATCCTGTACCCATTTGCCCACAGCTTCCAGACAACACAGGAAATGGACTTTACTTTCTAGTATTTCCTCCTAAACCTGGAATGCTACCTTGCACACACCCAATGGAAGAGAACCAAAAATGTGAAGCAGGACATGTTTTGTGAAATGCTTATTAATTGGAATATTCTTATGATGTAGCAGATTAGGCTTCCTTTAACCTTTAATATTTGCAATATTCTTACAAGTCTAAGCCATCTCACTGGCTACAGAATAAGCTTCTTCCAGTTCTGACTCAAGAAAGAAGAATACAATAGCAACTAATACAACTAATGAGCAGTATTTGAAATAGTCCGACCTAGAGATGATAGGGAGATTCACATGTGGAGAGAGTTTCAGATGAAAAAGATCAAGATGCAAGGAAACAAACTCCCCCAACTGATCATAAGAAGCAGCAACACTGGACACTTCCCATGAAAGGAAAGAAGGGGTGGGGAAGAGGAGTGGTTTAAAGATTATAAATAGTAAGGCAGGAACAAATTATTGTTGTCCATATATGGCTGTAATCTCAACATAGCACAATTCTTCATTATCAAGACACCAAAAGCCATGACATGTATATGTCATTGTAAGTAGAAAGGAGGGAAGAAAACACTTCAAATGTCAACCACTGAGAATGAAACTGCCTACAAAACACTTGCTTGCCCACAACAGGATATAGATGCCAGGGGCTTTGTTCTTATATACAATAAAGATCCTAATCTAGCCAAGATAGGTAAGGGAATCTTCTGCCAAATCAATCTTAAAAATTGATCAATGGTTGAAGTGTTGGGAGATTACATAAAACCTGATACAAGTAGCTTTAACAGATATTTTGGGTCAATAGGCAACAAATCCATGAGAGGCTTTCAGAGACTGGCAATTGCTAATCCTAGGCTTGTGTTGGGCCTTCAAATACATTTTGTTATTTTAACTCCAGCCATTCAATACAAAAATGTCAACAACACACAGACACACAAATCCCAACAAGGGGAACCATCTACCCTAACAGGACTTGGGAAATGTTGAGATTGAGGCCCAAGTAGTGATTACCAAACACAATTCAGTCCTAAACAAACTTATTTTATTAAAACAACTAATTCTCAGCTTATTCCAAAACAAATTCTTCATAACCAGTCTGTCAGCCTTATCACCAACCTTTGATGTCTTTGGCAACCTGCCAAAGGCTTTTCTTGGCAAAACCCCCACAAAGTTGAAGAGAAGCTGACAAGAAGCACTGGAATCAACATTGCTTTTCTACAAAGAACCCAATGTCTCGTTGCTGCTCTTTTAAGCCTTATGGGAATGGCCAATCATCTTTTGGCCTTACTCCTGAGTCGTCCTTTTTGCTTCAGCTGCTCTTGCCTTCTGGCAGCTCTTCACATGTGTGCACTAAGAACAGGCTCCTCCTGTTCCTTTGCCTCTCTGGAGGCTCCGGAGTCTGTGCATCGCTCCCAGATGGCCCTGGTCCCATCTCTGCCTCCAACGCAGAGCCCTGACTCTGGGCTGGCCCATTGTCCTCCCCAGCCTCTCACTGCCCGACTCCGGTGCCAAATCCACAGGCTGCTGGCAGACCACAACAGGAAAACAGCCAGCTCTTCAATGCATTCAGTGTATCCTGTTCAAGGAATGAGAACTTGTTATTTGTATGATCAAAAATATATAAAGTGAGAATGGAATGAATAAAATAGTTCAAAAATGATAAGACAAAATATAGAGTCATAAAGTTGTAAGATATCACAGAGGTCAACCAATCCAACACACTGCTCAGTGCAGGATACCCTGGAAACATCTTTGACAGAACTTGATCCAGCTTCTGTTTGAAGAATCTAACAAAGAAAAACTCATAAAAGTTTCTAGCTGGGAGTCTTACTGTAAAAAAACCTCTCTTAACTCACAGATTCTGGCCCTGCCCTCTTGTGGGTAAAATAAGTCAATTCCCTTGTCTGTGGAACAGTCCTTAGAATATTTGAATATTTCTGTCCTCAGTCTGCTTTTTTATAGTTCTATTTTGCACAGGATTTGGTTTATAGAATGGGTGTTGGTACTTACCTGATACACCTCTTCTCTGACTGTCGGGCACAGCAGTCAGGATGGGTGGAGACTTGATAGAGTTGTGATTGGACCGGGTCTGTAGAATTGAAGAAAGTCCTTCCTCCTGACTCT
Source organism: Arizona elegans (assembly GCA_022577455.1). NCBI lineage: Eukaryota > Metazoa > Chordata > Lepidosauria > Squamata > Colubridae > Arizona > Arizona elegans. The sequence continues at coordinate 87,171,028 of JAKOOJ010000006.1, read as the reverse complement.
AACTGTCAGTTTTGAGACGAGGGAGAATTATCCGATCAACATGTCTAGGAATTAAAAACAAACAATATTAGAAGATCCGCCCCCCTCCCAAATGAGCTCACACCAGGGTCGGCCTGCCCATTAGGGTGGGGCTGACTGCTGTGCCCGACAGTCAGAGAAGAGGCGTATCAGGTAAGTACCAACGCCCATTCTCCTATCGTCGGGCACGGCAGTCAGGATGGGACATACCAAAGCCATGTGTCCAGTCGGGAGGGAGAAGGCCGGCCCCAAGGACTGGATCAGGACCCCTTGTAGAACCCTCTGTCCAAAGGCTGCATCCGCCAACGCGAATTTGTCCAGGCAATATGTCGGACAAAGGGAGAAGGGGATGCCCAGGTCGCCGTCCGGCAAATTTCCTCGATGGTGGCCTGGGTGGACCATGCCGCCAAAGTCGCCGCGCTCTGTGTAGAATGAGCTGTTATGTTGCGCGGGGCCGGAAGGGCCGAGGCCTCGTAAGCCGCAGAAATGCAGGCTCTAATCCATCGACCCAATGTGAAATCTTAGAGCCCAGGGAAGCAAGTAAGAAGGACACGAAGAGTGCATCAGACCAGTGGAAAGTCGCAGTCCTGGAGATGTATATCTTGACCGCCCGTCGGACGTCAAGGGTGTGCCAATGCCTCTCGAGGGGATGACGAGGAGAGGGGCAGAAATTTGGTAGAACCACTTCTTGGGCACGATGAAATATGGAATTAACCTTCGGAATGAAGGAGGGGTCTAATCTTAATACCACCCTGTCCTGGTGGAAGATGCAGAGTTCTTTATGAACGGAAAGAGCCGCTATTTCTGAAATTCGGTGTGCCGAGGTCACCGCCACTAGGAAGGCCGCCTTGAGGGAGAGATGTTTCAAGGAGATGTCTCACAAGGGCTCGAACGGAGGGTCGGTGAGAGCCTTTAGAACCTTAGGTAGATCCCACGTAGGGTATTGGTGGACCGCGGGCGGTCGGAGGTTCATAGCGCCCCTCAGAAACTGTTGAATCAGTAGATTTCATGATATAGGGTCCGTTGAGGAGCTGGACAACACGGTGGAAAGAGCAGCCACCTGGCGCCGCAGCGTGTTAGGAGAAAAGCCAGAGACAAATCCATCCTGAAGGAACTCGATGACTATTGGGACTGAGGCAGACGCAGGGGAGTGATGTCGTCTTTTACACCACAACGAGAAGGCTCGCCAGGTAGCTTCATAAATGTGAGTAGTCAACGCTCTTCGTGAAGCCTGGATAGTAGAAATGGCTCCGTCCGACAAGGGGAGTCTGCTCATAAACTCCTGCTCAACCGCCACATGGTAAGCTGGAACCAGTGAGGATCCGGGTGTTCTAGTTGCCCCTGAATGAGAGTCACTAGCTCGTCCGGTATCTACCACGGGGTGTGTACCGACAGTGACATGAGGTCCGCGAACCAGACCGTCGGTTCCAGAAGGGGGCAATGAGTATCAATTCCGCTCGTTCCTGTAGCAACTTCCGCACCACCTTGGCCAACAAGTTGACTGGAGGAAAGGCGTACAGAAGTTGGTTGGCCGGCCAAGGACACTGTAGAGGGTCCACCGCCTCTGCCTTGGGGCAGGAGAACCTGGTGAAAAACCGTGGAAGGAGGTGATTGGACGCACTCACAAACAGATCCACCGTCGGTTGTCCGAAGCGGAGAACTATCTCCTGAAAAAGGTGTGGAGAAATGGACCACTCTGCGTTGTCTGAGAGAGTCTGAGAGAGTCTGCCGTCCGATTCTGCACCCCGGAGATGTATGCTGCCTGAATCGATGCCAAGTGACCTTCTGCCCAGAGCCCCAACCGTTTCGCTTCCCGCATCAGAGTCTTGGAGCGAGTACCCCCCAGTCGGTTCACATGTGCTTTCTTGGCATCTGGAAGGCCAAGACCAGTTGTGGTCTGAGCTTTGTGTAATAAGGAGCGGAACATTTGAGGGCGAAATAAGCCTACAAACGCAGGCTGATCGAGCTCCAAGCCCTCATCATCGGACAGGTCCTGCTCAATAATAGGTTGTACTTTCTCTCCTGAAAGGGATCCCTGACTGTCTCTGCCAGGTGAACCTGCTCTCACTGGGACTTGAGAAGATGCCTGCAAGGGCTGGGAGCTGACTGAAGGGGTATGACGGCTCAAATAGTCCGATACTTTGGAAGAAGACCTCTCTTGTAAGCCTTGGGCAATGCCCTGTTTAATGGATTCTGCGATCAACTGGGCTAAGGCCGGAGTAACATCTACCTTTTGGACCTGGGAAGGCTGAGGTTCATTATCCCCTGAGGCCTGGTGATCAGGGCCTGGGTTTTGGATTGACTGTGGAGGAGGAGATTCCAGGGACTCAGAAAGAAAAACAGCAGCCGCCGACTCAGGGGCAAGGGAATCCTCTGTAACTGAAATGTCAGGTGAGAGAGAAGGCACCAGAGAAGCTTGAGGATTAGCCTCCATTTGCCTAGGAGAAGGTAATGGTGCTGGATCAGATGATGATGCAGCTTGCACCTTGGAGGAAGAGGCTGCCTTATTACAGGCCTTTTCTATAGCTTTATGCCTCCTTTGTTCCTCCCTGGACATATTAGCCTGAAGGGGTGCCTGGGTTCTGGGCCTTTTTTCCTGGGTACCGGAAGAAGGACCCTCCCCTGGATCTCGCTGCTTAAGGGGACGCTTCCCCTTGCTACTTTTAGTAGAATCCCTGGCGTCTGCCATTTTGACACAAGGCTTTAAAATGGCCGCTAATCCCCAGTGCCCGAATAGGCCCCAACGTAGGTCCGGGAGGAGTGTACTCACTGCGGGTCCGATATGTGGGGGCTCAGAAATTCAAAGGGATCTTTGGAAGTGCTAGCCAGCCGGTCAAAGCACTTCCGTAGCACCGAATTGCTGGCGCGCTGACTAGCCGCAGGCCAAAAGAGCGAGAGCCGCGTTGTTAAATGAGGCCTCAATTAGTCGCTCCGAGGGAAATTTTCGGCCCCGTGCAAGCCAGCCGGCAATTGCACACACAGGAGAGCGCGGAGGGCTCATCGCGCTAAATAGACTGCTGGGCAATCGATCGAAGCCTCCTCAGCATCGCACAGCCGTCAGATAGTATAAGGCCGAACGCGACGGAGCGAACTCGTGCGCGTGGCCACTGAGTTTGCCAGCCGGCACATTTACTGCTGCGCGGTCTTCAGCGGGACCCATAAAGGCCTCCTTCGCTGGAAAACAAATCTCCACTAAATTGCCAGAGAAGAGAGCCTAGTAATTATGATTATTTCTCTGCTTGCAAAAGCGCTATCCCCAGACACGACTGGTCCGAACTCGACCGAGTCGAAAAACTGACAGCTAGAGTCAGGAGGAGGGACTTTCTTCAATTCTACAGACCCGGTCTAATCACAACTCTACCAAGTCTCCACCCATCCTGACTGCCGTGCCCGATGATAGGAGAACGTTTACCATATTGGTAGCTGATCTTGCCTCAGTTTGCTCATGTTCTTTTCTAAGTGTAGTGCCTAAATGGGGTTTGATCAAGTGACACTGATGATAAAGTACATAAAGCCCCAATTTTTGATGATTACTGGGCACATTTAGAATTATCATAAAATGACTGAGAATTCAAAACCTCTCTGCCTCTGTAGGCATAGCCAGTAACAAAGCACCAATTAATCAGATTATTCTCCCTCCTATTGGCTCTTCCCAAAGATATATCCATTTATCTTCTAAATAATTCATTTGCTAATGGATAAAGCTTTGCTCTGCAGCATGCTGTTTTTAACAGAAAAGTGTTTTTAAAAACATTGAAAAGTCAGGTGCAGATATATTTTCACATAGACATTTGTTCTTTAGAATCCTAGGCTTTTATAATGAGCACAAATCAGAATAGTGTTACGTCAGGAGTGTATGATTAAATGGAGAATATTTATTGTGACTTTTAACACCTAGCTTTGCTCTTTTGGTCTCAAAGGACTTTCTGAAAAGGAAGATTATTCTTAGAACCTGAAATCAGGGTCACCTTTGTCATGATGTATGAATATTGAGTCCTTTCACACACCAGATTTATCTGTAAAAATGGAAAGTATCACAGTATTCTGAAACAACATGTAGTACAGCTAACTCTTAACTTTTAATTTGCTTCCTCCAAGAGATATGAAATGCCCTAGAACCTTTTGTAGTTGTCCCATCCCTATGTAATAGTCTCTCTACCCTTTAGGTTGCCCTGTGTTGTCATTTAGTAAATGTGTAAAATGTCTCACCAATGTTATGGTATTGGACCTTTGGAATTTTGTATATAGTTAAATATGCTTAAATCATCCTTATGTGGAGAGCACTGATAAGTATTTTTTTATCTTTGGGGTTTTTTAAATGTAATCTACAATATTTAATGTTTAGATAGTTGTATAGTTATTGTTTATTTTGTATGTTTTATGCTATCTATTACCTTCAAATAGTGATGTATAGGCAAGATGATTGGACAGAATATAAAATGGCATAATAAATGAACAAACAATATCTTTGAAAAACAAACTGAAAGACATAAACCAGAGCCCAAATGCAGCCTCCATGTTTTCTTTTCTTTTTTGGACTTTGGAGCAATCCATGATTCATAAAACTTACTTTGCTTCCAGTTGGATGGCAAATGGCTCACATCTACAATAAAATCACATAAGCCCTAAAATCATGTAGAGAAATATGGAGACAGCCTTGAAGAAAGCATGCAGCAGCCAAGACAAAAACATCAGCTTACCCTAAACAAGAAACAGAGCCTTGATGGTACAGTGATTTAATGCACCCTGTTATTAACACAGCTGCCTGCAATTTCTGCTGGTTCGAATCTCTCCAAGGCTCAAGGTTACTCAGCCTTCCATCCTTTCTAAGGTAGGTGAAATGAGGACCCAGTTTGTGGGGGCAATAAGCTGACTTTGTATAAAATATACAAAAGAATGAAGGCTATTGCTTAACGCATTGTAAGCCGCCCTGAGTCTCCGGAGAAGGGCGGCATATAAATCAAATTAAAAAAAAAATCTCAAAAATGGTCTGCCCTGTTTCTTTTATCTATTAACAGGGAAGGGAAGGACTAACAGACTTTCAAAATGATGATGCCATGTAATAATAAGGTACAGTTCAGGGGTGGGTTCTACTTACCATTACTATTGGTTCGCAATGGGAGTTAGCACTCGCTTCCGCACATGCGCAGATCACCCATGATGAAGTTGTGGCAGGTGGGCGGGGCCTCCCAGTGGTTTTACTACCGGTTCTATAGAACCGGACAGAACCTGGAGCAACCCACCACTGGTACAGTTACAGTAAGGTCCTTACAGTCTGTTCCTTGATTCAGTCATTCTCAAAGGGCTAAATGTTTATATCACAAATACCTCTTCCTAAATAGAAATAGCAATCATATTTAGACTTCTATACCAGCACATAGTGCTTTACAGCAGTCTTTGGGTGATTTACAACATTAGCATATTATCCTCAACAATCATTTTATCGACCTCAGAAGGATAGAAGGCTGAGCCTCAACCTTGAGTCTGTAAGGATCAAACTCCTGGCTGTGGGCAGAGTTAATTTGCAAATACTGCATTCTAACCACTGTGTACCAGGGTTCTTCCCATTCCTACCAATGTGATTTGCCCCAGACACTTAGCAGCCTTTAGTCCCCACCTTACACCTCACATATAGTAAGCATGATCCTTGGTCAGCCATTGCTTCTTCTATCCAATCATTGTTATCTAGGACCCAGTTCTCTTGCAAATGTACTGCATCTGGTTTTACTAATATTCAGAGATGTAAACATTTGGGCATTTAAATAAACGTTGCCTAAGAATCCATGCACATCCAAAATTATCTTAAAACCCTTAATTGCTTCAGAGAATTGAAATCAGCTGAAAGTGTTCTAAAAGTTGCAGAAAATATGCAAGAGAGAGAGACCTCATAAATTTTAGAATAACCATATTATGATTATGGAAAATACATATACAGTATTTTATTTGAATTGCCTTACTGTATATCACAGTGGTATTTCAGTTTTAGAGATATTGTAATTTTTTTAAAAAAAATTCAATTTCGTGGTTTGTAAAAAAAAAAAGTTCCTTTCCCTTCAGGAAGAAGATGGAGAGAGAGAGAGAGAGAGAGAGAGAGAGAGAGAGAGAGAGAGAGAGAGAGAGAGAGAGAGAGAGAGAAATATTGAACTTTTTCATAGATCATGACTGTATGAATCACAATGTGAGAATGAGTAAAGCAGTAAATCCAACTATTACATCAAAAACAGCTGGAGAAATAATAATACACCAAGAGCAATTACACTCAGTATGCACTTTGTACATTTTGTCCATGTAACATGTGTCATCAGTAACTGATGGCACTAACTATTGGCACATTCATTTTTTTTCATAACATTTAAAATTCAGAGCAACTGGTAAGACATACATTATTTTTAATGATGAATAATGATTTTTTTTTAAAAAAAAACTTTTAAAGTAGTTTCTTTTTCCCACTTGAAAGAATTTCTTCTCCTATTGCATATCTCAGGAAGTGGTCCTTTCTGACTTTATAAATAGATGATGAATTAGAAGTATAGGACAAATGATTAATGTTACCAGAGAGGAGAATAGAAGCTAAAATTATATTTAACTCCTTCATTCTCCAAATGTATATAAAGGAAGAAAAGAAAGTCTACATTTTTTTTTTATTGAAAAAGTTTTAAAACAAACACAAGAAAGTCTACATTATTATGTGTTTCCTTATTTGTTTATTATTTCAATTTATATAGCAATAATCACCCTTGTATATAGCCATAACCACCCATTTCAAATGTATGACTGGATGGCTTGCAACAATTAAAAACAATACAAAAAACTCAAAATACCATATTAAAATATATAAAAACCATATAACATAATCCACAGCCATGGTATAAAAAACAGTCAACACAACTGTGACTAGTAGACAGGTTTTACTTCATAGCCAGATTCCCTAGCTCAGTGATGGCTAACCTTTTCTGGACCAAGTGCCCAAAGTACATGCCGAAACCCCCAAAATGCAATGCGTGCACACACCTCTGCATGCACCCTGTCTCCCTATGCATGTGCGCGTGCCCCAGATTGCCACACACATACATGCACCCCACACACATCCCGCCCCTCCATGCATACGTGGCAGAGACCTGAAGACCAGCTGGCCAGCGGGAGGCATGCATGTGCAGCAGAGCTGAACTGGAGCGATGGCTCGCGTGCCATCAGAGAGGGCACTGCATGCCACGTCTGGCGAACATGCTGGTGGCTCAGCACCAGGGCCTGGTGGCTCAGCAGACTTATAGCATTGTGATTAATACCAGCTGTCTGCAATTACTGTAAGTTCGAATCTCACCAGGCTCAAGGTTGACTCAGCCTTCCATCCTTTCTAAGGTAGGTAAATTGAGGACCCAGTTTGTGGGGGCAATAAGCTGACTTTGTATAAATATACAAAAGTATGAAGGCTATTGCTTAACGCATTGTAAGCCACCCTGAGTCTCCGGAGAAGGGCGGCATATAAATCAAATTAAAAATAAAAAACCATGCCACAGGTTCGCCATCACGGCCCTGGCTGGTGACTTTAAGGCTTTAAGACGCATTGCATTTTGGGTGTTTCGGCTAGACTAAAGGGGGGGGAAGGGGAGGCAATCTGCTATCCAGTGGGATGATGTTCCAAATACTGAAGAACACACTCTGTGATTTAGAAAGCATTTTGTTAATGTAAGAAATCGGATAGCTTTTTCATAATTTATTTCCAATTACATTAGATTCCAAATATTGCTCAATAAAAACAAGCATGAAATTGTGTGTTTGTGTAAAAGCAAACATCCAAGTGTATATGTGTCTTTCCTGGATCTTTTATTATGCTATATTCTGAATTTTGTAGTATTTTAGCCAGTGCATTTTGCCATTCCATTAAAAAAAGGAATGTATTTTAAAAAGAAAAGAAACTTCCCCAATACTATTGATCTGCCAGAGAAATTACTGCACAACTTCAAAGCTTGGTAAGCAGAGAAGGCATTGCAACACAAAATTAAACACAGTCAAGGAAAGTCTACAGTTAGTGAAAGTAATACAAATAAGCAAGAGTTATATATTCAATATCATGGTCAATATCATAGTTTACTATATTTTAGGCAAGTAATTTTTTTTTCATGGCATCTTATTCTTCATCCATAATATGTTCAGAATTTATTGGTTTACCTTCATACAGTACTGTGACTCTAAAGATTAAGCTAACTGAAACTATAAATTACAAAGCAATAGTAATTTGTGTGTCTTGATTCAATATTCATGTCATTATTGATTTCCTAACTTCTTTGGATGTCAGAGCCAATCCTTTGAATTTAGAAGCAACAGGAAACTAGCTGCATGCAATCTTAAGTATTGATATAATGTGTTCTTGATGGCACTTTCTTATCAAGGGGGGATGCTAGCATATTTCATGTCAGCAGGAGACTCCAGCCTATATTCTAAGGTTGGGAGGTAGCAGTGGAATTAATTATTCGATCTGAATATGAATAAGTTTGTGCAAGTAAAAACTCAACTAGTTATCAACTACTGAATTTGAATTGAGTAATAAACTTAGAAACATCATAAAGATCTATTAGAAGAGAATATATGTATTTCAGTGTTCAAGTGTGGAATCCTTGATGTTCTCTGAACTTGGTTGTTTGCTTGTAGATGTTTCATTACCTTACTAGGTAATATCATCAGTGCCAGTGAGTGTGGAGTTTTTTCCTGTTTATATACTACAGCTTGCCCTGCCATTTGAGGTGTGCTTTGTGCTTGGTAGATCTTGATTAGAGTATTGTTTTCTGCTTGCTTTTTTTTTTTTTTTTGCCTGACATTAATTGCTGCTTATCTCAATGTAGAATCTAAAGAGGAGATGTTCTGGTCTTTTTATTTCCTTTTTAGCTTTTTATTGTCTCCTTTGAATTTCTGTATGAACGTGGTTTATCTCTAGGTGTCCATTGATGGCTGAGTTGTCTGAATGCCAAACAAAGCTTCCTAGCATTTTTGGATTTCCTTGGACTAGCATGCTCACAATTTCCCAGTTGAAAATATCATTACCCTGTCTCTCTGTTGTGACATAAAGTTTTCATCATGTCTTTTGACTACAAGTTGAAATTCATGGTTGTGTTCTGCTAATCTTCTGCCTGTTGTAGTGGCTGTTGCATTTCTTATACTGTATGTTGTAGATTAGGGGTGTCAAACTGACAGCCCACGGGCCAGATGTGTCACATGCAAGCCACAGCCAATCAGCTCCGTGTAGGGAAACATTGCAAAACATCACATGACTGCAATGTGATGCTGCGAGTTTGACACTCATGTTGTAGATTATTCCGCTTCTTCACATACACAGATATACACCTTGGACTATTGGATCTTTTTTTTTTTTAACATGAAAACCTTCAGTGGTCCTTTAAAAAGTTCATGTATGCAAGAACATTATTCTATTTACATTACAATGAGTCATGTAACATTTATTTTCACAAGAGCATGTAGGGCTTAATTTTCTTTTTTCTTTCTTTCTTTTCTTTTTTTCCCCTAAGGCCAGGAAAGGATTTTGTACATTTCCTTTTTTGGGGGTTGAGTAAAAGTTTAGTAGGTCTGGTCCCATCTGTAAATCTGCAAAACATTGGAAGCAGAGTTGATAATACTAACAAGATCCTTTATTACAATTTACATATGTAAAGAGCGCTAAAAATAGGCTCTTTACCCTAACATCTGAAATAGTTCCCTATAGTATAGTTCCAATGAGCCGTGGTAGCACAGTGGTTAGAATGCAGTACTGCAGGCTACTTCTGCTGATCACCGGCTGCCAGCAGTTTGGCAGATCAGATCTCACCAGGCTCAAGTTTGACTCAGCCTTCCATCCTTCCAAGGTGGGTAAAATGAGGACCCAGATTGTTGAGGGCAATATGCTGACTCTGTAAACCGCTTAGAGAGGTAAAGCACTATGAAGCAGTATATAAGTCTAAGTGCGGTTGCTATTGCTATAGTCAGACAGGAATGAGAGCAATTGTAAAGGTCATAAAAAGTGCTTTTTAAAAGTGAAAAAAAATTTTTTTAAAAAATTCTGGTCTGGTATATCATGTCAGAGAAATTATCTTGAATATGTAAAGGCATTTCAAATGAAATGTTAATAAAAATAAGGGACATTTTATAATGCTTGGTGGATATGTAATAAAAGTTTTTAAAAATGGATTCAGATGCATTCTTTGATACTGAAGATTTTAAGGTTTAATATTGAACTGAAGCTAGAATGCTTCCTTATAAGACTAATGGATAAACAGAAAAAAAAACATGGAAGAGTATTTAAACACATGATTACTGTGGTGAAATCATTGTGTGCACAATTAGAAAGATCCACCATGGAAAAATGGTTGGTAAAATTGTCAGATCTTTTTGAGACCAAGAAACTAACTTCTTTAATTACAAAACAAGATACTATCAACATTTATTGGTGACTAGAAACTTCTTGTGGGCTTTTTGTATAAAAATGAAAAAAATGAACACAAGTTTTCATGATTAGATAGGGTATATTATAGAAAGAAAAGTATGATGTAACTTTACAAACAGGGATTAAATGTAATTGTACTTTTATTGTATTTTTTAAAATAATTTTTATTAAGTATTTTACATTTTAAAAACCAAACACACAATAACAAAAGAAAACAAGAGGGGAAAAAAACAAAAACACATACACTTACATCAAACGTTAAAATATAATACTAACAACAGATATATACAATTTTATAACTTTCTGCATCGACTTTTGTCTTTACTCTTAACTTTTATCTTCCCGCTCCTTCTCTTTATTTTTAAATATTCATAATTGACCGTTTTGTTAGTAGGGTCATTATTTACATTTATATCCAGTATGTTAATATCAAATTTCACTTTATACTCTTATTTCTTAATTTGATTTTTGTTTTCATGTATAGAACTTCTTCCACACTTTGTAATAATCCGAGTCATCTCTTTCTTTAATCTTCATCATTAATTTGTACATTTTGGCGCATTCGAGGATTTTTTTTATTATTGTTTCTTCCGATGGTGTATTGGTCGACTTCCACAATTCTGGCCACCATTAGAATCTGCAATATAATATAATACAGACTTTTTTCCATTTTTCTATCAATCATTCCTAGGAGGAACATCTCCAGTTTAAAATCCATCTTTTGGAGTGTAATCTCTTCCAACTACCCTTTAATTTTATACCAAAATTTCCTCACTTTAGGGCACATCCACCACATGTGGTAGTATGTCCCTAATTTGTGACCACATCTCCAACATTGGGGTAATAGTTTGGGGTATATTTTTGCCAATCTTGCTGGTGCTAAATGCCACCTATAAAACATTTGCCACTTTTCTGGTAGTAATTGTACTTTTAACTTACTGGTTAATATATTTTTTTCTTTTCTACTTTTCTTTAACTTTTTCTTTTCTTTTCTTTTTTGGCACTTTTTGTTTTTTCATTGATTTCATTTTTTTTCTTCCTATATTACATTGTATTAATTTTTTTATTGTCCTTAAATGGTTTTAATAACTACTCATATAAAAGATTTGGAAGGTAGTTTTTTTTAAAAAGTGACAATAAGTTTTTCTAACAACAGAATCTTTTTCAGTTCATGGTTCTGGTTTCTTGTGATCACAAACAATATAAAGTTAACATGCAGTAAAATCCTAGCCAATTGATATAAGAATCCAGATTAAAAGTAACAAGCTTGGCTTCAAAGTCATTAGAGAAATTTATCATAATATATAAATTATTATAAATCTGGAAAGATCAAATTGTTCTTATTTGGGCAAACAGCAACTAAAGGAAACAGTAAATTACTGCTGAACCTTTATGTACCTGCTATCCAGAATGCTCCAGTCTCTTTGCAATTGCTTGCTTCACAGTAGGGTATAATCTTCTAACTATGTAATAGATTTTCTATCCTGCCATTATTACGGATTTAGCACACTATAATGTTTCTGTAAACCATATGTCATGCAGTCTGTCTGTAGGCATACAGACATATATCTGTTATACAGAGATACAGATACAGATCTTATACAGAGATACATACAAGGATTATAGATGAGTCTTCTGAGATTTCAAAGAAAGCCTAATAAATTCAACCCAATCTTCAGCCATCGTAAATTGGTGCTATTCTTGCATCTGGCTACTTATTCATTTTGCCTTCAGGCCAATCGTGCATCTGGCTACTTCTGTTTCCCTACAGCGCTCGATGCTATACTTAGCAGGCATACTTCCTTAGCAATGGTAATTGCTACAGAAATTTTAGAAGTCAGAATCCAATTACCCTCGATTTTCAATTGACATTGCTTTTACACCAAAGTGCCCATATACTTAGTCATGCTTAATTACTAAAGTGATAAATGCTTAAATTTATATATATCTGAAATCTTGCCATCTGTCAGAAACAGGGATTCTTTCAAGCACATAGAACAATTTTGCAGTCTATTACTAGCATTCCAGAAACACTATATGTCCTCTAAAGCATTTTCTTATCAATAGCGAGTATATAAAGAGTGTTCTTTAGCATTAAAACAAATTCTGGGAATCTTGCTTAACATTCATTTAAATTAAACTTTATTTCAGTGGGAGTTGATTAATATACATAGATTCAAATTAGAGATATTCAAAGTTGAAAAGATATAGGGTAAGCTTAGTCTAAATACTTTGCTTAAATTTCTCTTGCAATTTTTCCAAAGAAACTTCTGGGTTTTTTTTTTCATTTTGGTTTACTTTATTCTCAGAGTAGGAAACAATTTTTGAGAACATTTTATTATGTCATAGGATAATGCTGATTTTTTTTTTTTTTGAAAATTAATTGGCAGTAACAGGAGACATTTGAAAAAGCCAAATGCAATGTCTCTACTTACAAAGATTGGAATTGTGGAAGCCATGGTATTCCCTGTGACATTCAATGTACCGTATTTTCCGGCGTATAAGACGACTTTTTAACACATGAAAATCTTCTCAAAAGTCGGGGGTCGTCTTATACGCCGGGTGTCGTTCTCCTGTAACCAGGCAGACCAGCCCAAAAGACTAACGAGCCTTAAATGGCTCTGGCGATCGAAGCTCTGACGATCCCAGTTTTGACTGCTAATCAGGCAACTCAGCTGGGATGCCAGAGCCATGTTAAAGGAAAAAACTTTTTTCCTTTTAGTGACTCTGCAAGCTCTGACGATCCCAGCTGAGTTGCCTGCTAATCAGGCAACTCAGCTGGGATCGCCAGAGCCCAGAGCCCTGTAAAAAGAAAAAAGTTTTCCCCCTCCAGCTTGCTTACCTTAGCTGGTAATCGCCACGCTTGCCTTGCTTCGCTTGCCTGAATCCATTCCATCAGCAAGCCACTTTCTGCCTGCAATCATGCAGGCAGGAGTTGTGGACTTCAACTCCCAGAATTCCTCAGCCAGTAAAAGCAAAGCTGGCTGAGGAATTCTGGGAGTTGAAGTCTACAAGTCTTAAAGTTGCCAAGGTTGGAGACCCCTGTTCTATTGGGTAAGTTTTTTTCCCCTTTGGGAGCTTTAAAAAAATAGTTAATTGGGGTTTTTTTAGTTGTTCTTTTTTAGACCTAGCCATTTAAAGTTTAGGAAGTTTTACATTTAGTTTTCATATAAAAATAAAAATAAAATAATATTTGTGCAGCTTTCTGAGATGTGGTGTGTTTCTGTAGTGTTTCACTCTAACTACACAAACACACAAAATCTCACAAAGCTGTATGTGGAATTTTGTGTGTGTAAAGTGTGAAGGTTGATTTTTTTGCGCTTTTTGTGGCTGTGTGAGGTTCCTGCTTGTTGCAGGGACCATTTTGGGTCTAGCACAGCTGCTTTTACATTGTGGGTGAGCCAGTTGTGTTGTGTTGTGTGTGTGTGTAAAGTGTGAAAGTTGTTTTTTTGGGCTTTTTGTGGCTGTGTGAGGTTCCTGCTAGTTGCAGGGGCCATTTTGGGTCTAGCACAGCTGCTTTTACATTGTGTTGAGGCAGTTGATGTTTTTTAATTTTTATTTGGTGTGTGTTGGAAGAGGGGTAGTCTTATATGGCGAGTATAGCCCAAACCCTATATTTTAACAGGAAAAGTTGGAGGTCGTCTTATACGCCCAGTCGTCTTATACACCGGAAAATACGGTAAGCAAAAATTGGACTTTACAGAAACAGGCTAGGAAGAGTATTGATGCCTTTGAATTTTGGTGTTGAATAAGATTCTTGCGAACACTATGGACAGCCAAGAAAACAAACAGAAGGATTGTTGAACAAATCAAGGCAGAGTAAAGGCACACTCAAATGACCAAGCTCAAATTATCCTACTTCAAATGCATTGTGTGCAAACCTAGCTCCCTAGAGAAAGTTCTAATGCTGGGAAAGTTGGAAGGAAAGAGAAGAGGATGACCAACAGCAAGGTGGTTAGACTCAGTTACACTGGAAATGAGTGCACTAATGGCAATCTTGAAAGAAAAGGTTGGGGATATATCATCATGAAGAAAATCTATGTGGTTGCTAGGAGTTGAAATTTTCCTGCTGAAACATATTAAATCAAAGGGAGATGTGGGCCACTCCTGCCATTTCCAGAGAGAAAAGTCAATGGAATCACTTTATTTAAAAGCCTTTGGAATATGAAGGTAGCACTGTAAGTGTGCATGTTTCTGTGTTTGTATCTATGTGTGACATCTAAGTACTGCAAAAGTTTTATTTTCAGAGAACTGCATCACTTCAGATATGAAGCAGAACAGCTAGTTCAGAGGGCGTGAACACGCCCACCTATCACAATCTTCTTAAAAAGATATATCTTTTCACAAGCTTCTGTCGTCACTTCGTGATTCCAGCAAAATATTCATTTTTTCCTCAGATTACGCAGTTACTGTGCACCTTTCTTAAGGAAGTGCTAACTGATATGTTACCTATAAATAATGAAACCTTTTAATTAGTAGAATCATAATAAAGCTCTATTTGTGCATGGGAAACCCTTCAAGTTACTCATTTGGATATAAATTACAATAACATTGAAGTGAACATGAGAAATATTTTGTAAACATCCACAAGCAAGAGAGATCTGAGATACCAAGGATCAAAGCTGGCACACTGAGGACACAAGGTTTCAAACCAGGGGTAAGTCCTACTTACCTTTACTACCGGTTTGCATCGCGCCTACACCTGTGCAGATCACTTATGATGATGTCCAGGTCAGTGGGCGGAGCCTCCTTCTGGTTTTACTATTGGTAAAACCAGAACTGTTTCAAACTATTTATCTAGTACCATGCTTTCTACACATTCCTATACTCTATTGTACATCCTTGATCGTACAATTACAGGAACTGAGTTTGTCAGAAAATGTAACAGTAGATGTAGCACTCTTTTTTTAAAAAAAATAGTACAAATTAACAAAAATTCCAAATGTTTCTTGAAAACTGAGAACTGGTGTTTTTATTTATACTTCTAAGCATACTTTGGAAAATATTCCCAAAGCTTTTCTGAAGCAAATTTAACAAGGCTTGGCTATATCAATTTTCCAATTTAAGCCTACTTTTGTACTTTTTATATTTTGGCTTATAGAATATTAGTTCCTAGTATATACAAGATTATTTGTTTGCCTAAATAACAACAGTCAAAATATGTCTTTCACTAATTAATATACAGCAACCATGATATTGTTTGATAGAGATGATTAGTTTGGTTTATATTTTAGTCGAAACTGGATATTCTGACTTCCGGTTTGCTGCTGGCCGCCGCCAGACGTTCCTTTGGGATCGTCAGCTTCCATTGCCTGTCAGAGCCACCTTCACAGCGGAATGGCGGCTCGAAAAAACTCCGTTTCCAAGAGGAAACGGAGATAGAGCCGGCAGGGGTGGGTAGAACTCTCTGCAGAGTCCCAAAAGTTTTTTTTTTACTTTTGGGACGGAGCGGATGAGAAGCCCCATATCCCCTGCCACTGCTCCGGGCTTTGGGAGACCTCTGCTTATGCAGAGCCAGGCGTCAAGAGCAAGCCTGCGAATTTAACAGAATAATCAAAGAAAAGGCGAGCTGGACCCTTAATACTGAATCGCAAGTATTTTACCCTTTATAAAACTATTTAAGAGAAAAGAGGAGAGGAAAGGGGGAAAAAGAGCCTTTTAAAATGGCGTCTGCCGTGGCTGGAGAAGGGCTGAAAGGGAAAGTCCTTCCGTTTCTTATTACTACAATGTAGCGGAATAAATATCACTGGCTACATTTGTAGATAAAACCTCGCTCCTGTGACTTCTCTTGCTGTTGATTGAAAAGAAGTTTTTTTTTTTTAAGGGAAAGTCCTTCCGTTTTCTATTTTTTCTCTTTTTTTTGCTAAATCTTGTCTGTGTGGGAAATGGCATCGGGACTTACACAGCTGGACAAACGGGGGGGGAACTTCCCCCATTAAGAAACTGCACCAACAAATTGTAACTCTCCAGTGTCAGAAACCTGATTTTAATATAATAGAATTTCTCCTTGAAGAGATTGTAAAAAGGGATGAGATTGTGAACCAGCAACTTGAAAAATTTAAGCAGGAAATTAAAGAAATTGGTGAATTGGTGAAATCAAAGTTTGACTTTTTGAATCAAAAGATTTTAAAATCAGCTAATGGTTTATCAGATTTTCTGATTCGGGTGGACGCAAAGACTAAATTATTAGAGTCTAAAATGAAGGAAACGGAGGAGAATTTGGATGACAAGATTCAAAAAATTAAAAAGGATTTGGTAAACATTCAGGATAATAGTCCAGAAGACAAATCTAAAATGGAGGTTGACCAAAAGACTGGTAATGGAGAAAATGTGCAACAGAGGATTGAAAGAGAAGTTTTAATGATTCAATATAATTTTACAGAATACGCAATTAGACTGAGAGGCCTGCAGGAAAATAATAGAGATGACTTCTGATATCTTCTGAAATTCTGGCTGGGATTTTAAAGGTTCAACCTGATGAAGTGTTTTGCAGGATTGATAGAATTTACAGAATTAACTCCTGGTTGGCAAAGCAAAGGCAATTGCCTAGAGATGTGATGATCTATTTTACAGATAAAGAAATTAGGAATAATATTGTGCAGAACTCTTTTAATTCTACTTTGCAATTTCATGGAAGAAAGATTTGGATTTTTAAGGAGCTCCCGACTAAAATGCTAATGGAGAGGAAGAAATTTGGCTTTCTAGTGACTGAGTTAAAAAAAAGAAATATCCTATTCAGGTGGGACACGCCAGTTGGTTTAATATTGAGATATCAAGGAGTAAGATATCAATTGAACACTGTTGAAAAAGCGGAAGATTTTTATCAAAAAATTTTAAAAATGAATTTAACACCTTTAGGCATAATACAGGATAAGCAAAAGGAGTTGGAAACAAAAGGAAAATATCAAATTACAGAGACTGTGGCAGATAAATTGTCTTTGGATTCCCTGGATACCCCAGCTGGTCTGTCTATAAATAAGAGAGTAGTGTCATCCGACACCAAGCTGATGAACCATCAAGTCACAGACAAGTGTGCAAATCAATCAGTTGACATACAAGTGACGGAGAAGAAAGATGAGATGATAAAACTAACCCAACAAGAACAACCCATAAAGCAGAATGAAAATCGACCAGCCGACACACAATTGGTAGGCAAGAAACAAGGATGGAAATTCAACCCGCAAAAGAAAAAGAAAAGAAATAGATCTCATAGAAACAGCAGTTTCTAAACCATGCAACAGTGAAGCCAGGGACTTTAAAAAATGAATGAATATTTGAAAAGATAGTGGAGGCGAACAATTGTTTAATACTATCCTGAGGATTGTGGCAGATCTCTGCAATGCCGTGATTTTGGGATGTGAAAAGAGCCTCACCTTGTTGGATTTGAATCATCTACTCTGGATTTTTTTTTTTTATTGGTAAATATATTATAATTATTCTGAGTTACAAGGCAGGAGAGTTACGCCAGGGCATGCAGAAGATCTGGATGTTACTCATTAGGATGATGGGAATTAACAATCCTGATGAATACCACAACTATAACCATATGGATATAATTATAATGTCACTCGGGTGGTTGTTTTTACTTTTATATAGATGCGAGGATATCTACTACTGATGGGGGAAGAAGATGATTGAAGACTTTGAACAAACTGTTGCACCAGCATGTTACTTTACCCTATTATGGGTGATGGAATTAACAATCCAGTGGAAAGACACCAAAGAAGATAGTATATGGATTATAAATTTAAAGTTATTGTCTTTTTTTTTTTTTATAAAATGGAATGCATATATAGATATGTGTATATTTTAGCATAGTGGGCAGTGGATTATATTTAGAATTGTATTGCATTATCTTGCAGGAATTGAAGGGTTGAAATAGGTTAGTTTGGGGAGTGGAGGAATTGGATAGAACTGAATAAATGTTAAATTTGGATGTAGGGAGAAGGCTGCCTTAAAATGTTATATTATTAATATATATAAAAGATTAAATGTTAAATTGTAATAATATACTATAAGTTTAGGGGAGGAGAAAAAGGGCAGATTATCGTAAAAATGGGAGTTATAAGAATAATATGCTAAGGGTCAGTATTCTGAGGAGGGAGTAAGGGAAAGGAAAGATATTATGTATGTAACTAGTTATGAAATAGCCTATTGTGAAGAAGTCACAGGGGGGGA
This sequence comes from Arizona elegans, assembly GCA_022577455.1. Classification (NCBI taxonomy): domain Eukaryota; kingdom Metazoa; phylum Chordata; class Lepidosauria; order Squamata; family Colubridae; genus Arizona; species Arizona elegans. The sequence goes on along the minus strand of JAKOOJ010000006.1, from coordinate 87,152,400 downwards.
TGGGTGGAGAGGGGGGTTAGGGAAGAGGGGGGGAAAAAGGGGGAAAACTTGTATTTGAAAACTTTTTCAATAAAAAAAAAGAAACTGGATATTCTAACTCAAGAATCTAATGAATTTTCTCTTTGAAGAGAATATAACGGCGGTTTTTCACGACATGGCAGAGCAAGAGAACAATACTGAAATAAAAACTGTCTTTACGCTTAATTATGTTTAATTAATACACTTTAAAATATACTTGAGAAACAATCATGTTTTCTCTTTTTCCCACTTTTTTCTATGTTTTCATTATTTTTTTAGCTTTCCTCATTTGCAGATTCTAATATGAAGAAATTTAGCAGTTATAGGCATTCTGTCATAGAAATGAAATTACTCTGGCTAGTTTTGCCCTACATTATTTTATCACCTCTTTAAATAGCAAGATAGTGCCATAGATAGTACTGTTATATAAAGACAGGAACAAAGTGAAGAAACAGCCCTTCAGTAGTCGTATGCAATTCCCAAACTAAAGTTATTCACTCCTGCTGATAATTTGAGGATACAAATGTTTAAGGGAGAGCTTTATTCTCTTGTGCATCATCAGTCAAAATCTCTACAGGATTTTCAACTGAAGAATATGGCCAAGGAGTAAGGCCATCCATTCACTTGGTGAATCACTTCTTTCATTTCTATTCCTCAGTTTTACTCATCTTATTTATTTTCATGCTTAATATTTTTAAATACCAAGTCCTTACTCTCTATATATTTCTCACATCTTTTTTTATATTTTAAAATTTAAATTATTAATTAATTTTCAATCATAATAAATCTGTTGCTACAAAACCAGGAAGATATAGGATCTAGTAGTATCATGTAACCTGAGCCTAGGTATATTTACTCAGAAGTAAACTTTACTTATATTTACTACTAAGCAACTGTACATAGAATTATAGCCTTGATTTTTGTAAGCATAAATTGTTACAATAGAGTTTGTAAGGAACTGTTCAAATTTCTACAGAATTCCTTCATTTATGTTGTTGACTGGGGTGAGGAAAAGAGTCTGGGAAATAATCATTGGCAGTAGAAATACAAGAGCCTTTTTGGTGTAGTGGTTAGAGCATTGGGCTAGAAACTGGGAGACAGTATATTCTAGTTTTTCCTTAGCACCAGACCAGTCACTCTCTCTCAGTCCTAGGAAGAAGGCAATGGCAAACCACTTCTGAAATCTTGCAAAAAAAAAAAAACCTCTTTGGGATTTATTCAGGTAATTGCCAGGAGTCAAAAACTAACCCAAAAGAATAACATAATAATGATGGTAGTAGGTTTCTACAGAAGGCTTTCAGTCTATCCATAGACATAGATGTTCTCTATTCACTGTGATTGACTTTTGTCCTGTAGACATTAATGCAGGCAGGTACTGGTGAAATGGTCAGGCACGTCAGTAAATAGTTTTAATGCATGGCATGATATATTAAATGCCATGCTAATGTTCTGCTTTTGCAAACACAGCCTTTTTCCCACAAGACATTATTGTTACCGTTGTAACTTTAAGCAACCAGTCCTTGCTTTTTCCTATACAGACATGACAGTTAGCTTTTACAAATTGCCGTGGAAGTTTATTTTAATCATCATTTATCATTACATCCACCACCATCATAATTGCATGCAAAACGTATGCTCAATAACCACCAATTTTCATTGAAAGTTAAGAAATATTAAATGAAAATTGTGATGGTTTAGTCAATAACAGAGGAGTAAACAATATCAGTTAAATCTGTGGATGTATCCCCCTTCAGTCCTATACATATAGCTTAACTAATCATGTTAAGCAAGTGATTGAAACTAGATTATATCTAAAAGTTAAAAGTAATTTTCTGATAACATTTGTTTCTGTGCTACAAAAATAATTTCTTAACCTAATTTGTTCCAAGACACATTCTCTCTCCCACTAAATATTTTAAGTTATCCTTTTTAAATAAATAAATGGAAACATGGCATGCTGCAAAGCAAAACATTATATTTACATACATTCCCATCAGAATGATTGGCAGTATCAACAAAATGGGTATTTTGTGAGCGACCACGTCTGCTATGATAGATATTCAGGGAACAGGTAAGTCAATCATGTTAGCATTGTATAAATTCACTTGCCATATTACTAATGGATGCTGTTTGGAATGCAGTAGTCATAATCCAAAATATAAAGAAAAGAGACATGTCAGTTTTAAGCCACTAATATTTTTTTGTTTTGTTTTGTTTTTTATGAGTTAAATCAGGAAGGAATGGTGAAAAAAATGGAAAGTTTTTAATGTTTGAACAGACTGTTTTTCCATACTAATTTTAAATATTAGAGACAATGTTATAAGCTTACTATTTTAAAGAAGACCCTAAATATAATAAGCGTACCTGATGGATATTGATATCCAGCTGAATATGGTAATTAAGGCACTGTACCTCTAAGGAAGCAAGAAATGTATTATGGACCGTGTGTTATTCAGCATGGTAGATAGAGTATAATGGAAACAAAACTCCCAAAGAAATTGAGTATAACCAAAATATTCAGGATACTAAGAAATCGATAATGCAAGAGAAATACACATTGCAAAAATGTTGTTGTATTTGAGGATTTCAGGTATAAAACATATAAAACTAAAATTGCTAGACAGATTAAATTACACCTAAGAACAGTTAATTTTGGAATTAACCAAAGAAAAAACTATTTTGAAATTAATTCTAGATGATGGCCCAATATAATGCAAGATAGAAACATGGTTTCATTTGACCCTGGAAACAGGGTCAAATATAATATAGCCCAAAGATGAATCTTTATAAAATGAAGAAGAAGAAAGAAAAGAAGAGGTTTACCTTGAAAACCAAAGTTGCAGAGCAAAAAATCTTGAAAATCACAATATCATATTCTGTGTTAGAATTAGTGCAACCATGGCAACTAGAAGTTAAGGTGAGTTCTTATGGGTTAAAGAGTTACTGGCTAAAGAGCAGAAAGAAAAGGACAGAAAGATATGAACAGTTCTGACACTGCAAAAATGTAAACAGCAGTGATCTTCCCACCAAAGATTTATATTAGAACCAGTGATTTTTCACTTGTTGCTAAAGAACAGGACTCAGAGATTAGCAGAAAGGTATCTGGATTTCTAATTATTTGGGGTGGGATTGTAAAAAAAAAAAAAGGAATATAATAATGTGATATAATTAATTAATTCCGTATCATCTTTGATTGCTGTAAACAAGTATTATGTCAATTCTTAGAAGGTAAGAATAGCATGTGGAAGTCATGTGAAATCCTGTACTTGGATGAATGATATAATGTAAAACACCAGTATCTGAAAGATAAGGGAATGGAGACCATGCCATATGTAGCATTCTAACAGTGTTTGAAGAATGTTATTTCATCTCCTCTTCATTGTCAGTTAAACAGGTGAGCAGAAGCAGAGTTTTGTTGGAAGACATGATACAAATGCCTGCTGTGGGGAAAAGCATCAAAGCTTAGGGGGTGCCAATATCACCCATCTTTCCGAATCGTTCTAAAAATGTAAATCTTTAAAGAGGTAGGAAGTGGATCAGTCTCTGTGGCCTATAGTGCCATATGAACTTAAGTCAACAAGGAACTAGCCAAAATGAAGGGTGTCTCATTGAAGTAAATTTGCTTGAGTTTTATTTAAACGCAGAAGCAGCTTATTTAGACATCGTATTAAGTTTTGTGAATAGCTGAAAGTTAAAACGAGGTTTGTAACTAGATCTGAGATTTGCAAGAATGCTTATATCTGCCATGAAGATTTCCATGTTTGTTGTTGTTCAGAATAATTATAGTTATTAAAAGCTGAAGCAGAAGTCTTTTTGCCTTTGTTTAACTGCATGAATTTTATAAATCTTACTTTCTTTGACAGTCGACAGCACAATGGTTCTGGACAATGCCAAATAATCACCTGCATACTTACTGAGACTTGGTACAGACTCTTTAGAAGTGAGACAAGGAAAAAGCAATTTACTTTACTTTTCTCTGAACAGCAACAGCTGGAAGAGGGGAAACAGCATATCTGAAAGTGTGAAAGAGAGGAAAGATAAATCTTGTTAGTGAAACCCTTTTTCTAATATCTTTCATCTTTCCATTCTGTGTTTTCAGTCTATTTTATCTAGTTTTCACAGTAGTGTTGCCTAATTGTGGATAGTCAAACAGAAGCAAATACTCAGTCTTTGATTCTACAATTCTTTGATTCTCCAGAATATGAATTTTAAGTTCTAAGAACAATAGTTTATATTACACCTGATCCTTGTATATATCCTATGCTTCTCTCTGTATGTGTATGTGTGGTGTGTATATATATATATATCAAATGATGCAGTAGAGGGGAAATTGGTACTTGATTAAAAATGTTATATTTGTATATTCTCCCAGATGTTGATATTGGTTTTTTTCCAGGGGTGAAATCCAGCAGGTTCTGACAGGTTCCGGAGAATCAGTAGCGGAAATTTTGAGCAGTTTAGAGAACTGGTGGTGAAAATTTTGAGTAGTTCGGAGAACCAGTAAATACCACCTCTGGCTGGCCCCAGAGTAGGGTGGGAATGGAGATTTTGCAGTATCCTTCCCCCAGGAGTGGGGAGGGAATGGGAAATTTGCAGTATCCTTCCCCTGCCATGCCCACCAAGCCGTGCCCACAGAACTGGTAGTAAAAAAAATTGGATTTCACCACTGTTTTTTTCTTCTTCCTTCTTATCTTTGCAATGGCTCTGGCTATATGGATATTGATCTTTAAAATAACCATGACTTACTCAGTTTTCTAGGGAAGAGGATTCATACAACACAGAGATCTATTTCATGTACTAAGCCTGCTGAGTTTGACCGAGTTTACACATTCTAGGTTAAGATGCAGTTTCCTAAATAACCTACTACTTGATAAGATAGAAAAATGTGGGTTAGACAGCATCACCACCAGATGTGGTGGCTGGCTGACCAACCGCATTCAGCATGTGGTCCTCAATGGAACTACATCAACATGGAGAGAAGTATGCAGTGGGGTACCCCAGGCCTCTGTTTTAGGCCCAGAACTCTTCAACATCTGCATCAATGATTTGGACAAGGAGATAGATGGGGAAACTCATCAAATTTGCAGACAACACCAAGCTGGCAGGAATAGCCAACTTTCTAGAAGATAAGCTTAATGAAAAATGAAATTCAATGGTGAAAAGAATAAAGTTCTACATTTAGGTACAAAAAACAAAATGCACAGTATATGTGGTATCTTGCTCAATAGTAGTAACTGTGAGAGGGATCTTGGAGTCCTAGTGGACAATCATTTAAATATGAGCCGGCAGTGTGTTGCAGCTGCCAAAACAATCAACACAGTTCTAGGCTGCATAAACAGAGGGATAGAATCAAGGTCATGTGAAGTGTTAATACCACTTTATAATGCCTTGCTAAGACCACACTTGGAATATTGCATCCAGTTTTGGTCGCCATGATGTAAAAAAGATGTTGAGACTCTAGAAAGAGTGCAGAGAAGAGCAACAAAGATGATTATGGGTATGGAGACTAAAACATAAAGAACGGTTGCTGGAATTGGGTATGTCTAGTTTAATGAAAAGAAGGAGTAGGGGTAACATGATAGCAGTGTTCCTATATCTCAGTGATTGCCACAAAGAAGAGGGAGTCAAGTTATCCTCCAAAGCACCTGAGGGCAGGACAAGAAGCAATGGATGACAGAACAATTAATCAGTGGAACAACGTGCCTCTAGAAGTTGTAAATGCTCCAACACTGGAAGTTTTAAAGAAAGGATTGAACAACCATTTGTCTGAAATGGTGTAGGGTTTCCTGTCTAAGCAGGAGGTTGGACATGAAGACCTCCAAGGTCCCTTCCAACTCTGTTATTCTATTCTATCTGTTAGAGCATTTCTTGTTCAGTGTATCATGAAAACACAGCCTAGATCGACTAGAAAACTCAGATCTGAAACTAGGTTTCGCCTTCCATGCAAAAAAATCATTTTCCAAGAAACAAATGCTATGGAGAAAATTAAGACATAGGAGAGAAAAGGGAACATCACATGTCAATACTGAGGGGCTATAACATTATTAAAATTCTGCCAAATTTGTCATTAGCTAATATCAAAGAGTAAGAACCCTCTGCATCTCTTTGCTGTGTTACATTCTTTACAGCCCAGAATATTACTTCTAATAATAATATGCTAAGTATACAGTTAATTGGGGAAAATATCTTTGCAGACTATGCTTACTAGTTTGTGAATGGATGACATGGAGAGGGTTGATAGTACATTGCAACTTCTGTGCTCTCAAAGGCCCTTTCTTTTTGTCTTCACAAGACAGGTTAAATAGAGAGGACCTGGTTCCTGTCATACAGCTTTACTGTATTACAATTGTTCTGTTACAAATATCCCATCAGCAAAGGGAAGTTATGTATCTCAAGGTTAGTGAATGTGTTTGACAAACAGACAAACTTCTGTTCAGGTTCATATGAGGGCATACGAACATGGAAAAACCATTTGTTTCACATTTGGAGAGATACTGCTGCTCATTCAGAAAATATTGAACAAGATGACGCGGTTATCCAGCTCTTTAACAATATAGTTGGGTAGCTCTTTTCACATGTTTTCCTTTTCCATAATTTCTCCAGAATCGTCTTTCAGTTACATCTTCTGTAGGCTCTAAAACGTACATAGGTAGGTAGGTAGGCAGGCAGGAAATTTCTTAAGCCTTGAGCTTTTGGAATCAACAGAAAATTAAACCTTGGTGCAATGTTCCAATTATTTTTTTAACCAACCCATTTTAATATTCTCCATCTTTAAAAAAAATGCCTTTCCAGATTGTGAACAATTGTTTTTAAATAGGTCTTTTATTATTTTTGGTCATGTAAATTCCTAAGGATTTAACCTTTTTAGAAATGAAATTCATTTGCTTTAGAGCCCTTATCCATTTGAGCTCTCAATCAGTTTCTATTTGAAATTTGCTATGAACTATCCATATTTTGCCTATGCAAATTTTGCCTATGATAAACAATCAGCAGTTACAAATTCCAATGCAACTTTGCTTGATTCATTTTTTTTCTATTTCTTTTGTTATCCTCTGTGTCTGGTACATCAATAGTTGGGACACTGTTCAAATTTTTTCTTAATTTAAAAAAAAAGCTTATAAATCAACCTAGCAGATAAATTTCTCTTTTTATGTTAACACTTACTAACAATTTTCACCAGTCAGCTTGTCTCCCTTTGTTCTTTCCAAACTTATTTATTATCTGATATATGAATGCTGTACATGGGGCTCCTCTTGAAGAACACTCGGAGGCTCCAACTGGTCCAGAATGCAGCCGCGTGGGTGATTATGGGTGCAACCCGTTGCGCTCATGTAACACCTCTCCTGCGCGAGCTGCACTGTCTCCCAGTTATCTTCTGGGTGTGATTCAAGGTGTTGGTTACCACCTTTAAAACGCTCCATGCCTCAGGACCTGGATACTTACGAGACCGCCTTCTGCCACCGATAGCTCCCACCAACCAGTTCGCTCCAACAGAGAGGGACTCCCTAGAGTGCCATCGGCCAAACTATGTCGGTTGGCGACATCCAGGGGGAGATGGAGCTCCTGCCCTTTGGAATGAACTGCCCCCGGAAATATGCACAATCTCTGACCTCCGAGTTTTTCGCTGTGCCCTCAAGACCCTGCTCTTCCAACAGGCAGGGCTATCTTTGTAAAGGAGTTTTAAATTTGGAGTTTTAAATTTTTGGGTTTTTAACGAATCTTGGCCATAAATGTAATAATTTTAATAATTTTTAAATTGAATTGGAATTTGTATTGTGTTTTTTACTTGGCTGTGCACCGCCCTGAGTCCTGCGGGAGAGGGGCAGTATAGAAATAAAATTATCTATATATCTATCTATCTGAAGAATTTCAAACTAATTTATTTTTATTGACATAAAATAGTATAGTTCCGTTTTCTGTATTACCCGTTTCAGCAGCTAAGTAGCTCCTTGCATCATGGTGTCATTCATTAACTACCCAATTGCAATATTAGAAAAGAATCACACAGCACAACTTTGAATAGTCAGTCACTACTGTCAGAAATTGCCCAACTTACTGTCTGGATATATTTTCTGTGAGAAAATCTTAATCGTTGATTCAGTTGTTGAGAGCCACAGAGATAGCAAATAAGTTTGTTTTTGTTAAATCAGTGGCATATGAAGAGCTTATTTAAAAAAAAAACCATTAGTGACAACTGTATAATTATCATTACATTGGTTATCTACTTGGTCCTGTGTTGATTTAAGTATGAGCATGGATATTTGCATTCATATTCAAAAGGAAAATGAAACAGCTGCAGTATTGGAATACAAGCACACTGTACAGCCTTCTAAAAAATCTGGATTTACAAGATTCAACAAAAGTTACCACTGAGCTATCATCTTTGTAAATGTTCAAGTTTTGACTAGGAAGGTACATCCAGGAGTAAAATACAGCAGGTTCTGACAGGTTCTGGAGAACCGGTAGCGGAAATTTTGAGTCATTCAGAGAACCGGCAAATACCACCTCTGGCTGGCCCCAGAGAGGGGTGGGAATGGAGATTTTGCAATATCCTTCCCCCAGGAGTGGGGAAGGAATGGAAATTTTGCAGTATCCTTCCCCTGAAGTGGGGAGGGAATGGAGATTTTGCAGTATCCTTCTCCTGCTATGCCAACCAAGCCACGCCCACCAAGCCACACCACACCCAGAGAACTGGTAGTAAAAAAAATTGGATTTCACCACTGGGTGCATCATATTTGAACCAATCCTGAATCCAGATGCAAAGCAGCATAATCTGGAGAATACCTTGTGGGGTCTTAAGTAAAGTAGGAGAAACCGGTTTTTTTTTATTTATTTATACCTGTACAGGCAATAACTTGTATATCTCTGGAACTCTGATGTCCCATAACAACAAACCTAAAAAACCTGTTCTCTCATGTTGCTAATGGGTCAGATGGAAAAGGTCATTTTTTATTTTTTATTTTATTTTTTTATTTTTATATGCCGCCCTTCTCCGGAGACTCAGGGCGGCTTACAATGCATTAAGCAATAGCCTTCATACTTTTGTATATTTCATACAAAGTCAGCTTATTGCCCTCATAAACCGGGTTCTCATGGAAAAGGTCATGATGGAGAGTTAAATTAAGTTTTTTAAAAAGGTAATGAATGAGAGTATTAAGTAGCTGGCAAGCTTCTCTTCAAGTCAGAAACTAATAATAAGACAAATGAAATGAATTCACTGTAAACATCTAGAAAGATTTTTATAGAAAATAAGTCTACAAATTTTCTGGAGAAATCATCTAATTCATTTCTTATTTTGTTAAATATGGAAATTGGAACATTTCTGAGTCACTCCAGGATTAAAGAATATAATTTTAAAAAATCTTTATCTTGCACACAGTGAAGTGGATTTTATGATTACATTTGGGAGTGAAATTAAAACTCAAGATTGGCTTTATAGATAATTATAACATCTTTGCTATGTAATACAATATTTTAAGCATAAAGCTTTTAGGCCAAAAAAGAAGCCAAAAGAATTTAGCACAAGAAGCTGTGCGCGCGCGCATGTGCAGAAGCCACGTATGCGCTGAAGCAGCGCATACACACATTTTCGGTGAATCGGTGGTGGAATTATTTTAAACTCGCCACTAGATTCTTTGTTGTTAACCATCTTGCTATATCTGACCAAAATATGGTGGCTGTACCATCTGATATTCTCTTTTTTAAAAGGCTTTGATTAGTACAGATCAAGAAATAATCTGCTTGAAAACTTGGATAAAATCTATAGCCACATTATCTTTATATTTTATGTAAATTGGTGTTGCTTTTCTTTCCTTTTAAATTCATTATAATTGAACAGATTCTTGCCACAGAAGAATTAACTAGCCAGAAAACATGGTACATGTGCTGGTTTTTTTCAGGTAACTTTTTCATATCGATCATAATGAAAATTGCGTTATAAAAATGCAGTCCTTTGCTATTTTAAATAAGAAACAAACTCTTTACAAATGCAATCCAGTTTCTCATCATAACTGGAGTCTGGAGAATTATTAGGAAAACTCCCATTCAAACAAGGAGAGGTCTTGAGAAGGAAAAGGATAATTTCTGCCCTGGTTTCATTTAATGACAGCTGGCCAATCCTTTGAAGCCACACATCCCTCCATAGATTTAATTAACTTTATATTGGATGTCATTCAGGATTTACAGAGTTGTTTTCCTTGTAAGAAAAAAATGAATAAAATTACTATCTCAAGGGGAAAAAATAAGTACCTATCTAATCAACAAACAGTAAAAAAAAAAGGAGGGGGGGAAATGGTTTCCAAGGAGCTACTATGTAAGAAGATAAATAATAGCAAATACAGATAATAGGAGCCAGAAATTCTGCAATGGTTTAAAATTGACTGAAGAGGCCATATTGCCCAATTCAGAAAAAAGGTATCCTTGAAACATCCATATTTTTTACTTAAAGATCACTCTGAGAGCCTCATTATTCCCCCTACATTAAAAAAGGTTGTGTGCTATGTTAATTTATTCTGCAATAATTGAATCTTGTACTATCTAAATGCCAATGCGATTATTTTTTTTGCTTTAAAGTTATGTTGGGAAAATAGCATTGCCCTTCAATATGTTACTAACAGTTTAAAATATAAACAGTATGTGTGAAATATCACAGTATGGTGTCCTTAGTTCTGATGCACAGAGTGTAGCTTCTGTAATCCTTCTGGTGTTAAGGGAAGAGATCTAGAGATAGAACAACCTGGAATAGTACAATTTGGAATGGATGATGGTTTTACTTATGATGCACATTATTTTGCACCAGTCTGATCTCATCTCTTCCTCTGCATTGAGTATAGCAGCATAGCTGTTAGCACTTCAACTTGTCACAGATCTGCATGCCTAGCCCTAAAGACTGGGTTACAACTAAAAGTATTTAAAGTAGCACCTTTTGCTGTCCTGAAATGGAGTTAGGCTTTTATGAATATACCAAGTGGACCTTGGCCAAGCATCTACCCCGTCATCCCTTTGGCATACCAAAACATTTCTTATGTCAAGTTCCAGAGCCGACTGGTTAGAGTGCGGTACTGCAGCTACTTCAGCTGACTGCTAGTTCAGCAGATCAGCGGATCAAATCTCACCAGCTCATGTTGACTCAGCTTTCCATCCTTCCGAGGTGGGTAAAATGAGGACCCAGATCGTTGGGGGCAATATGCTATTTAGTATACTGTCTTTGGTGTAAGCCGCCCAGAGTCCTCAGAGAGTGGGCAGCATAGAAATATGACTAATAAAATAAATAAATAAAATAAAGTCAGTAGTATTAGGTGCCTCTTTTCATCACCAAGGAAGTCATATACTTAAACAGGAAAATAACAATGTATTGAGCGGGGTGAGCAGCATTGTGGTGCTTACATGGAACCAGATGCCTCTTCCTACTCTAAGGCTAAGTCAAAATCAATTGGTAGAGGTTGAATCCTGTGAGGGGATAAAGTAGCTTTGGCAGTGTGTATATATGAATGGATAAATGCATGAATTGAATGGGTGTGGGTATGAGTACCATGGCCTGAGAGATGAAGGAAGAAGGAACTGGAAGGAGAAGTGAAGGCTGGCAGAAACATCAAGCTGTGAAGACTAAAGATAGATGGCTGGATACCTGGGTATGCCAGGAATACTGCTTGAGTATGATCCTGGCATCTGGTACTCAGTATTTTCTCTTTGTATCACATCAGCATATCTTCAGTGGCCTTGGGCTCTGACTGCTCTTTGAAATGCCAGGTCAATAATAAATCTGGCCTCGTTCACAAACTTATTGTGGATAAGGAAGCTGACCTGGCATGCATTAATAGTGGCTGGTTGGCCTAGAGAGGGGATCATGAACTGGGTTCACCCATGTTTTAAGTTCTACATCAACTGAGATCCCAGGGGAAAGATGGTATGGAATAGTTATTGTCATCTGTACATTGTTGAGATCTTTTAGAAATAATGGGATGTGAGACTATCTGGATGAAGTTTGGGCTACAGGGATCACTTAAGGTTGTTGCTGGTATAATGTCCTTTCTGCTGCATTGTTTGATTCTAGATATTAGATTCTGTTGTTTGCCTAGCAATGGAGATCCCAAGAGTGTTTTTCTCGGGGGTTTCTATTTGCTACCAGGAAATGTTGAATCTCTACAGGTTAGAAGTTTGTAGTCTCTATGGCCGTGATGGTGAACCTATGGCACGTGTGCCAGAGGTGGTACACAGAGCCCTCTCTGTGGGCATGTGCGCAATCGCCAGTTGCTCTTCCTGATTCCATCGGGTGCATGCATGTCGGCCAGCTGTTCTCTTTGGGATTCTGGCATGCACATGCACATGCGCATTGGCCAGCTGGTCTTCGCATGCACGCTCCAGTTTCAACACTCGGTGCCGAAAAGGTTAGCCATCACTGCTCTATGGCAACCATGTTCCAAGTCATTGAGGGCCCAATGCATATCAGAGACATCACATTTGATCTGATTTTTGTCTCTTGGTCATAATCTGGCATAATTTGTAGTGGAGAACATGTTCATTTACATGGACAAATAACTCTTTGATTGTCTTCTAACTTGCTGGTGCCACCCCTTACTATATAAAGGTAAGGAAATAATGTTGACCCATGCATTGAGTTTCAGAGAGAGATTGAGGCTTTCCCAAGGATCTGGTGAGCAGTTCAGCTGAGTATTTAGGAGATAGGTTTTATAACAGAAGCATTGGATCACATTGCTTCTATGTGGCTTTTAGTCAAGCAACTAATCAATTTAGCTTTCTGAGAAGTTCCTCCGAAAGATGAAAAGAGACACCTGCAGCACCATTGGAGAAAGACAAAAAGTGAGTCCAAGTAAGCATGAGTGAGAGCCCATATTAGGGATGACACTTTATTTATTATTTAGCAAGCATGTAGCTGCCTATCTGTTAAATATTAATTGGATGGCAAACAAAATAAAAGCACAACACAATAAAAAATTTAAAACAACAAACAACATTAAAGCCCTCATAAAAATCTCATTTATCCACCAACTACTCCATGCTGCTTGGAGTTGGCTAGAAGATAGGTGGCTATATAATATATAATAATTAATTAATAATTAATTAATTATTGACATCCTGGCCCCACTACCTGGGCAAAAGCCATGTCATCACAGTCCCAAAGGTGCTTTTTGAAGAGGCAACTGGACTTTCTGGTTTTTCTTTGAAGACATTTTGCTTCTCATCCAAAAAGTTTCTTCAGCTCTGAAGAAGCTTCTTGGATGAGAAGTGAAACATCGTCAAAGAAAAACCAGAAAGTCCAGTTGCTTCTTCAAAAAGCACCTTTGGGACAACCATAACCTAGATGACTGAGAATCTCCATAGACATGTCATCACAGCTTTCCTGACAAGATTGAGCCATCTGTATCTCCATGGGGAAGCTATTCCATAAGGCAGGCACCAGGACAGAGGAGGCAATTTTCTGAGGCCTACCAGAGGACATTCTGACCTGCTAGATCTGTAGGACAGGCAGCAGCCATTGTACATCAGCAATCTGACAGGTAACATGCCATTGTATGGGGTTGTATTGTAATGATAAGGGCAATGAGACATCCTACTAACTCCACCTATATATCTCTGTCAGTAACCACCCAAATGATAGTATTAAACCCTAATCCACTACCTGGCAGCTGTGTAAGTTTGGATGGTGAGGAACAGACTTGAGTTAAATCCTGACAGTTATTCGGGGCCTCTGGATATAGGAATTTTTCATCTTTGGTCTTAGATGGAGTTGTACTTTACCAGTCAAGACTAGTGCATAACCTGGGATTTTCTTGGACTCAAATTTATGCTCAAGGAGCAAGTGGCAGCTGCCTGGAGGGCCTTTACATGGGCTCACAATTGTGCCCTTTCATGGAGCAGGAGATCTTTCAGATAATTACTCACAGCTGTCATCTCTTGACTGGATGACCCCAATGTGCTCCTCACGGGCTGCCTTAAAGACTTGGTAACTATTGCTGGAATGCAGCACTGCAAGACTTGATAGGCTTGTCACATGAGCCTTTGTTACTTTTTGTTGGTTTGAGGTATTTTTGGTTGTTTCTCTCTTCCACGATCATATTATTAGAGTCTGTCAATGTCACTGTATGGATGAAGGCCATGATTCATTGTCATTTTTCTGCTCTTCCTATCAGATCTTCTAGTTCATCTTGAGTCCAGGCCACTATTTCAGCTAATAAAATTACTGAAATTGCCCAGGTGATAACTGCCTTGATAATATTTTCACTATTTTGGACTTAGAGACTTCTTTACTCTCATGACTTCTTCACATCTTCACTATCCTTCTTGACTTCAGCATGCTTGATGTTTTTTAGTGATCCTCTCCAGACTCTTGATGTTATTTCCATAAAGATTCCTTCAGCAGGAAAATGCTCAATTTCCTTTTGAGTATCCTGGAACATAGAGAAAGTCTCTCATCAGTTCCCAACGGAAAGTTGGCATTCTGATTTTTTTTGCCCCATTTATCTTAAAGTAAAGTCCCCAAGTTTATAAGGTCCTGGAAAATTGCACATCTCATAAGATCAGAACAAATCTCACAAAGGAGCAGGAAGGATTACTACTTTGGGAGAGTATCAATTGCTCTTGATTCATCTATTTGTAGGAATGTTGCAGTAAAAATATATCCATCCCATACTCAGTAACTCTGCTAGAAAGGTTGATGCACATTTGCTTTGATTACATTGGGCCTCCTTTTTAACTAAACATAAATAGGATTCCATTCTTAAATTTTTATTTAAATAAGAGTGTGTGAGAGTCTGTGTGAGATGGAGGGATGGAGAGGGAAGGAGAAGTACAGTCTTGGTAAAGTGCATCTGAGTATGGCCTTTTTCGACTAATGTTATGGAAGGTTCTCACTGTGCCTTCTCCTTCGTCCAGCCAGCAAACTCCTGCATGCAATCAAGGCCTGGCAGAACAGAAAGCAGTAGGGAGCTCACAAGGGAACCACATAACCTAGCATGTGAAACGAAAAAGAAACAGCAAGCTGGAGCATTCCATACTTTGATATAAAAAATGAATGATCTAATAATTTATTCATCAAATTATTTGCCTTCTTCCTTTTCCTCTCATTTCTCCCTTTCCTGTTAAGGTTATATTGCCTATTCCTTTTCCCTTGTCCTTCATAATGTTATTATGCAATTTTCTCTTAAAATGCCTCCGGCCTGGACTGCTAAATGGAACCCTGAAATCTTTAACTCCTTGAAGCCCATTTCCAATCTCTGCTGATTCTAATTGCCTCACTTTCCTTTCATTACGCAGGCGATATGCATATATATTCTTAAATGGGTTTAGAAATATTATGAAGATATAAATTCAGTGGATTTCACTGATGCTTCACTTTTTCAGATACTGCAGATGTGCTTCTGTTGATTGGTGAACCACAATGAATGCTTATATATCAGAATGTGTGGGCATCTTGGAAAAAATTGCAGGGACATACAGAAAATAAAGGTATACATCCACTTGTAGCTATGCATATCAATAATTTAGTATGGTTGTTAGATCTTAAAATATAGAAAACAGATGGTGATTCAGCCAGTATTTTAGTAACTTCAGTGGAGAAAAAGCACCATTAATCTCTGTAGATTTCTGCTGAATACCTTATAGGATAAAAATTCTGTTTCGCATATGAATGCCCAGACAAAAACATCTTGAAAAGCCAGGAAAGTTTTTATTAAAGAATCATTTCAAAAGAGAAGAGAATTTTGATAATTTATCTTGAGTGGAATGTGGTGCTATTTCATTTATTTAGTTACAAGCTGGACAAAGGGTTATATATGATAGAAAGGACATGCACTCACCTCCTTAAAAAAAAAAAACAAATTATTTCATCCAATTAAAGTGGTAAGGGAAAATGCAAGGCGGTCTGTTGAGCAATACCTAACATAATCAATCTGAATGTGGAATCATTCTAGTGTACCTAGCATTGAACGAGAAAATATTTATGCCACAAGGTAATGTATAGATCTGTGATGGCGAACCTATGCCACATGTGCCCAAAATGGCACGCGAAGCCATTTCGCCCTGCACGCACAGCCTTGCCTGTTTCTCTTCTGGGTTTCTGGTGCGCATGCACATGCAACAATCAGCTGTTCTTCACAGGCATGCCAGTGCCAAAACCAATGTGCGCATGTACACTGGCCAGCTGATTGTTGGGCGCGCATGCGTGCCAGAACCCGGAAGTTTGGCTTTTCCAGAACGTGATCCCTTCGCACACACGGCAGTGCCGAAAACCAGTGTATGCATGCACACTGGCCAGGTGATTGTCGGGTGCACATGCGTGCTAGAACCCAGAAGTTCAGCTTTTCCGGAGTGCACTTGTGATGAGGGCGCGTGGGCGCGCACAACTTTTCCACACAACCAAAAAAGGTTTGCCATCACTGGTATAGATAGTCTTCAACATGTGTGATTGGTATGAATAATGTTTATAAATAACAAAAATTAAAAAAAGCTTCCCACTCTCTCTTTTCTCCATGCTTCCTAACACTGATGTTACCTAGTGAGCTAATGAAACGTCAACAAGTAAACAATGAAGTTCAGAGAGCATCAAGAATTCCATAGTACAATCCTGAGCTATATACTTTACGTTCTTTTTTATTGGAACTAATTACATGGGGAGACACAATTTGATTTTGTGACCAGAAATATATAGAAGATACATCTGGAATCTGCTCTTTCTTAGGGATGGCACCCTTATATTGTATACAAGGCCTGTTTACCATTGTACAATCTGCTGTGGTTCAGCAGTAAACAGTTTATGTAATTACTATTCTGTAAAGATTTGGGATAAAAATTTCCTTCCTTCCTTCCTTCCTTCCTTCCTTCCTTCCTTCCTTCCTTCCTTCCTCAAATGATCTTTCCTGTCATATGCAAACATACTTACTTTTTACAGTATTTCTATTTCTCATTACTTTAGATCTAGAGAACTTTTTTTTTAAAAAAAAGGTTAATGAGTGCAGTTAAATTCTTACTCTGAAAATTTGTCAAGAAAGCAGTTTTTACGTATTAGCATATTCACCAAGTTAATGTAGTGTACTTAATAAGATAAATAAAGCTTGTCATGATATTTCAGAAATATTTTAACAGGAGAATTCAAGAACATTTTTAAAGGCACATTTTTTTTAACTTGCCTAGCCATGCTGAACCATTAACTCCTGAACACCACTGGAAATTTAGGTCATCATCAGGATGGAACATTAATATGCAAGGAAGGAACTGCGAAACAGAAATCAAATGTGTTTTGAAAAGGGGTGATTTCATTTATGTAGAATAAAGTAGATAAATGGAAACTTGTGAAATGAACTGAAGTGGAAAGAGCTCTACTTTTTTCTCAGTATATATTCTGAAATATATTCAACTGCCATTTTTTTAAAAAAATCTGGAAACTGTCAGAAATTATTTTCTAATGTGGGTACACTAGAGTAGTATTTCTCAGCCTTGGTAACTTTGAGATGGTTTACTTCCCATGCTGGCTTGGGAATTTTGGGAGCTGAAGTCCACCGATCTTAAAGTTGCCAAGGTTGAAAACTGTGGTAGAATTCTTTTTTTTTTTACTACCGGCTCTGTGGGCATGGCTTGGTGGGCATAGTGTGGCTTTGTGGGCATGGCTTTGTGGGCACGGCAGAGGAAGGATACTGCAAAATCTCCATTCCCACCCCACTCCAGGAGAAGGATACTGCAAAATCCCCATTCCCACCCCACTCTAGGACCAGCCAGAGGTGGTATTTGTCAGTTCTCTGAACTATTCAAAATTTCCACTACCAGTTCTCCAGAACCTGTCAGAACCTGCTGAATAGCCCCCCTGGTTGAAAACCTTCATTGTAGTTAATTTCTGGTTTATGTATTCTCACAGAAGATGCATGTTAGGGTGCGTGTATAATCTACTGGAATTTGAAAAAAAAAGCAAGTATAGTCATAATATTAAATAATGCCTGGTAATTAAAACCTACCTTTGAAAGAAAAATTACGTAGATTGACACAAGAATTTTGTAACATATGTATCCCAGATGTGAAATAAAAGTCTCTCTGCAACTTGGAAGAATGAAACAGAGGCCTCTTTCATACATGCACAGACATACTCAGGGGGGATAATTGATTTGAATTTATTTTCAACTGTTGGAAGAAATATCCTTCTGGGTTCAATTCCAAGTGGGGAAAAAGACACTGAAAACATGGAGACTGCTTGGAAAGAAGGTTCAATGGTGGACAGGAATCACATGGCTTGAGTTCCTAAACAGGAGCACATAGCTTGAGTTCCTGAGCAGAAAAGGGCAGAGATGCTGAGAGTCCTTGGGTTTTATACCCTCTCTGACTTTGAACTTCCTGGGACACAGGAAGAGTATCCTGATTGGTTATCAGACTCCCGGGGGTGGAGGTATTAACTAGCCTTGCTGGCTGATGTAATCTCCCCAGGTGCCATGTGGGGAGTTTCTGTTGCTAGTTACTATTGTGTTGTAGATGATGGTTCATTGACAAAGGTGGGGGGGTGTTGGGTTTCTGCCTCTGGTCCATTGACAAATGGGGGGAGAGGCAGGAAGGTGGGAGCTGCTTTGTCTTTAAAACAAGTTTCTCCATTTCTCATCCAGGAAAATATATTCTGCCTTTTTAATATTTCTTAAAATATTTCATTCTTCTAGAAGAGAGGTGGGTGCTAACTTCCTACACAACCTTTATTCATACCCATGGGAAAATGTGTGTGAATAAAAATTGAGCATAAATTCAAGTCTGTCAGTTAACTAAAGTGTTCAATATGTTCTGCCAAAGAAGAAACCCTAAATGTTTTAATCGGGAATGATTTCAGTTTCTTCTTTATTAGATTGCAAGATTTAGTCCATAAAAGAGAGTGGATAATTTTCCTACGAAGTGCTTAAACAGACATTTCTTGGCATATTATTTCCAGATATATTATGCTTTGTTGGCTGCTACAGCAAACAGCAGTAAGGAATCTATGTATTGCCTTCATTTCCAGCATCAATAGGCATAGGGCCAGTGCAGAATACAACAAATTAAAGATCAAATGTGTATCACCATCAGTCTTATCCGGAATAGTTTCTCAATACAATCCCTTGTTTCCATGTCTTTCTTAGAAACTGAGAAAGAGCAGACAGGTTTAGCCAAAAAAGAAAGAAAGCTATCAGTTAGAAAGGTGCAGCCGTGGGGAGTGATGAGAGCTTGTAATGAGTGCTGAAGAATTTCAATTTCACATAAGTGCTGAATATAATTGCCCCAAACATCTTCAGTAAGATATTTTTATGTACCTGTTAAGTCCAAGAGCAAGGAATATCGGAAAAATCTTCATGTAAAACATTGAAGCTCCTGGGAGCCAATGATAAATCTGTTTCTTTGCTGGCAACTATGAGCAAGTTTCCAGTAATCATCAGTGCAGAGTTCTTATGTTCCTAATGTTTTTTTCCACCTTGCCTTTTGCGGGATTATTGGTTTCTTAGCTGTGTTCATATAATAGTCTAAAGGCACCACATCTATGGATAGGAAGCCAGTGAAAGATCAGGCCAGGAAGATGCAAAGCAACTCACCTATTCACAAATTTCCAAAGTGCTCAGCTGGCTCATTAGTGCACTACTGGTGTGGACAGGATTGGATCAGCAGATGGCATAAAAGGGCATGTGAATTCAATATTCAAGAAAAAAAGGCAAATGATGAATAATTAGCTATTACAATTAAAAAATGAGGGATGGATCACTGCAAGAAATAAAAAAACCAGATCAATACTAAAGGATGATGGAAGGAAGAGGGGCAACTATTGGAAGATGGAAAGAAAGATACTCTAAAGGGTTGGAAGGAGAGATAGAGTCAAACAAACTCTGAATGAAGGAAAAAAACAAGCAGAAAAAGAGTGAAGGCACTAACAGGCTAGAATGGTAGGGAGACAGACAATAGGTGGTGATTGTGAGAATGTTTGATTTTTTTCTGAGATATTGTATATTGCAGGTCAAATGCAGCCCTATTGCCTTTCTTCTATCCATTTATTGGTTCCCCACTAGATTCCTCAATTTTTATTTCATCCAGAACCCCTTGAATTTTGCTACAGTAAACTACCAACCCAGGAGAAGCTAATGGAAAAGCAATGGATTTTATCCTTTTATAATCTTCATCCTTTTATAATCTGTTTTCTTTAACAGATGAAGATTTGCACCCTCTGTGTTGGAGAAATTTTAAATTGGCTCAAAATTGTTCCTTTTGTAGACCATCCACTTTTAAGTTGCATAACTTAAATCAAAGTTGTTTTCTATATTTATAATAGATGCAGAAAATATTGGTTCCCTAATCCTGATTCCATAACGGAATAAACATAAATTGCTAAGAATGATTCGCAGGGATCCATATTTCTGCATAACTGAAAGTTATAGGACTAAGGAATTGCGCCTCCTCTGTCACGGCCATGCTTTCTGGAACAGTATTCCCCCAAAGATATGGAAAGCATCAGTTCTCATGGTTGAGAAGCCATGAAAACCTAGCTTTGGTTCTTTGCTCTTAGGTATAAGGTTAATATGTTGTGGAGCCCAGAGGTGGGTTCTATTTACCTTTACTACCAATTTGTAATGGGGCTGTGGGCGCGCACACTCTTCTGCGCATGGGTTGAGTGGAGCCTCCCGGTTTTACTACCGGTTCTATAGAACCAGTGCGAACTGGGGGCAACTCACCACTGGTGGAGCCCCTGTTATTCTTTGTTATTATGGTGGTTGTTTTAGTCTGAGCTGTCTGTGTCGTTGCGTTGTATTTTATTTTTATTGATTTTATAAGGCTACCAAAGTGAGCAGTTATAACAAATAATAATAATAAGCAATTGCAAAAGGCATTTTTACCTGGAACAGTTTACATCCTGAGACAATATTTTAAACACCCTGAAACTGAAATCTGCTTGTGCCACAAATTCAGAGTGGGATACTTCAGGACCCGCCTTGAAACAGTGCCCTCTCAGAGGACCAAGGAGGTGTCTCTTTTCTGTTGCCTGCTTCTTAGAACCATCTCCCCCTGACATTCATTTGATTTCTGACTTTGCTGGCCTTTAAAAATGCTTTAAAACACTGGCTTTTATCTGGCCTGGGAATAATAGAAATCTCCATTTAAAGGTGGGTGGTAATACTTGTGAGTTCCTGATGCCTTTTGAAGGTTTGTTTTTATTTTATTGGAACTGTTTATCCATTTTTGTTTATTTTTTGTTTTCTCATAACTGCTCAGATATTTGAGTTAGACAGCCGTATAAGCCATGTAAACAAACTAACAAACAGTACAGGACATTAAATTAAGTTACTGGAAATCAGATTCCTGTTGAATGTTAGCAAAACGTTCTTAACAGTAAAAACAGTTTAATAGGAAAACCATTTTCCTACAAGGGTGATGGGTTACCTTCACTGTGTACTAGCAGAGACTGGACAAATATCACATCTGGCACACGATCTTGGAATCCTGCATTGACCTGGGGATTGGGTTCTATGGCCTAATTTGTCTCTTCCAACCCTATGATTTGATAGCTACTCTGCTTTTAAAAATAATGCACACACGTTTAACAAAACAATTGTGGCATTATTGAACAATCCAGGATTACAATTTCATTCTGTCCAGTTTGAGGTAACCATATTTAACTAAACCACAGTTCTTCAAATTCAGGGATTTGGGGAGCAGTTTTTGGCCTGGTGGTTATGGTACCAGGCAGAAACCAGAAGACTGTGAGTTATAGTACACCCCCTCCCCCCTGACATGAAAGCCAGATAGATAGCTTTGGGTCAGTCACTTTTTTGTTAGCCCACAATGTCAGGCCAGGCAACAAGCTGATCAGTCAATTCCTGTTGATCAGGAATTGATCAACACTGAGTTGATCTGAAAAAAGTAGACCCTGCATTTGCAGGAAAATGCTAGGAAGGGTGGGGGGAAACTTCCAAATGCCTTCTCTAGAGAACATAAATCTGAATGTCAGTAGACTCTTCATATTTTAAGAAAACATGATTTCTGTTACATTTCAGTTGGCTTTCTCTCTTCATCTGCTGAGATATATGACCACAGCTAAGAAAGGTGAAGTGCATGGTATCCAGAGAAATGTGAAACTCATGTTAATGATGACTTACAATATCTGGACATATCAATTATTTATTCTCCATCTCATAAACTCCTGTATTGCTTCAAAATGAACAGTTAATTTAATTTATCGCTCTTGCTTGTGTAGTTATATAGAAAATAAAACATGGAGTTAACTAAAGAGCTTTCTTTTGTGGTTTCAAAAAGAAGATATATCAAACTGAATTATACTTGCAGCTGGAAAAATCACACATCCATTACAGCCACAAACTCAGTGCAAGTGATCCCAGCTTCATAGAGCTGGACTCAGTTATAGTAACTGATCTTTTTTGACCCTTTTGCAATCTCACATTAGGCTATAAAGTCCCTGTACCTTAAATTAAAAGCATGGCTGAAGGATTTTTTTCCCCTTTCCCTTGATTCTACAACTCTTCAACAAATCTTTGCAAAGTCTGAAAATTTTAACAATGAAGTCTGATGAGAGGATGCAGGGACAAAATTACTTGCTTTATAAAATGTATAACTTGGACCATAAATTCTTAATGTAAGGAGGTTTATGAGAAAGGTATACTCTCCTCTTAACAATTGGTCAAATCACATTCCTTATAGTCCAGATCCCTTTGTCCAAATTTAAGAAAATATGCCCAAATTATCAGAGAAGGAACATTTTATTGTTCAATAGTTATGGTCTACAACTTATCCATGAGATATTAGACACAGAAGAGGTCATTTATTGTATGATAGAAAGGTAACAAACGAAGCAAAATGGGCCTGGTGGCTCAGCAGACTGAAAGCATTGTGATTAACACCAGCTGTCTGCCAGTTCGAATCTCACCAGGCTCAAGGCTGACTTAGCCTTCCATCCTTTCTAAGGTAGGTAAATTGAGGAGCCAGTTTGTGGGGGCAATAAGCTGACTTTGTATAAATATACAAAAAGTATGAAGGCTATTCTTAACGCATTGTAAGCCGGCCTGAGTCTCCTGAGAAGGGCGGCATATAAATCAAATTTAATAATAATAATAATAATAATAATAATAATAATAATAATAATAATAATAATAATACAAACATTCATAACATACATTCAAAATTCAAAAACATACAAAAATTCATGGAATCTTCAATTAACCTCTCGAAAACGAAACTTATGGCTAATGAAGAAAAACTGGGTGAAGTTGAAATTAAACGAGGCATTTTCTTTCACCCCTATTTTTTATATTCTCAATGCTACCACTGACAATCATTTTGAAGAAGATGAACTGTGGATACGAACTTGCAAAGAAAGGACTGAAAATCTCACACTTGATGTACATGGATGATTTGAAGCTGTTTGGTAAAACAAAAGCTGAACTGAATTTATTAATGGAAAGCACAAAAGAATTCAGCCAAGACATCGGTATGCAGTTTGGAATTGACAAATGTGCAACAATAGCAACCAAAGCAGGCAAGATCATAGAAGAGGATGGAATAGAACTATAGAATGAAGAAATGATAAAGGCAGTAAAATCAGAAAGCTACAAGTACTTGGGGATTTTAGAAGCCTCTGACTTAATGCATAATAAAGTCAAGGAATTAACTTCAGCCAAGTACATTCAGCGAATTCGTAAGATATTAATGTCCAAATTGAGTGGAGGAAACATCATAAAAGCCATAAATATCTGGGCTATACCTGTGATTAGATACTCTGCAGGAATAATTGACTGGACCCAGATAGAGTTAGACAATTTGGACAGAAAAACAAGGAAGCTTATGACAATGAATCATGCCTCGCATCCTAAAAGTGATGTTGACCGATTATATTTACCAAGAGCAGAGGGTGGTCGAGGACTCCTAAAAGTAAAGCAGACTGTGGAAGAAGAAAAATGCAGCTTGAATGATTACATCCAGAAAAGTGAAGAACCAATGACTAAGGAAGTAAATAAAGGAGGCCTTTTAAAGACAACTAAAACAAAAGCAGAATATAATAAAGAAGTAATTGAGCAGCGAGCTGAAAATTGGAAACACAAAGCTCTGCATGGCCAATACTTGAAAAGTATTGAAGGCAAAGCTGACCAGAAACTAACTTGGAACTGGTTAAGATCAGGAGTACTGAAAAAAGAAACAGAAAGCTTTATTTTGGCAGCTCAAGAACAAGCCCTAGCCACAAACTGCATGAAGGCAAAAATCCAACATGTTACCACCAACAGCAAATGCTGCCTCTGCAATGAGAAAGATGAGACAGTCGACCACCTAATCAGTGGGTGCAGCAAAATTTCACAAACTGACTACCTACAACGCCATAACCGTGTTGCTAATTCACTGGAAATTGTGCCAGAAGTTTGGATTTGAGTACAGCAAAAACCACTGGGAACATCAGGCTGAGAAAGTTTTAGAGAATGAGAAACTCAAGATCTTGTGGGACTTTAGGATTCAGACTGACAGGCACTTGGTCCACAATACACCTGACATAACAATAGTTGAAAAGAAAAAAGTATGGTTCATTGACATTGCAATACCTGGTGCTGCACGGATTGAAGATAAGCAGCAAGAAAAAATCACAAAGTACCGGGACTTGCAAATTGAAGTTGAGTGACTGTGGAAAAAGAAATCGTGTGTTGTCCCGATTGTAATTGGAGCCCTTGGAGCAATACCCAAAGGGCTACCCCACTATTTAGAAATTCTAAATTTGCCGGACTTGAACATTTTGACTCTACAAAAAACCACCTTACTTGGAACAGCTTACATCCTCCAACGATACCTTGACAGTTCCTAGGTCCTTGGTTAGGACTCGAGCTGCTGAGCTATTAACCAGCCTCAAAGGCTGTGAATCTCACTAAAGATTAAATAATAATAATAATAATAATAATAATAATAATAATAATAATAATAATAATAATAAAAACTATTGAATAATGCTGGCCCAAAGTTGATTTCTACAGAACCCCCATTGGTTATTGCATACTTCAATCATCTCAGCACAGCAAATTTAATGTATTAACAGTAATTCAGCAAGACCTCATCTTTTTCAGACTAGTTCCTCATAGCCAAGATATACTTGTCAGTTTTCAATCTGATGAGAACTCAACAGTATTAGCAGGAGATTCTTCAGCTGTTCTATTATTATTGTCCATTTATTACCTTGTAGCATCCAGTTAAATACAAAAACAAAACAGATCTTTCATTATCTTGAGCTGATTGTTATGTTGCCTCCTGGGGAGCTTGATACAAAGAGCATTTGCAATGTGAAATGTTTGCTTTCTATCCCAAGGCTCTTCATTCCCCACTTCCCGTCCCACCTCCTTTTCAACACTCATCAGCTTTTACAAGGGAAAGGAGGCGAGGACAAGTATTTCACTGCTAAACTGGGTGGAAACTAAGCAAGAAAATGTTTCTGGAAGCCTAACTCCAATACAATACATAGGATTCTCTTTCCTTGGTATTAAGAAACAAAGGCTTTGGTGTGGATTAGGTGTGAATTTTCATGTGAGGAACTCTCTTTCTATATTATATAATCCTCCTTTTCCAAAAACTCATATGATGCTATTGTTATCTTGTGGTCTCCTTTTGGTGTTTTCTTCTTCTTTTCTTCTTCCTTTTTCCTACCTTCTTTCTGGTTCTTTGCTTAGTCATCTGTGACTGCTACTCTATCTAAACACACTATATTGTATGCTTGCTATGGATTTGAAGACTAAGCGATAAGCCAGAAATCTAAAGGATGGAGATGGGTCCAGGAAAGTACCATTACCAAAGCTATATATTAACTCCCTTTTTACAATCCTGTAATCTCTTCATTTGGGATAGAATTGGGGCAACTGGATGGAGCATTTATTGGCCAGATGCTCTTCCTGACACCATGAAGAGTTCTCAGCAGATATTTTTCTTTGCACCCTAGGAGAGAAACATCTGGCACTACCTAGGATTGAACTCTCAATCTTCCAAGTGGGAAATGAGCCTCTTCACACTAGGTTACCACATCACTCAGCTATTTAATAACCACATATAAAAATACAACTGTTCTTCTTGAGGCTTCTCAGTCAATTAGCCTTGTAAAGATGCAGAGGCAATCATATAGGGGGACATGCCCAAAGGAAAATATCCTTACCTTATTAAGTTCTCTGTGAGATGGCTGAAATAATCCAACTTTCACTATAAATTACTTGCTGGAGCAACACACCTTCACATCCTGCTGGTGGTAAGTCTGCCATACTACTGTATTTGTTCTAATGGCTTATAAAATCTATTAGGTTAAAAAGAATTCTTATATTTAAAAATTTCCCTTCACGTGCTAAACAAATGTTCAGCTTCCATTCATTTCCTTTGCTGTCAAATGCTTTGACAGTACTAAAACGCATTAGAGGACATTTGAAGAACTAACTTTTTATTATACAGTAAAATTACAAGGATCCCAATCCTAATCAATCAAAACAATAATTGCTTATAAACATTTTTTTTTAAGTAACAACTATACTTTTAGGAACTCCTGATAAAACATGTTTGGGAATGCAACCATTTTCTTCCTCGTTTCTGGAATCATAAACTCACAACTTATTATGTCCATAATTTTATTGAGTCTATGCTCAAGACTATTAAGACAAATGTATCTCTAGAGTAGGATCAAAACTAAAGCATTTTTAATGATTTAATTGTCATTGGGGAATGTTCGCCCATTTCAGTTAATTCACATAAATGCCGATCAAAATTTTTATTAGCTTTCCAACTAATTGTCCTCCCAATGCAGCTTTCAAAATTGCAATTCTAATACATCTGGAAGTTACCAGATGGGGAAGGCTGAATTGTTTCATTAAATCCCTGTGTTCCAGCAAGTTGAAAAGGTACCACTTGCAGAGTTGAAACTTAATAGTCTGCAATTCTATGATACGTACAACAGGCTCCTTCTAGAAGCTTTAGGATTTTAAAATTGGTGTTCTGTTTATTTATTTGATTGCTATAATGTAGCTAAAGGCAAAGAGGTCATACTTTCAGTTTCATTCTCATATACACATTATGCTTTAATCATTTTTTATGCTTAAGTTTGAGGTTGCACCACTACAACCCTCTTTGAATTCTGATGGCTGCTTAACTGGAAAGTGATAGCCTACATTTCTGAAAATGCTAAGCTTCAGAATAGCCAAACAAGTCTGATTCGCCTTATCCTGATTCACCTTCATCACCTGTTTATCTTTTCAACACATAAAACTCTCTTTTCAAAAGAGAGCTGCTACCTCTAGTTTAAAATACAGGTGCTAACAGGCCTATTAAAAGAGGCAGCATCAGTTCAGTAAGAAAAGGGTGCAGGATAGCAATACCTAAAGCTATCTGAAAATACCCATGTCCATAATTTATAGAAACTCTATAGATGCCCCTTGGCAAGGAATTATTTATGCTCAGAGCCCTCATTTATTTTTGCTTTCCCTGGCTTTCTAAATTTCCATGGCTGGCCACAGGGGTTGAATGAAATAAAATATCCATAGTTATGCAGCCAGCAGGCAGCATATCGGAAGTATTTCAACAGTGGGATCTTTGTCTAATACTCAGTTTGCTATTCATATATATGGAGACTTCTGTGTGATTGAAGAACAAAGCCTGTTGTAGCTGTTTTGTTGACCAGAAATGCATATCTGAACCTTGGAAAAAATGTCTTGATGCCAAAACCATGACGATCATTCTAAACTTTCACAATACCAACCACAAGCGATTCCTTAATGACTTGTTGTTCTTTGTTTGTATGGTTGCTCTTATTATCTTGGGGTCAATAGTTGAAAGTATCTGTACTGTACATAGGCATCTGCAGGGATAGAGGAGCAGGTGACAACATACATAAGGTGATGTCACAGTGCAAAACTCACATCTTATATACATCCAACTTTGGGGCACAAGTACAAAATAATGGAGTTTGCACTGTGCTGTGTGCTTGTCCTTTTTCATCCTCACACCTGGTAGCAGTTACCTTGATACCCAGATACTTTTAAGTCAGTTGGGTAGATAATCCTTGTAAGAACATCCAAAAACAAGGCTATTTTCTATGGCAGTCTTAAAACATACGCATAAGCTTCTTTCTCAATTTTTTCTAAAAGCAAAATGTAAGAACAACCGCCTGGGAATTTTCTAGTCAAATTGTTGGTAATTCAGTCATGAATGGCTTTAAATAGTATTCCATATACAGTAGCATACCTCTGGTCTGAGTGAAGGACAGAACATTCAATAAAATGCATAAGCACTTTGGAGTAAATTTCCATCGGGGAATTAGAGGTCTTTACTGGTGAAACATTGATTTGATTATTGGACTATCATCTCTAAGTTTCACAAAACTTGGATAGGTACCATATTCTTATGATCCTTTTTAAAAATAATAGCAAGACATTTGTATATAGATCTCTGGGTTATTTAATCCTCTGAAGAGATTTTGATCATGTATTTATTTTATAATCTCTTTTTTGTCCTCTGGCTAATTGCCAGTTTTTGTAGTGATTTTTTTTTTATTTGCTTGACATCACCCATGTTAAGTCTAGAGATAAATTATTTTCTTTCTGATGGTTAAATAAAGGTGAGGAGAACTAGTTATCTCTCAGCTATTTTCGTAGTTATCTGACAGGTTAAGTAGAGTGTAGTAAATAGTCTGTAAAGCACTAAAGTTGCTTTCCTCTGGGGTTTTGAAATGAAGGTTATATAATATGCATAACTAATATCCAACCTGGACGCTGTAAATTGGCACATCTATTATTTATAACCTTTTTGAGGTACTCCGTATCTATCCATTCCATTACGTGCTTGATTTTCATCATGACTGGCCATCCAAAATGAGCTATTAAATAAAAAAGTAGGAGACATACTGTGAGAGCTCTATATATGAACAATACCTAAATACATAGGAAAGAGCCCCTATTTTTCCAAAAATAAATAATTGAAAGTCTTTCTTGTTTAGTTGAAGTGGTGAAAAAGGAATTCACAGTTCATTTTTTTTTTCTGCCGATGCATCAAAAGAAACTAACATTATTTGGTAAAAGAATCCCTGTATGGCAATATTGAACGGGTGTCCAGGTAAGCAGTTGAAATGGCTAAGCACTAAAGCTTTAGCGGTGAGTATTTATTTGTACTCATTTCCTGTGTTCATGTCCATGTTTATACTTATACCTGTTATCCTGTACATGTTTGACAAAAAAAAAAAGAATGTGTACTGCACTACTGCCATGGGTTTTAGACCAGTAGTGGGATTCAAATCCCATCACTACTGGATTGCTTGTGGGTGTGTACGAGCGCGCATGCACAATGCTTCTGCACATTCACTGAGTCATCCAGGTGGGTGGGCAGAGCCTCTGCTGCCGCTGCTACCAGTTCGCCCGACCCGGGGCAAACCGGTAGCAACCCACCACTGCTTTAGACCCAATAATGCATGGAGGTTTCTGACTAGAATCAGAAATGATATGTAAAATCACCTGAAAAGAAGCCTAGGGAATACAATATAAACCTAGGGAATATTATCTATGCCTCCCATGCAGATTTTTCAGTTGGTCAGTTTCATTCCATTGTGGGTGATTTCGACCATCATAGTTAATTTTTGTTTCCTAATTTAGTTTTTTATATTGAGCACTAAATAGATTTAAATGTGTATATTAGAAAATAGAAAAATTAATATTCCAATGTGAATAAAGCCTGGGAAAACATTCCCAATCTTCTTTTGATGTTAAAAGATTGTATTTCAACAATACTTTCTTATCAGATGATGAAAAGAAGGAAATGACACAAGCCTATATTAATGTACAATTATCTTGGTGTTCAGGAATAATAATTTCAGAATACAAGAGTAGATTGAGTCATATAGAATTATGATATATTTATATAGGATGTACTTTTTACATGAGCTTTTGGTATGTTAATTCTTTCTGTGTATGATTTCTTTTTTACTTTCTCCCTGTCTAATTTTAATCTTTATTACAACTTTACAGCCAAAAATATACGTATATCAAATATATACAGAAACAGATAATCTAAAATTTATAAATGTAAGTATAATAAAAAGTAAGAATGAAAAAAATAACACATAGTCAGAATCAGTATCATCCTAAGAAAAATAATGCCAATCACCAAATTTAATACTATTTTTCAGTCACATGTGACTGATTTCATTTTGTTGCCTCCCTTTATTTGACTTAAAAACAGTAACAAAAACATGAAGAACTTTTGTTTGTGATAACCAATGGCAAATAGAATGACATAAATGATACAGACTTCTTTTTATTTAAATATGATTGGTGGATATCTCATAAAAGGCATGCTGGGAAGAACTTATTGCACTGAAAGAAAATGTGTCATAAAATAATTTTGCTGAAGCCTCGAGCTAAGAGAATAAGATCTACAAGTGGCCCTGTATTTCAAAGGAATGCTTCATTAATGCAAGCATGTCATTTAATTTTTTTTAACACATTAGCATAAATCTTTTGTACTACAGATTATTCTGTTAGCTCAGACTAATTCCAAGTCTAATTCCTCTTTCCATTTCTGGGAACCAGCATTCCATATGTGAAGTTTTCTTCATCTTGAAAAACCAAGGTGTACTCTTTTTTCCTACTCTGTTGAGGTGAGACAAAATGCCAATGGGAATTTGCTGTATATTAGTGGTAGATGGACATATCAGAGACGGACATATCAGATAATTTTTTTTACAATTTTTTTAAATTGTTATAAAATAACAGAGATAAAAATCCATAGTATTGAATGACAAGCCATGAAAACCTTATGAAGTCTTATTCTTTCCCAGAAAAGTTCTTTTGTTCCTTCTACCCACATCCATCCAATTAAACTGGGTGATAAATATTAGCTCAGTGTCAGTCTGTGCTGTTGGCTTTGTCAGAGCCCATTTTCACTTTCACTTTCAAGTCATGATTGGATGCTGCAGTGACTCAGAAAGGAAAATCCAACCAACAATACTTGATCACTGAAAAGTGAGCCCAGTGAAATTCCTGTGTAGAATTTCTGGTGATGTGTCTAGAATGTGGTTTTATGACTGCACAAGGATAGGTCTATATATGTAAATGCCATCTCATATAAAACAATTCTGTGTGCCTATGATATCTGGATGTATTTGTTCAGGTATTGAGGTGGGGAGAGGGAAAAAAATACTTGCTTATATGCACAATCCCTCTCCCCAAAGTGTGTACCGGAATAAAATGTCTATTGTCTGTGCACTGTGCAATTTGGCAACCACTTTAGTGGCTACAATCTGATAACACAGTATAAAGTATCTTTATAATTTAATTTAATTTAAATCATAAATTTACCTGGAGTGTTCTCCAGCTTAGTTATTCTAGAATATTTTCCATTGAGATGCTTTAACTACTGGACACACCTTCTGATTAGAATTCAAAATATTATAAGTGGAGTTAAATTCATACAATGAGACATTTCCACTCTTTTCCTAATAAAGGTTTTGCACCTCATACCCATACAAGAGGTATAATGACCATTTAGGAATTCTATCAACAAAGAAAAAGATAAAGGTCACAAGTCTATGCTGAATATGAATTGCTGGTTTATATGTACTGTACAATGCTGACTTATATCTGTTGTAAATTACTGCCTGCAATTACTGCAAGTTCAAATCTCACCAGGCTCAAGGTTGACTCAGCCTTTCATTCTTTCGAGGTAGGTAAAATGAGGACCCGGATTGTAGGGGCAGTAAACTGACTTTGTATAAAAAAGAACATCGCTTAGGGGATGGGCGAAAGCCCTACTAAGCAGGTATATACAAAAGTATGAAGGCTATTGCTTAATGCATTGTAAGCCGCCCTGAGTCTCCAGAGAAGGGCGGCATATAAATTAAACTAATAAATAAATAAATGAATGAATGAGCCTTGGTAGTACAGTGGTCTAAAGCACCCTGTTATTAAGACCAGCTGCCTGCAATTACTGCAGGTTCGAATCTCGCCAAGGTCAAGGTTGACTCAGCCTTCCATCCTTTCTAAGGTAGGTAAATTGAGGACCCAGTTGTGGGGGCAATAAGCTGACTGTATAAATATACAAAAGAATGAAGGCTATTGCTTAGCGCATTGTAAACCGCCCTGAGTCTCCGGAGAAGGGCGGCATATAAATCAAATTTAAAAAAATGAATGAATGAATGAATGAATGAATGAATGAATGAATGAATGAATGCTGTATAGAGTTCATTGAAACAAATAGGTTGAAATATATAAATGGTGAAGATGTCAACCAAATCACCACTATGTCTGTCAAACATGCACAACATTGTATTTCTTATTATAATGTTGTGCGTGTCCCACACAGAGAGAGATAAACCTCAGTGCTCTAATATTTGGGAAACAAGCTAGGAAGGAAATGAGCCTTGGCACCAAAATTGAGTGCAGGTTCTGCAACTAGCATCAAAGCCTATCCAGAAAAAAAATTGCAGTAGGACAGAAAGCTAAAATGCTCCATCTATAATTTACTTAAGTTTCCTGCTTCCCTTACTTCTACTTTTCTCTAACTCATTCTCTCCTATCTCAATAACCCTAAATAATAATAGTATATAACATTTTGGTCACATTCATTATTGTTATTATCATCATCATCATTATTATCATCATCATGAAACTCAGTAAACTGGACATTTAAAAACGTGTCACAAATACCATTGACTGGTGTTAATGGTTGATACGGGTTGCTGCCAGCATCCTAGGTATCAACCAAGTATCTTCTTAAAATATATGATGTTCCGAGTAGCGCAGTTTTTTGCAGTTCCGTTGGTATTATTGCAGAAAGCTGCAATTTCTTGATGTGTTTTGTAAAATTATTGGATGTGGTACCAAGTGCCCTGATGACAATGGGTATCACTGTTACATGTTTCATCTATAGCCATGTAGTTTCAATGGCCAGGCCGCGATATTTCGTGATTTTTTCCAGTTCTTTTTCTTCGACTCTGGCATCTCCTGGTACAGCAATATCAATAAACTGTACGCTTTGGCCCTCGACAACTGTGATATCTGGCATATTGTGCATGTTTATCCGTCTGTATTCGAAAATCCCATCCCTTCACTGTCTCATTTTCAGTAACTTTTTCCACTTTGTGCTCCCATGACTTTTCGGATACAGGTATGTCATATTTTTTACATAATGACCAGTGGACTAATTTAGCAAATTATTATTAGTATTACTATTTTCCTCATATTCAGGTGATGAGAATTGCATTTATTTGTGCATAAGAGAGACCAATTGGTTAATACATTAATGGCTTGTGCTGAAGTTTATATAATAAATCTGATATTTGTCTCTCCAAGAGGACCGTGCTGATTATTCATGAACTCTTTATCTTTATTTATTGATTAGCCCTTGGGCCATATAGTTCCAGAAACAAATCATTACTAAAATTTGATAAAAACAATTTAAAATGGAATTGGTTAAATACAATTTAAAATGAAATTGGAATAAAATACAGTCCAAAATGAAATTGGAATAAAATACAGTCCAAAATGAAATTGAAATAGAATACAATAATTTAGATATAGGTAAAATATAATAATATTATCTCATATCACTTCTCCTGCTCCTTTTTTCCACTTCCCTTTTTCCACTCTATTCTTGATGTACCTGTACACAGTTTCATTGGTTGTATTCCCATTAATCTATGTTCTGATGCCACTATAGGCATCTATATACAGCAGCAACCATTTAAACCACAATCCCAGCTCAGTGCTTGAATCCAAAGCAGATGCTTGAAACTTTCAAAAGAGGGAAACCCACAATGTTCTTTCAGCAAAAAGTTTCACTGATGAACTAGTCTTACCATTTTTTTTTTTTTTTTTGCTAACATTGTTCGGAATCCATTATTTCTTTCTAGAACAAGAAAGATTAGGTTTTGATCTTCATCATGTAAAGCAGTTGAAGAAAATTATAATATTATACTCCATCAGTTATTTTCCCACAAAGCTAGGTATATGCTCATCCCCTTAAATCTTGAAAAACTATTGTTTCCAGTCCCCTAATTATCTTTGTAATCCTTTTCTGAATTTACTCTAATTTATCTAAACTATTCTTAAACTGAATTGTTTAGAACTGGGTAAAGTACTTGAAGTAGTGTCTGTTCATAAATTTACCTTTGATCTCTGTCTGGCGACCACTCTTAAGTGTATATTTAATAATGGGAAGGGTCTCTCCTCCATTCTGATGTAGAACAAAAAGGGAAGAAAATATAATGAAATGTTGGAATGTTTATCCTTCTACTGCAGATGTTTTTACTTCAGCTTCTGCATGAAACAGGAAGTTGCCTTGATGGTCTAGAGGCTCCTTTTAAATCTATAATTCTTAAAGAATTTCATGAGACCATATGTGAAGCAACACATAATATATTCAAGGAAACATTATTATTGTTTCTTCCAGATTTCCCCATCAACATCAGTGAGTTCGTGGAATGGGGGCGGGGAGCTGGATTTAATGTCATCTGCTTAGGCCTTGTGTGTATATAATTTCTGCTGTTTCTGGTCATTGCAGCAGTGAAATTAGCTGGGTCAGGAAAACATTTATTGCCATGGAATTTCACAGAAACTATAACATTTCTGCAGCAATTTTTTTCCCATTTATGTTATATATTAATCAAATTTATAATCTGTCTACCACCAAGTCCTTTTTGATGGATTTACAACATAAGCAACAGCTATAACAATATAAAAGCAATGAAAACAAAACCAAAACAAAATATGACATCAAAACTTCAAAGCTCCTCCAAAGCATTCTTAAAGACAAACCAACCATCAGTAGAAGGCCATTCCAAAGGACTGATCCCCTTGCTAAAAACTTTTCCTGCCTTTAGCCCTCCTCAAAAATGAGGGACACCCAGCTGGCATGATTTTATTTGAGTCAGGAGAAGTGTTTACTTTAGTCGGAAGAAGTCATCCTACAGATAACTTGGTGCTAATAGCAACAGCAATGGAACTTAGATTTCCATACCGCTCAGTGGTGGGTTTCAAAAAATTTTACTACCGGTTCTATGGGTGTGGCTTGGTGGCGTGGCGTGGCTTGGTGGACGTGGCTTGGTGGGTGTGGCAGGGGAAGGATACTGTAAAATCTCCATTGCCATCCCACTCCAAGGGAAGGTTACTGCAAAATCTCCATTTCCTCCTGATCAGCTGGGACTTGGGAGGCAGAGAATAGATGGGGGTGGGGCTAATCAGAATTTTGACTACCAGTTCTCCAAACTACTCAAAATTTCCACTACCAGTTCTCCAGAACTGGTCAGAACCTGCTGAAACCCACCTCTGATACCGCTTCATAGTGCTTTACAGCACTCTCTAGTCTAGTCAGTCTTCAGAATCAGCATATTATCCCCAACAATCTGGCTCCTCATTTTACCAACTTTGGAAGGATGGAAGGCTGTTAAACTTGAGCTAGTGAGAATCAAATTCCTGGCAGTAGGTAGAGTCAACCACTGCACCACTACAGCTAAGCCATAAAGAGCTTTATAAGTTAAAACCATCATTTTCAATTACACCCAGAAGGCAGTTCAAGGCCCACAGTGCAGGTGTAATATGTGCACGCCAGTGGTGGGTTGCCCCCGGTTCGCATCGGTTCTATAGAACCAGTAGTAAAACTGGTGGGAGACTCTGCCCACCGACCCCGACGTCATCAAAACGCTTCTGCGCATGTGCAGAAGTTTCTGTGCTTGCATGCGCGAGTGAAGCTAGCATGCGCGCAGCCCCGCTGCGAACTGGTAGTAAAGGTAAGTAGAACCCACTGATACCCTGAGTATCTGGGGTGCATTTTGCACCATTTTAAACAGCATTCCCATGTATACACTATTGTAGTAGTGTAATTGGTGGATATGAGGGCATAGAACAGTGCAATTGATCACATTTGGGCTTATGTGTGGCATGTACATATAAGTGTCCAGCACCAACTTACACAACCTTACAATACAATCATATGTGAAAGCTATATATGTACATAGGCTCTGTGCCCTATTACAATAAATTTTGATATTATATTGGGTATATTTTTTTACTTTAGTTCTTCATTTTCATGTTAAAATACTTTCTTAGCCTGAATCTTACCAGACAATTTTAATTACAATTAATGAATTTCACTTATAATGGTTATGAAGTAGTGGTGGGTTGCCCCTGGTTCAGACAGGTTCTATAGAACCGGTAGTA
Organism: Arizona elegans; assembly: GCA_022577455.1. Lineage (NCBI taxonomy): Eukaryota > Metazoa > Chordata > Lepidosauria > Squamata > Colubridae > Arizona > Arizona elegans. The sequence continues at coordinate 87,116,224 of JAKOOJ010000006.1, read as the reverse complement.
AAACCGGCAGGAGGCTCCAATCCTGTTGCCAACCAGTAGTAAAGGTAAGTAGAACCCACTCCTGTTATGAATGATAGGAATTTTAGTTCTATAAAATGCCACCTTGGGAAAGACTGATTTAAAGGATGAATCCCTGGAATTGGGATGAGGTACTTGTTTCTAATGTTAGCAGTGCATTGAGGTCAAAGTTAATGGGAACCAGTACAATACTAAGCTCATTCGTATACAGGATCCTTGCTATAACATAAACACATACTTGCTTCTCTTTACACTCTTGGTTTTCTTCCTGTGGACAGAAGCCTTGAGATTGCAACTGCTTGATCATTCCTCATCCCTGCTCTAGAGAGTCAGCTTTTAAAAAGGCTTTAAATCCTTTTGATTTCAGACACTATGTAGGAGGTAAACTATATTTCAGACTGCACTCATCCCGCAGAAATAACCTTCATTTATCACTAGATAGAGCATTACAAACATCCACATACCAGTAAAAATGAGATATGTTTGCACTTTTTTTACATTCCTTGTGTTTGACCATTTGCTACAACCATAGAACAGATAGATGTTGTTGCCAAGATGAAATGAAAAGATTGCCTAAACTCAAAATCAAAAGTGCTGCTCTTTGCAATGGAGTCATAGGTTGATGATAGATATATGAAGCAACAAGAATCCAGTGACTTTACCAAGAGCTATTTATACTCTATCCAGGCTGAGGTGTACTCATTCTGTTGACTAGTTGTGCAGAGTGAAATAGTTATTGATGAGTTTCTGAAAACTACTGAGTTAGAGCTGCAGTCATAATATGTTGATGATACCCAGTAGATCTCAACTCTGGGCCAATATGCTGCCTATTGCCTAAAGGCTATTTGAGCCTGGATATGGAAGATTACATCCAGACTCAATCCTAGCAAAACAGTGAATATAGGTTCAGAAGCCTATAATATTCCATTTTTTATTCAGAATGGGGTCCCTCTTCCCAACGCTAGACTGCTGTGTACAGTAATCTGGTGGTCCTCCTGGAGTCACAGTCAATCAGCAAGTTGGGCATGAGGGCATTTGCACAACTTTTTTTAGCGTACTAGTTATTATCATGACTGAATCAGGGCTCATTTCTTACAGCCACTCATTCCTTGGTCACCTCTCAATTGGGCTACTGTAATGTGTTCTACAGAATGCGGCAACACTTGTACAGATAGTCCTTAATTTATGACCAGCACTTAGCAACCAAAGTTACAAAGGAACCCCCCCACACACACACACACACCTAAAGTTACTTATGACCCAGTTTCAAAGTTACAATGGATGCATACACACACGCAGAGTCACATGTTTACATTTTGGATGCTTGGTAATCAACTCATCTTCACAGTTGTTTGCAGCCATGTGACCACTTTTAAAACGTTTTTTGTTGTTTTCCTGCCCATTAGATAAAATGAATTTGCTTAATGACCATGGTGTTCATTTTATAACTATGGTGCTTGCTTAACTAGAAAATGGCCCAGTCATGTAATGACTTGCTTAACAACTGCAAGAAATTATGATTGTAATTTCAGACTCAATTACATTTGTAAGTTGAGAACTATTTGTAGTTAAAGATATGTCAAGTAACACCATGATATGAGAACCCCACCAAAGTCAGTTGGCTTCTAGGACAATTAAAAGTGCAATTGTTCTTTTTAAACCATGACATGGTCGACGACATTAGTATCTTTAGAACTTTTTCCAATGCCATCTGCCCTTTCAATGAGTTCTGGAAAAGTGGATTCTTTTTACAGGTGTCATCAAGGTTGTTTCACTTTTTTTGAGAACACAGTTCTTCCTGAATGGTAACAAGGTGACTTGATTGTTCTGCAAGGGAAAGATTTTTTAAAAAAACTATTTTATTGCTTGTAATTTTTGTTTGGGTGGGGTTTATTGTTTTATAACTGTATTGATCTTTTGTGTTGCATTATACTTTATGTAAGCCTCAAGGTCTCTGGATTGCACCAGGGTAAAAAATATGGTCAATAAATAAATGCATAAATAATGGTATGGATTGTTCATTAGTATTTGTGAAATGATATGCCAAACCTGTTACTACTTTGTATTATGTTTATTGCTGAATTCTTTTTTATTGTAACTGAGAATATAAACGGTTGTATATTAGTTCACAATCGAAGTAATTTACAAGATTGAATAAAACATCTGAAATAATTATTTGGCCATTCAAGGCCCGTATTTGTCTAGATACTAATTTCATCTATACATGTATTATCCTGTGCAGCTTCATACAAATCAACAAAGCAGAAAATGTCAAACATATTTAGCCAAAATAACAGATGATTCAAAAGATTACCTATGTTTCTTATGCAACACTTGAAATCGATCTTGTACTGCATGTGAGCATTGCTATATAAGAAGGATTGTTTTTTAATCTAATGGGCATTAGCCCAGGATAGAGCGGAGGAGTGTTAACAGGACTGTTAACAGTTAAGAAGGGCTATATCAAAATGGCAAAGTTTTTAGTTACCATATTATTTTCTGCCTTTTCAGTCATATCAAAAAGGCACACACTGGATAAAGGATATCAAGATAGGAAACGATAATATTCCAAAATTTAAGGAGGGGGGAATGAAATAATAAAGAAATTAAGTTTTTGAATTATATGTCATCAGGTCTGTGCCATCTCCTAGCAATCACATAGATAAGGGGTGGGCTGCTGGGGGTTCGCAGGGGTTCAGGAGAACCTCTAGCTAAGATTCTGTGCAATCCCACTCCTGGCTGGCCCTGCCCATCCCAACTCTCAGGAATCCCCACGCGGCCTGTTTTGGATGCAGGTAAGTGCAGGGCATGCACGAAGGCTCAGGGAGGACAAAAAATCGGCCTACCAAAAGTTCGAGAAGACTGGAAACAAGCCTGTTTCTGGCCTCCAGAGGGCCTCCAGAGCCTGGGGAGCCTGTTTTCGCCCTCCTGGAGGTTTGAGGAAAGTCTCCAGAGCGCGGGGAGGGCAAAAACACCCCCCCACACCATGGTGCAGGAGGCTGATATGGCCATGCCCATCATGGCCACGCCCACCCAGCAACCAGGCAGAGAACCCCTTGCTAAAATTTTTGAAGCCCACCCCTGCATAGATATAGAAATAGCACTTAGACTTATATACCACTTCATAGTGCTTTACAGCCCTCTCTAAGCAGTTTATAGAGTCAGCACATTGCCCCCAACAATCTGGGTCCTCATTTTACCGACCTTGGAAGGATGGAAGGCTGAATCAACCTTGAGTCTGGTGAGATTCGATCTGCCAAACTGCTGGCAGCCGGCAGTCAGCAGAATTAGCCTGCAGTACTGGACTCTAACCATTGCGCCACCATACTCAGTGATCAGTCCTTAACCTGCTTTTTCAGGTCTTCCAACAGTGCATTCATTGCCACTGTACTGTACTGTACTGTACTGTACTGTACTGTACTGTATTTTATTTATTTATTTATTTATTTATTTATTTATGTATGTATGTATGTATGTATGTATGTATGTATTTATTGGATTTGTGTGTCGCCCATCTCATTTAATTGTGACTATCTGCCCTGATGCTTTTCTCCATAGAACCATAGAAAATCAGTAGAGATTTCTCCAGAGAGCAGGGATGAAATATTTGAGTCTAATCATTTGTGCCTCAAGTGAGAACTCTTTTCCTCATTTCATATAAGATTTACGCTAAATGAGCTTCTCTATCAATCTGATACTATAACAGAGAAAGATATAAAGGAAATAAATAAGTTAATAGAGAGAACATGTTGTGTATGCAAACATGTTGATATTCAGTTAATGCTTTCTCCAAAGAAAAGGCTTTTAATCTGTAATTTAAACCACTAAGGACATCATTGGTGATTTGTTGATAGGAAATGGCACTGACAGCACCATTTGCTCTGGGCCGCCATGGCATGCTCCACCATGGGGTTGGATTGGGTGCTGGTAACCACAATAGCTTCATTTTCATTTTCCAACATTCTCCCCAGTCCACATTTCTTGCATAAAAGTGAAGATGTTCTGGTCATGATTTTTAAAAGAGCAGATTTTTTCAAAATATTGAAACATCTTATCCCTAAGTATCAGATATTAGACATTTGAGCCTGATCCAGAAAAATGATACTTGTATTCCTGTTTGCTATGCTTTCATGAATAGAAGATGATATAAGAAACTAGCCCTCACTTGTACAACACAGGAGTTTCTTTGCTGGGGAATGCTACATGTATAGAATGCTTTTCATTACTGTTAGGATTAAATTATATTGCTATTCCATTCACGTCCATCTATCCTGTTAATGTAAATGTTTATGAAAGAAATGGGGGTGGAGTAGGAAGAAGCTCTTCAACTTGAAACATTCTGTCAGTGTATAAAATATGCTGATGTATTTGAGAGTTAGGCTGACACTGAAACCATAAATCCAAGATAAATAATTTATCTTCTGTGAACACATTTTGGTGGGTTTTTTTAACAGATCCATTTGTTTCTGGAATGTAGAGAAGAGGGATGGCACTCCGTGACAAGTCTCTGAAATTGTGTTTTTTCTAACAGTAGTGCTGTCAGCGTGATGCCAATTGGAGTAAGGCTCTCTCTGTTTGTGTCTCTCCCCCTCCCCACATCTCATCTCTTGATGCATGGTGCATTAGATCATTAGAAAACTAAAGCAAAATATCTCTGATGTTTCTTCACCATCAATACATACAAAAATCAGATCAAAAAAGTGAGCATTCAATGCTTAATGACAACTGTGTTGATAATAATGTGCTAATCAAGCCATTCTTTAAAATGCTCCATTTTAATTAACAACTGGAGAGAAGAAATGTAGTACACCTAGGAGTGAGTTGAAAGAGGAATTTAAGCTTAAAAAATGTTCTCTTAAAGAAAAAGGCTAGTGGTAGTGAAATCTCCTTGAAAAATGGACTTCTTGTTGCAAGTAACGAATAACGTCTTCCTGAACTCTAATCCTACATATATAGGATTGTATAGCTGATTTCATAATTTTAACATGAGATCATTTTTACTGCTACTGCCTCTGTATTTGGAAAGGTAGGTAGGTAGTTATGGAGAAGGTAAGGCAAGGACAAAATGATAACTGACAAATATATCAAAGATTTCATTCTAAAAAAAAAATAAAAGAAACCTTGAGGGAGTTCCTGGCTGCTTAATTGAATTAAAATGTAATACATAAATAATACAAACACCTTAGTACACAATACGTATTGGCATGCACAGATTTATGGTTCTGCTAAATTTAAATCAATGAAGTATTCAAACAACTCTCTTTAGTTTAATCGGTAGAGGAACCGATTATAAATATTTAAGTTTTTCCCCCTCTGTAATTCTTTGCGCATTATTCCAATAGAATAAGCCTATTTAATGTCCAGCTTTAGAAGTATCTCGGTCTCCTGCTCTGTTTATTTTTCTGAAACCAGTTAAATACAAAACAGAACAGCCCAAACAGAGTCAAAGTATTTGCGCCCTTGGTAACAATCTTTGACCATTACCTCCATAAAACAAGATTGCCAGTCCAGATAGTCAATGTTTTCTATGTAAGGAATATCTAATTTTCACAGGGAGTGAAAATGAGATGAAAGATGATCCATAATACTCCTGTATAAAACAAAGATATGCCTTACTAAATTGTTCAACAGCTTGCAATCTGACTATTCTATAGAGAATCCAGACAACACTTAGCGTCCTAGCCCTCAACAAATGTGTGTCTTATCACCCTATCATTTTATTCAGTCCCACCAGAATTCCCATGCCTTCTTCCTAGTTCCTGTTTCTAGTCTCCTACTGAATAGAAGTTGTGGTTGAAAATGAAGTAATGGTGGGCCAAGTGTCAAAAGACTCAAGACCAATAGCATCCAAGGTCTTTCTATCTGTTTCTCTCTGGGCTGCTTGCAATTTCAGCATATTCATTCACTAATCTGTTCTAGAGGATGAAGGCTAAACTATAAATCCTATTCTGTCAAATTGACACATAGTAAAGCAAGGCCAGTCAGTAAGTGAGAAAAAATGACCCAGTGACCCCAGAGTTCATAGGAAGATGTAGAAGTGGGAATTGTTAACTAACTCCAGACTACAGAGGCCAAAGGCTAGTAATTAAAATGCACAGACAGCAGTCTCCAAACCTGGCTTTATAATTCCAGACATTATTCTGCTGCACACAGGATTTCTATAATTACTCTCCCATCTGCTGCACATGTTAAGAGTTAGACTGCCTGTATTTTGGAAAAATAAACTACTTTTGACATCCACATAGAAACCCATCTGTATTATGTCTCAAATTTGCAAAACTGTGAGAAGAGGCATTGTTGCAAGATTCCAGAAATTGTAATGGAATCAGTAAAATATACCTATATATGTATAATCTTTCCAGTACCAAAGACTCAATTGCGCAGTTATTAAAAATGTGTTTATGAGCCAAACTGTGCAGCAAAAATAAATACTTGGACATGAACAATCACTAAATAGGGTTAAGCTTCATATTTCTTATCCACACTATGTTAGAAGGGTGGAAGGTACTAAAATCCCTTTTCTCCGTATTTTGTATCCAGCTAATGGATAAACTCATCTTTCAAAATACACATACACACCCATATATACACAGTGGAAGGGAGGGAGAAAGTGGAAGAGGGGGAGGGAAAGAGTAAAGGGAAGGCAAACTCTAAGAATATTAGCAACAGCAATGCAACAAGCATTATAACTAATAGAGTGGACATTTCCACACCATTATTTTCACTTTCTTATGTTCAGAAATATCTTAAAGGTATGTGATCATCTTCACTTCTGCTGACCTAAATTCTAAGAACTAGGAATGAAAATCACTTCCCGATACTGTGGTGTTGCAGGTCTTGCAACAACAAAATAATTCTCATATCTATTCAGTCACGAAGAAAGTGATAAAGAAAAATAAAACAACAGTAAACTAGGGGCCACATTTGTAGATGGAGAGGAAGAAGAGCATGCCACAACTCATGTCACTGAAAGTATTCTTGGTGAGTTTGTGTGTTTTGTTTATGTATATAGGTTTATAAGATATAGCCATATTGCAAAGAATACAGCAATTTGGCCTACAGAGAGGGAAGGAATTATGTTTAAAAAACTAGCCCAAATTTTAAAAATTGGCCTTCTATTTATAATATGCATGAAATCTAAAAATGTACACTTCATCCCTTTTTTTTCAATGAAATGCAATTGTTTCCTTCCATGAATGAAGAACCACTGCCCTGCCAAAATAGCACAAATGCACATAGATATAAATTAGGGCTGTATGAAATCTGGAAGAGATATGTTGATTCAAGTCTGAAGAAAAATGTTTCTTCAAGGCTCAAGTGTGTAGTGGGACTAGTTGCCTATCAGCGACTCAGTGTAGTTGAACTTAATCCATGCTGAATATCTATGGAGAGTTCCAGTCATCCAGGTCAAAAGTGCTTTTTCAAGAAGCAACTTGTTTTTCTTTGAAGATATTTTGCTTTTCATCCAAGAAGCTTCTTCAGCTCTAGATAGATTCAGCTCTAGACAGCTGGTCATTTGCATTCTTTAGAGAATTGTTGAGGCAACTTGGAGATTTGTCTGTTACCTCAGGTTCACCTGAGTAGTGCAAATTATGCTGCTGCTTCAACAGGACTTTGATGGACTTTTGTAAGAAATAAATATGGGAAGGAGATAATTGAAGCAAAGAGGTTAGCAGAAAAGTGCCTCCTTCCAAATTACAGTTGGAGGCATCAAAGTAAAGCAAGACAAAACAAGATGCTGTCTTTAAATCAATTGGATGTAGAGGAAGTAAAGAATGGTCTTGAAGGTCATAAAAAAGAGCTACTACCAAGGCAGCCATTAGTCAAGTGCAAGTTCAGCCCATTCCAAGGAATTAATTTGAGTAAATTTCTCATATAGGTCCTTGGGTTACATGAAGCAAGGTAGGAGAGTACAGTCAGACTTTGAAGCTACCGTTACTGTAGCTGTTACAATAAAAGTAGTTCCAATATCTCTTATATCCCAATGGGTATAAAAAGTCCACATACCCCTGTTAAAATGCCAGGTTTTTGAGATGCATTTTAGGCCCAGTGTTCTTCAATGTCTTCATAAACAATTTAGATGAGGGAATAAAAGGAGAACTCATCAAATTACCAGAAAGCCCGAGCTGTAGGAATAGCCAATATCCCAGAATATAGCGTCAAAATCCAGATGGATCTCAACAAACATGAACATTGGATCTTATCGAACAAAATAAAATTCAGTGGAGAGAAAAGTAAGATCTTACACTTAGGCAAGAAAAACCAAATATACAGGTATAGATTAGGTGAAACCTGGCAGAATAGCAGTAACCGTGAAAGGGATCTTTAGACTCCAGTGGACAGTCACCTAAAAATGAGCCAGCAGCTGCAGCCATCAAAAAAGCCAATGCAATCCTAGGCTGCATTAACAGAGAGATAGAATCATGATCACATGAAGTGTTAGTACCACTTTATAATGCCTTAGTAAGACCACACTTAGAATACTGGGTGACTTGATATTTAAGAGGCTGCCATAGTAAGAAGTGGGTCAACCTGTACTTGAGGGCAGGACAACCTACAACTGAGGACAAATTTCCTTAGTGAGGACTATTAACCAGTGAGGACTATTAACCAGTGGAATGGCTTGCCTTCAGAAGTTGCACAGGAGATGTTGTCTCAACCTGACAGATGTGGAAGAGTTTTGTAAGGTAGAGTGGACAAAGATTTCCACAAAGATATGCCATGCCTATCCAAAAGACTGACTGCCATAAATAAACTGAATGTCATAAAGTCAAAAGGTGTTTCAACAAACTGTTAGTTTAAGAGTGTGCACATTTGTCCCGCTAAAAGATTTCAGTTTATTTTTTAATTGAATTGTACAGCTTACAGTATATGTTATATTAAAGGTGGGGAAGAATCTGAAGTGATTTATTTTGATCTGATTATATTATACTTCAAAAATCTGGCATTTTAAAAGGGGTGTGTAGAGTTTTTATATCCACCATGTAGTATTTGTTTCTTAGTCTGGTCTGATGTCACTCTTAACTAGTGGAATTGAGATACTGTCTAAGTTAGGTAATAGAGATATCAAACGCATATGACAAACTGCCAAAAGAACTTGTGAAATAGCCATAAAACCTTCAGAAATATTCATGAAAAGTGAACTGGCCTTTTGGAATGTTCATGGACTCTTATACTGTGCTATCAAATAGCTTTCTGTCCAGCATTAACTCAATATAGATATAAACATAACATAAATTATATGGTGATACACAAAGAGAAAGAAAAATGGGAGGCAAGATATGCTGTTGACCATGGAATTTTTGAACAAATGTTCTAAAAAAGAGGTAGGATTTTTGCTGGTCAATCAGTTGAACATTGTGGGAAGAGGTGAATATGGCACAAAATCAATAGAAGCAAAGTCTCAGCTCCTTCTCCCAGGTGATCCAGGTATCCGCAGGGTCTCTGTTGAGTGCAGTCCTGTGTCTCTGATTGTCTGTTCTGTTGGGCGCAGCCCTATGTCTCCGGGTACATGTGAATGTCTTCCACCTCCTCCCCATCCCATTATTGTCGAACGGAGGTTCGGGCTTGACACGAAGTTTCAGAAGGTTCCATTCTACCACTGTTTGCAATTTTAGTGCAATAATGAACCAAACCAGTTGTACTGGAATGAGCTGAATAATAATGACAAATGGTGAGCACATGAAATTCCCTATAAAAGTCATAAGAACATAGTGGGTTACTTATATTCCAGCTCAAATGTTAAAAGGGTACAATAGTACTTCTAAGAAAGATATGTTTTAAACATGGATTAATGAAAGCCATGTAACTATACATTTTGAATATGAACAAAAACAACATAGAATGCAACATAATTATGGGAACAAGTCTAATACTCTTGTATTTTATTTTCAGGGATAGATTTAGTTCCTTCTGAAGTTTTATTTAAAATGCAAAAGAATATATTTTGATATAATGCTAACATTAACAATAACTGCAAAAGTCAAGGATGATATTTCATTGTAACTATATGAATCACTTGGAGAATTATATTGTATAATATAATGTCCAAGATTAAACCATCTGAAACTTTGTAACTACAAGTTTATCAAAGTATCATGAAAGAGTAGAAAGAGTAGTTTTCATGTTCGTCCAGTTCTTATTTGTGCTAACATAAACAGAAAAAAGACATGCAGCCTATCTTGTAGATTCCCTTTCTTAATTTCTTTGTTTCTTTCCTGACCCCATTCAAACTCCTTAATATATATTCATCTTATCCCATTTCATTTAGGTTCTTCATTTTCTTTTTTAATGAGTCTCTTTTTTTTCTTAGATTTTTCTTTGTCTTCTTCCCATGTTCTTTGATTCACAGCATGAGCAAAGTTGCATTTACTAAAAATTCCCTAAGAAATTCCCTTTTTTCTTTAGTAGAAAAAAGATACACTGTTGCTGTTGGAAAGTTTACCATTTATAATGCATATAAATGCCTCTTGTCCCACTTCTCCTGAAAAATGTGGACTACTGAGATTTATGGTATAAAAATTCCACCAGGATATTGGCATAACCTTTAAGCCAGAAAGTTGTTTTTAATCAACCCCAGCATCCTATTTAGATTTTGGACCCAGAAGCACAAAGCCAGCAGTTTTAAGAGTAAGTCAAGAAATAAGAAAATAAGTGATGAGGGAAGGATGTGTTAGTCCATCTTGTACTTTAGGTACAACTGTGAATAATAAACTTGACTATGTTCAACTTGACCATGGAGAAAAATACTTAACAAAGCCCATCTTGAACTTTTAGATCAATTACAAAGAACAATTCTGGCTTCTGCTACTTCATGGCTGCATTTATTGTCAACTCAGAGGAAATATCTTCTGTTACCATTATTCTGCCTTCCATACAGAATAATGCAGCTCAAAGAAAGCTATGAGCCCATCCTCTCTAGCAATAGATAGTCAAGTTTAGTATATGACTGTCAGACCTGCCCCAGCTAGGTCCTAGGAAAGAAAGACCCTTGACTCTATTTAGTTGAAGTGTTAGATTGTTTTACTAAGGATTACTGATTGCAGTAAAAGCAGGCTATAACTAAGATCTCCATGCAAAAGATTATAAGATTTTATCCATCGTCCCGCTTCTCTCCCCATGACCAGTTTGTCTTTGACCAATGGTGAGTTGCATAGATGTTTTTAAAATCATTCAGATGTTTGGACCAATTCATATTCCATTCTCACCTTCATGGTCTTCAAGACTGGTACAGGCTGGTTTTCTTGCATAGCTGGTTTCCATCAAACTGTCATTTCCCCTTCCCTTTTTCCCATCTATACCCCATACATATTGCCCATTTTCTGTCCTTCCCATCCCCCCTAACAGTTCATGACAGGATGCCAGCGAGGCTCCAAACTGACCATGGCAGAGCTGACAATGACATCAATTTGCAAAATGGAAATGTTGTGATCCCTTGACTCTTGAAAACAATGAATGTCAGTTGCACGAACAATTATCCATGTGGCCCAGTATCCTAGCTGTTGCTAGTTAAGTTAAGAGAAATACAAGGAGATTGAGGAATGAATCTAAGAAATAAGTTTTACTATACATTTGTTAACTTGGAGAAAGTGTATGGCAGTTTGAATAGGCTTGAATTATGGAACAGAAATGTGGTATATGCGGTACAATGCAGATCTGCACATTGGGGAAACAAAACAATCACTTCATAAACACATGACAAAACATAGGAGAATAAACCCACAAGGGCAAGATTCAGCAGTCCATCTGCATTTAAAAACAAATGCCACTCTTTTAAAAGTAAAAAAAAAAAGCCTCTGATGATCCTGCAGCTCAGCCGGGATCGTCAGAGGCTTTTAAAAGCATTTTTTCTACAACCTCTTCAGCTGAAGAGGTTGTAGAAAAAATGCCTTTAAAAGCCTCTGACGATCCCAGCTGAGTTGCCTGATTGTCAGAGGCTTTTAAAAGCATTTTTTTACAACCTCTTCAGCCAAAGAGGTTGTAGAAAAAATGGTTTTAAAAGTTAAAAAAAAAGTTGGACACGCCCACTCAGTCACATTACCCCCCCCAAGCCACGCCCACAGAACTGGTAATAACAAATTTTACATTTCACCACTGACCTACATCATAATTTTATTTAAATAGCTGGGTATGGCAAAAGTATATTAAGACTATATAATTGTCTGATATATTAAGTATAAACTCTATATGTTCCAATTACACTGTACTTGTTTTATGCTATAAATGCTACTATGGATTTTTGTATTGTACAAATATAGTTATCATTACCAAAGAGATTGGACACATATCTTTTCAAAACTGTAATGAGACCGAAGGCATATCTTTCTCCTTCTGACCCTTTAGAAGTCTTGCTTGCTTACAACAAATGAAGAAGATACTGGACAACGTGATTAGAAAGCAAATAAACACACTTTAAAGGGATTTTTAACTTATTCTTTCAGTGCCTGGGTTGCAGTATAAAAGGTGTAAATATCAGCTTGCAAATGTTGTGCATTGTTTCCCATTCACAAGTATGGATAAAATTACAGCTATTCCCTTTCCATCTTCTGTGAAAAAACTTTTTTTTTTTTTGCTATTTTTATCCTTAATGTTGATCTGTTTTTACAAACAAGATTTCTGACTCCTACATGGCTCTTGTTTGTGTTCAGCTCACCCAACAGGCAACTGCAAACAAAGATATGGAAAGAAATCAAAGGTCAGGCAGCTTTTAATGGACCACCCTCAGAAACTCACATTGAGAGGAGGACCTGTTTAAATGTATTTTGAAAAAGCCTTCCATGTCATCCTACCTGACCTGCATGTTTGCTGTTGTCTTTGAGAAACAGGTCTGGGGAGGCCCACAGACTTTAAACTAAATGACTCGTCAAATGCATGGCTGTGACTGAGATCTAGAAGGTAGTAAATTTTGCAACTTTGTCTTCCACTGACAGCCTGTCATGTGCTTGAAACATAAATAGTGGTGGAGACAAATTGCTGTTGATTTCCTATTAAGCTTTGGCCCACTGGCCTCCTTCTCTGCTTGCAGCATTTGTACCCACCCTTCTGGCATTTGACAGACAAAATACCTCCCTTCCCACAGGCTGGAGTAGTAAGAAAATTATTGTCTTCTTTTCTCTTATCATGTTTCTTATTCACATAGTGGAAGAATCTCCTGTTTTAGAGGCTTCAGAATCATACTCTGAAGTTCTTCTCAAGAAAGGGTGCATCCAACTTTTTCCTTACCTAATCTTCAGTTTTCATTCGGTTTCAGTTTTCTAAAGGATGTCTCTTCGTCAGCTCAACAAGTTTTGCATTTTTAATTTCAACCCTGGGGAAAAAAATGCTATCTTTTCCTTGTAGATTAAACATTCATTTTATTCTTAGCTTCTTAGATTAGAATATAATAAAATATTTAGAACATAATAAAATAATGACTTTTCTAGGTACTATGATTATTGCATTCTGGATTTTGCTTCCTTTCTCTTTCTCCGCAATGAGTTATATCAGCCATGCTGTTTTCATCTTCTTTTCCCAGTGGAAAAATATAGACTTGCAAAGGTTTACTCATAGGGATTATGCAAAAAAGACATTAATTAAACCCTCTCTTCTAGATATTGTAACAAATTCTGGAATTCGCATAGATATATGCTGACAAAGCCCCTAAGAAATCCCAGCTCCTATAATTAGGAGGATACTGGCTGAAGCTAAAGTATTTAAGCAGTTCTTTCAGGATGCTGATATTTTGTACATTCAACAGCACTGATAACTAGTGCATGGCACAATAAAGTGCTTATCTGCTCACAAGAGGCACATGGATCCCTCTAGCACAACATATTTTCTGTGGGGCTTTAGAATTACTTAACTTGATTTATTTTCTCTGTTTTATCTCTCCTTGGACTTTTATGGGGGCACTGTGACTTTTTTATCTCTTTTTCTCTCTTTGTTCCATTTATTTCTACTAATCAGCCTTCCAACTTGCTGTGTAACCTTTCAGTTCACAATTTTTTGTTTTCAGTCTTATATTTTAATATTAATTTTCCTCTGCAGCATTTCTCTTGTCTTTTTCACGTCCTTCATTCTTCCCTTTCATCTTAGCACTGTCATTTTAAACACAGAAACATGCATTCCTAGCTAGGATAATGATTGGATGCTAAAATACAACAACGTTGTATTTGCTTTGCTTCTCTGATTCTTTGCAAAAGGTACAAGTTATATTGTGAGAACAGGAAGGTGTTAATTCCCAAGTATGTCCTTTTGGGGATTCAGTTCAAACCAGAAACAGGCTACTCTGACCTTTCTCTGAGCCCAGTCTTACAAGTACAGGTGGAGAAAGGTCAAATGCATTCAGTATAGTACTGTCGCACTGTTAAGAGTACTTAGGCTCATCAGATTTTACAGGACAAGCAAGTGTCAAAGATACGTTTTCTAATGAAGCTTGGATTCTGTTTTATCCAGCTTGGATATTCAGAATGATGTCCTTTTAGCAGTTATGCTTATTTAGGTGTTTGTGTGTGCCCCTACATGCTTAACTATGAAGTGTGATCACAAGAGACAAGATCTTGTAAGCTGCACCTTGTTGTTTATGAATACTCCATAACATCTGAGATACTTATTTGATGCTAGTTTATACTGTACCTTATTATTTTGAAACATCCTTGTCTACTTTATATTCTCTTATAGTCATTTTAAATAATATTACAAATGATATAAAAAGAGTTCAAATACATTTGGAAGAATTTGAAGATATGACTGGTTTGAAAGTAAATTGGGCAAAATCAGAATTATTAATGGAAATTGAGAGGGAAAACAAATTAGAAAAATTACAAAATCAATTTGGAATTAGGATAAAGGATAATTTAAGATATTTAGGTATTATACTTCCACTTAAAATTAAAAATTTAAAGAAACTAAATTATGACATAGTAATAAAAGAAATTGAAGAGAAAATTGGGAAATATAAAAAACTTAAGTTATCTTGGTTTGGTAGAGTAGCTTTATGTAAAATGATGTTACTTCCTAAATTTAACTTTTTATTCGAGATGTTTCCGATTTTTTTAACCGAGAAGGACATTGAAGTATATAAAAAAAAATTAGATAAATTTTGTAATGGGGATAAAAAACCAAGATTGATTAAGAAAATGTGGTATCAGAACCAAAAACAAGGTGGTTTAGGAATTCCAAAATTATTAAACTATTATAGAGCATTTAATATAAAAACAGTAGTAAAAATTTTAAAAGGAGATGTTAAACTTTGGGGTAACTTGGAAATGAAGGAAATAAAGAAGTTTGGTTATAAATGGTTTTTGGAAAATCTTAAAGGTAAGGTTAAAATTTGTAATTATTGGTTAAATAGTTTGACTAAAAATTGGGACAGAGTAGCAAAAAAATTAATACCAGACGCATTGTATTTAGGTAAACTGAAAGAGAATTGCCCAATGAAATTAAATAGTAACAGAGAGAGGATTATAATAGAAGAGAAAGTGGAAACAATTAGTGAATGGTTGAAATTTATAGAAAATGAAATGAGGAAAGAGGAAATTTATGGAAAATTAAATATTAATTGGTTTGAAAGAATTCAAATGAATAAATGGAATAGGAAATGCAAAGAAAGGAATGATGAAAGTAGAAAGGAAACAGAATTTGAAAACTTGACATCTCGAATAATAAAAGATGAAATTGGGCCAAAGGAATTAGTTAGTAAAATTTATAAAATTATTAACTTTGATAATAATTCACAAAGGGTAATGAAAGAGAATTGGGTAAAAGAACTGGGTATTGAAATTTCTGATCAAAATTGGAATATGAACTGGGTTAGTAGAATAATGAGGACATTATCAATAAGGATTAAAGAACATAACTATAAAGTTATTTGGAAGTGGTATTTGACCCCATTAAGACTTTTTCAAATGGATAATAAAGTGGATAAAATGTGTTGGAGATGTAAAGTGGAACCCGGGACATATGCTCATATGTGGTGTAAATGTAATGGGGTTGAACTTTTTTGGTCTAGGATAGAAAATGAAATATTTGAAATGATTAAGAAGAGGGTCAAATTGAAATTGGAAACCATATTATTATTAATATTGAATGAAACAACATTAACAACTGGAGAAAGAGAATTGGTGAGGATTTTGGTTATCATGGGGAGAATTATAATTGCTAGATATTGGAAATTAAATGTTGACTTAAAATTAGAAGAATGGTACAATGAAACATGGAAATTTGCATTAAATGATAAATTGACTTGTGATATTAAAATTAGAAGTGGTATATATAAAGAAAATGTTTTTTGGAACACTTGGCAACCATTTGTGGACTTTGCACTTGGGAGATTGGATGAATCGGCACCAGTACCTTATCAAAGAGATTTCTGGAAGAATTGAAGACTTCAATTTCCTAAAACTTCCTTTCCGTTTGTATAGCACGTTGGGGGGAAAAAAATTTTCTTTCCTTACTATTGATTTTTGTATTTATTTTTTTTCCTTTTTGTTATTCTTTAACAATAAAAATATAATAAAATTTTTTTAAAAAAAATATATTCTCTTATAGTATGGTTGTTTTATTTCTGTAGTTTAGACAGTGTTAAGGTCTGTACTGTGCAAAACACTAAATGCACTTCTGCTTTATTACTTGCTCTTGCAGGGCAGTTTTCCAATTTATCACATTTTTAATAGAGTTTATTTTAAGGTTCCATTCAAGAATCTGAAGAGGATTGTACTCACCTATTTCGTCATGTGTACAAAGTAACAGAGCTTTTTTTATTTCTCTTTACAATAAAAATAGTGTGCCACTTACAGCAGGCTAGGCATGCTAGTGATATTAGTACTTTCATACTAATATAGGCTTTCAAGACATACTGAGCTTTCTTCATAAAGAACTTTTTACCACTGGGAGTAAGCCTGATATTCTAAATAAATAAAAGGAAAAAAAGACCCTGATTTTTTTAAAAAGAAATATAACAAATGCAAAGTAATCTATCTCTAGACCCAGCAAATGTTTGGCTTTCTTTTAGCAAAACAGAAATGTTAGCCAGACTTCATTTGTATCTGGCATTAATGCTATTCTGCATAAGACATTTTGCTCCACAGAAGCACATTATTAGCAGTGTTTCTAGTAACTAATTAGAAACACCAGAAGATGCTACTGTGTATGTGCACCATATGTGCAGACGTTTCTTCCAACTACTAGAAGTGCCAAATGAAGCCCCAGAAGTCCTATGAAATAAGCAATGGAGCAGTATCACTTTATGTTTTAAAAGCAAGAAGTTGCATTGCTTTGTGAAGCACATATCTAGGGATGTTCTGCCTGAATCATCAGCCCTAATTCCTCCTGGCATGAATTCCCCTGGGTAAAAATGCCCAAATTCACCCTCAATGGATTTTTTTTTTAACCCTTGCCTTTATCGTCCCAAAAGTGCTTTTTCAAGAGGCAACTGGTCTTTCTGGTTTTTCTTTGAAGATGTTTCACTTCTCATCCAAGAAGCTTCTCAGAACTGAAGAAGCTTCTTGAATGAGAAGCGAAACATCTTCAAAGAAAAACCAGAAAGACCAGTTGCCTCTTGAAAAAGCACTTTTCGGCAACCATGACCTGGTTGACTGAAAATCTCCATAAACTTTTAGCCTTGCCTTTATTATTTTTATAAGTACATCAAGGCAAACATACTTAATACTCCTTTTTTTAAAAAAAAAGTTTTATGGTTTTATTACTATAGATTATGACAAACACATAACATACAACATATAAATATATCCTCTTTTTAACAAGTGTTTCTTCGTGGTCTGCTTTCCACTGTGACTTTCCCCCCACCTAATACTCCTTATTTCTCCCATTTTCCCCACAAGAAATCCTTGAGGTAGCTGGGCTGAGATACAGTGACTGCCTAAAGTCTCCAACTGGTTATTTATGCCTACAGTGGAACTGGAACTAGAGAGCTTAGCCTGCTTTAGCAAGTTTCTAGCATGCTGCTTTAACCATTTAACTAAACTGGCTCTTACTTATCATTTGGACCATTCTGTCCTGTTTAAAATGGGTTCCTAATTTTCGTCTGTATATAATTTTTTGTATTGTACTGTGTTACAGAATTGATTTTTTTTGTTTTATATTAATAATTTTGTACTTTACCTAGAAAATGGCAGTTATTAGGCAATTCACAAATAATAGTAAAATATTGTACTTCTTTTGTGCTTTCGGGTTTTGTTTTTTTTCTCGTATGAATTCATTATGTGAAATTAACCGACCTATGAACAGAAGTCTGGATTGAAATGACTTTGGTTTTTGAATTAGTTCACGGCATTTGAAGTGAAATAATTTAAATCAAATCTGCAAACAAAAATCTTGCTGTCAAGAAACCTATGCATTATTTCCACAACCTCAGCCTTATTACCTTTTATAGGGCAGGTGAATTTAAGTTATAGTAAGAGTGAATATTTTGTTTCCCAAATCATTGCAAAATAGGGGGTCCAGGTACTTGTTCTGCTTTAATTGCCTTTCAAATACTTGCTAAACAAGCAATATAACCTTGTCCTCCAAGCAATTCTTAAACTCCATTATATGTTTCAATTGAATGCAGTCAGTACCAAACCAAATTATTTCCTCTTCCTTTTAGTGTTTGCAAAAGAAAACTTCCCAGTCTTTTCTTACAAAAAGTAATTATGGATCTTGTGACCCAAACTGAAATCTCTGTGCCTTTTATTAGATCCAAAGCTTTGGCTTTGGTGAAAGCATTTGAACCTTTCATTGAATCATATATTAGTTTCTCCTTTACTAAGGCTTTCCCATAAATCAGAGGAAAATCTAACTGTTATTCCTATTATGCTATTCTTTGAATTAATTTAAAACTTAAGTGTTAATTATAACACTTTTATTTCTGTAGAACTGAATGGTAAATGCACAAAGAACTGCATTTCATTATTCTGCAAATATTCTAGAATATATATTTTATCAGTCAGAAGTGGCATGGAGATGTGTTTACTTGCACACCTAGTTTTTTCTTTTTTGTAGATGTTATTAGATACAGTTGCTCTCTTATTTTGATTTCTTTATGAAATAGAAAAAGTCTATTCTTTTCCTGAACAGGCTTTTATTTCAATTGAACATAAAATGAAATTTAATCTGAGATTTTAGGTTTAATGATTCACATATGTTCATTTTTAACTATGAATCATTGCATAAACAAAGTTTTATGTGACAAAATTTGTACCTTCTCTCACACACACAGAGTGTGAAATATACAGACACACAGAGACACGTACGCATGCAAAACCCCTTGGAACAGGTAGTCTTCAACTCATAACAGTTCATTCAAAGTTACACCACTGCTGAAAAATGTGACATGACCGTTTTTCACAGTTATGACTTTTACAGCATCTCCATGGTCATGTGATCAAAATTCAGATGCTTGGCAATTTATATTCATGATCATGGCTGTGTTCCAAGGTCATGTGATCCCCTTTTGAGATCTTCTGACAGACAAAAATAATGGTGAAGCCAGATTAATTTAACAACTGGGTTACTAATTTATCAATTACAGTAATTCACTTAATAACTGGGGCAAGAAAGTCATAAAATGGGGCAAAACTCACTTAACAAATGTCTCACTTAAAAACAGACATTTGGGGCTCAATTATGGTCGTAAGTTGAAAACTTAACCATTTTTAAAGCCTTTCTCATATACTTGCAAGTACTGCTTTTCATTTCCAGTTAGCTATAGCTGGTTGTACAGCTAATACCTCTCTAATGGGACCAGTTTTGTGTAGTGGTTATGATTTCAAGCTAGAAACCAGGAGATTGAATTGTAGGCATGTTTTAAGCACAAAGCCAGCTGGGTAATCTTGGCCAGTCACACTCACTCTCAGCCCTAGGAAGGAGACAATGGCAAACCACTTCTGAAAAATCTTGCCAAAAAAAGTTTCTGCAGGAATTTGTCCAGGCAGTCTCTAAGAATTGTACGCAATTGAATGTGGGAGGGGGGTCTCTAACCCAATACCAAAATATTTATAGCATCCTTAATTTGGCTATCTCTGGATATGTTAGGGCTGTAACTTTCAAATTTTTACCCAGCCCAGGCTCAATTTTATCTGTAGAGTGTTAGGTGGGAAAGAAAGATACAAGCAATCATTCATCCACCTTTTTTCCATTTATAGAGTGGGTAGACTCAAGATGGCTTAACTGCTGTGACAGGATAATATGTATTTGTCTTGGTTACATCATTTTTCTAAGTGTTTTCTTGTTAGTATTTAGACAGCAAGACCAAAAGCTTTCTTGTTGTCTGATAACCATAGCTGAGTCCAAACAAGAGGCAGGATGAATGAGCAAAACAAGCAAATTGGATTACTAACAGGTATTTGAAAAGGATGATAGTGGAGAGTAATGTGTCAAATAAATGTGGGCATTTGGGAAAATGTCCCAGACTTTTGATGAGAGGTTTCCTGTCCTCTTGCTGGACTAGATCCTTAAGCACTTACAGTCAGACTTGCCCTTTAATTTAGCCATGTATTTAACATTACAGGAAATCACCTGGAAGAGACCAAATCATCCATGTTATTCATTGGTCAGTTTGAATTTCCGTTTTGGAACTACAAATACATTCTTTAGCTTTTTGTGAAATAGGCTTTGCATTTAAGGAATTGGTAAAAAAAATAATAATAACCATGCTGTGATGTTTCAGATTATCACAGAAATTTTTTTTTAAAATGTTAAAATTCCTGATCAAGGAAAGAAGCAGCCTAGAACTAAGGAGAAATTTCCTAATGGTTAGAACAATTAAATGATTGTCCAATGTCTTCTTAAAAACTTGTATGAAATGATATAGGGTTCTCTGCCTGAGCAGGGGGTTGGAGTAGAAGACTTCCAAGGTCCCTTCCAACTCTGTTAATCTGTTATAAATTTTTATTAGCAAATTACAAGCATTGTTTTATTTTAAGTAGCTAGCATTTCTGATGCCTCTTTGCTGTTTTTTTTTTCTTCTGTTCAAGCATGTCTGCCTGGATGCTTGCTCATAACTTCCTCTCCTTGCTGCCATCTTGTGCTTCTCTCTATTTATTCAGCCCAAATATCAGGGATATCAAACTTTATTTCATTGAGGGCCACATCAGGGTTGTGTTTGACCTTGGGGAGAGAGGGTGGCCAGGGGGTGTGGCCAGCTCAATGTCATTCGTGTCAGGGGCACCTGTGGTGACCTGAGCACTCTGCCAGCAAAAACGGGCTCCTGAGCTCTGTTTTCGGCTGTGATGGCCTCCTGCAACCCTCTGCCAGTGAAAACAGAACTTGGGAGAGCTGCCCGTGGACCTTGTGAGCTCCATTTTTGGCTGTGATGGCCTCCTGCAACCCTTTGCCAGCCAAAACAGAACTCAGGAGGGCCACACACAGCCCTCTGAGCTCCTTTTTCGCTGGCAGAGGCACCGCGGGCCGGTCCTTCACTGTTTCCAGGGTGGCCCTAGGGGCCAGATGTAAGCACCCCATGGGCCGAATCCGGCCCCCAGGCCTTGAGTTTGACACCCTATCCTAGATCTACTGTCCTGACATTGTGAGATTAGGACTTTGAGGTACTAAGCATACACAGGCAAAGAAATGGGTTTGACTCAGCTGAAGGGGAGAGGAAAAGAATTAGAGAAAAGATATCTGAGTTTAGTGAAATCTGAAATTATGAGGGGAAAAACTCAATTTTGCCTCAATTGCATTACGTTTAAGTTGAAGTAGAGAGGGGCTTTGCCAGGCTTTCCAGATTTTATTACAAGAACCTTATAATAAAATATTACAAGTTATATTGACATTCCAAGATGCCTAGTGATTCCTTATTCATCTTGCCTACCTCTAAGTGCTGACTAAGACTGACTTCACTGGCCACCCAGGAATCAGCATGATGAGGCAAACTGGCCTAAGAAATAAGGAAATGAGCCAGAAAAAGCATACAAGTAAGCTTTGAGACAAGCATCCAAGCTTTTCTTCTTTCTCTTGGGGTTTATCTGCAAATTTAAAACATTTACTCCCAGGGCAGCTGATGCTGTTATAATTGCTTGTTAAAAAAGCCCCAAATCCCATGGGTTATAAGAAGAAGCATAGAAAACATTTTTTTAACGTCAGAAATAAAAGTGTGTATGTATAGGGAAAAGTCTGAAAAGATTTGTTAAGTTTTCCTACAACACTGATGCTTATTGTTATAAGATTTTTATTTAATTTAGGATTTTTAAAAAGTCCTTACCACTGTCATCCTTGGTTAAGATTACTTTGCTTCTATTTTATGGCCTCAAATGCCTCTTAGAGTTTTCCCATACACATTTACATTAACTACTTTGATTTAATGTAAAGAAAGAAAATAGCTCTGATTGCAGGTACTGAACAGTAAAAATAATACATGTTAACAGACAAGTAAAAACAGTACAAAGGGAAGAACTACTAACAATTCTTGTGATGATACATTACGGAGTATGTTATTATCAAATGTGTCATTGTTAGAGCTTCAATAGTACCTTTGTGGCTACCATTTTGATTTTTTAAAACTACATTTTATGGATATCAATACATTTTTGTATTGCTGCCAAGAAACCTACATGCATGTGTGGTGGTCACTGAGAAATGAGCTCAGCTCAACTAAAACATTATATATTTATATCCCACTGTAATATAGAACTTCAGAATGTATAAGGAATTATGTATCCTAAATTTAATGATTTGAATGTCCACATTTTTTTCACACACATTTAATATGCGGTTGTGGAAAGTTTTATATCAAAATATATTTTATTCCTTATACTGTCTGACCGAACACAGTTAAGAACCCATATTAGGTCTTATCTTGTGGCAATGGAAGCGGCAAAAAGCCAATATTTTGCTGCTCTCATTGCATCGGCAGAAAACTGCCTTGCCACTCTGTTTAGAGTGACCCGTTCTCTTCTCAATCATGGACCGAGAGAGGACCCCTTGCAGGGCAGAGCTGAGGATTTTTCTGCAAGATAAAATTGCTCAGATTTGGACTGGATTGGACTCTGACTGGGCAGAGTCTGGCGAGGTGACAGGGGCCTGTCCTGATGGTAACATCTGGGTTGGGTTTGAGCCTGTTTCGATGGGTGAAGTGGACAGGATCATGCATCGACTGGGTGCCTCCACATGTTTATTGGATCCTTGTCCCTCCCTTGTTTCTGCAGCCAGAGAGGTGACTGGAGGCTGGATCCAAGCGGTTGTCAATGCTTCTCTGAGGGAAGGGGTCTTCCCCGCCACACTTAAAGAGGCGGTGGTTCATCCCCTCCTCAAGAAGCCCACCCTTGATCCAAACTCCCTTAACAACTACCGTCCAGTCTCCAACCTTCGCTTTATAGCAAAGGTTGTTGAGTCCGTGGTGGCACAGCAGCTCCCGCAGTTCCTGGAAGAAACTGACTTCCTAGACCCGTACCAATCGGGTTTCAGGTGCAGTTACAGCACAGAAACGGCATTGGTCGCCCTAGTGAATGATCTCTGGCGGGCCAGGGATGGGGGTTGCTCTTCCATCCTGGTCCTTCTTGACCTCTCAGGGCTTTTGATACCATCAACCATGGTATCCTACTGCAGCGACTCGGGGGGTTGAGGGTAGGAGGCACCATTTTACGGTGGTTCTCCTCCTATCTCTCGGGCCGCTCGCAGTTTGTATGGACAGGGGGAGAGAGATCCACCCCGAAGCCTGTCACATGTGGGTGCCTCAGGGGTCAGTTCTCTCCCCTCTGCTCTTTAACATCTATATGAAACCGCTGGGTGAGATCATTTGGGGTGAGGTACCACCAATATGCTGATGACACTCAGCTTTATATCTCCACCCCGGATCACCCTGGGGATGCCCTTTCTGTGATGTTCCGCTGCCTGGAAGCGGTACGGGCCTGGATGGAAAGAAACAGACTCAGACTCAACCCATCCAAGACTGAGTGGCTGTGGATACCAGCATCTTATGATCTAGTGGCCCCGTCACTTGTGATGGGAGGGGAGGTCTTTACTCCCTCAGAAAGGGTCCGCAATCTGGGGGTCCTCCTCTATTCACAACTATCTTTAGAAGATCATTTGATGGCCATGACCAGGGGGGCCTTCGCATAGGTACGCCTGGTGTGCCAGTTGCGCCTTTCCTAGATCGGGATGCCCTTGCCATGGTCACTCATGCCATTGTTACGTCTCGGTTGGACTACTGTAACGCCCTCTACATGGGGCTGCCCTTGGGATGCACCCAAAGGCTACAGTTAGTCCAGAATGTGGCCACGCAGGTTGTTACGGGGGCTTCTCGGTACTCCCGTGTGACACCTCTCCTGCACGAGCTGCACTGGCTACTGGTGGTTCTTTGGGTTCATTTCAAGGTGCTGGTGCTCACCTATAAAGCCCTACATGGCTTAGGCCTGGGGTACCTGCAGGATCATCTCTTGCCATCCTCCCATCGTCCGTTGCGCTCACACAGAGCAGGCCTCCTCAGAGTGCTGTCAGTCAGACAATGTTGGCTGACGGCCCCCAGGGGGAGAGTATTCTCTGTGGGAGTGCCAACCCTCTGGAATGGGCTGCCCACCGGCCTCAGGACAGCCCCTGACCTCCTCTCCTTCCGCCACGAATTGAAGACATGGCTTTTTCACCAAAGGGGCTGAATCCATAGGGGTGATTTTTAATAATTTTAATTAAATTTTTAATTAATTTTAACTAATTTTAAATTGACTTTGATGTTTATGTAATTTTTTTTTGTCTCCTTCTTGTAAGCCATCCTGAGTCCTTTGGGAGAAGGGCGGCATATAAATTACATACATACATACATACATACATACATACATACATACATAAATAAACTTCCTTTAACTATTAACAGATTCCACAACTGACTGAGACTAGAAAAAAAATGTTGTAAGTAAACAAGATCACTGAAATCGCGTCTCCACTAAGACAATTGATAGCCAAGCCAAAACTAAAGTAAATCAAGTCAAAACAGCAAACAGGGAAAAGACTTTTACTCAAACTTCCTTGAACTCCCAAATCAGTTACCCAGACTTAATCCACACATCAAAGAAGCTCTATAAACACAAATAGAGTTAATTAAACTTGGTGCTCAGCCCAACTACCCACTCACCAGAATAAATATGACATGTAAACACTCAAACATCATGCTTCCATAAAAGATCACCTTTTCTATAAAAAAAATATATGATTTCTGTACCACATTTGTAGCTACCTTTCAAGAGTAGATTACTTGCTCCTGAAATAAACCAACTCTTTTCCAGCTCAGATCAGGACCCTCAAATTCTTTGCACATTGTGTGGTGGGCTTTTATCCAATAAGACATTCTTCTGCAATTTTTTTGCCAAATTTTCCAGGTTATATCAACATCTTAAATCTGGACATGTGAAATCCAAATTTGCCATGCTACCAGGAAGAATTAACCTTTTAGGAAAAGGGAAATTTTACCTTGAACAAATGACTAATATAAATGAGTAAGATCCACCTTGTGTCTAGCCAAATTTAAGACATTATATTTTAGTGTTATTTTAGAAAGCAATTTAAAATTTGAAGAAAGGGTAATCAAATGAAAGCATCAATGCTGTTATATCTTTAATTTCTCAAGTGTAAGTTCTCTTTCCAAAATACACTAAAATTACACAGGAAACCTCAAATAGCATCTTTTGATTGGTAATATTTTTACCTAATTGATAATATTTAC
The DNA here is from genome assembly GCA_022577455.1 of Arizona elegans. Classification (NCBI taxonomy): domain Eukaryota; kingdom Metazoa; phylum Chordata; class Lepidosauria; order Squamata; family Colubridae; genus Arizona; species Arizona elegans. The sequence goes on along the minus strand of JAKOOJ010000006.1, from coordinate 87,090,579 downwards.
ACCTAGTGGATTTGAAGAAAATCAACATCATATGAATAATTTTTAATGTTATATTAGTTCAAAAGACAGGAAAACAACAACAAGAAAGTTTACAATATAGATAGTTAGGTAGATGTAGATATTTGTCCACAAGTATGGAGAAAAAATTGAGTAAAAAAATCCACACAGGTATAATGTGTTTGCAATTATATGCAGAATATTTTGTGAAAACATCTATGTGAAAGGGGATTGTTATGGTTGGTTTATTTTTAAACTTCCTGCTTTTCATTATTAAAATAAAATCCAAATTAGCAAATGTTGAAGTAAAGCATCATTATCTTTCAGTGAGGTATTTTTAAATGAAAGATAGAATAGAATATTTTGAGAATATTTTGCATGACAGAGAAAAGAAACCTTACATTTAGTCTTCTTAATAGGTATTGTGTTTGTATATGAGAGAGGACAAGGTCAGCGGATGTCTGGCAAACAGAAACAATGTACAATTTTATACACAAAGGAAAGAACTGAAATGAATATAAAATGGATGCCTCTACCTGTTACAGATCTCTTAATATCCCTCGATTGCTTTTCTGGCAAAAATCCTTTCTTTAATTTAGATTTAGGAGATTCTTTTGATGATAAAACTATGAATAATCTTGAAAGATCAGACTCCCAAAGAGAGTCATAGTTATGAAAACCCATGATGATATTGAGCATACATAATTGCAACCACAATTAACACAGATTTACATGTTTTCAGCAACACAATCTGCAGTTGAAGAACATTTGTATAGAGAGGTCTTGGCTAGTTATTCTACACTCTCCTGCTTCTGGTTCCACTTAAATACTCTCTCATACAGTTGCTGGGGGATTTAGCAGTTTATTCAAGGCCAAAGAATAAGACCAAACAAAAAATGTAAGTCTAAACAGAGTCTCTCTGAAAGAAGCTTGCCTGAATGGATTTCTCTTTAACAGAAGCATGGACTAGAATAATCCAAATCCATTCCAAAGTTTCAAGATCCAGGCCAGAATTTCAGAAACAGAATCTATTATAAGCACAAAGGATCTGACAGTTGCTTCCAATCAGGGTCATGGGTCAGAGCTGCCTGTTAAACATCTCTGCAGCCAGCTGTCTCTAATCATGATATTTATTCCCTTACTTGGCAAGGAACCTCATAGAAGGTTCCGCTCAGTTCTCCTCTCTACTCACCAATGCATAGGCTAGAAGGCCTTACCTCATCATCTGACTTTTTTAGCTACTGAGGTGTTGCCTGATCAATGTTGTGTGATTCTTGGCTGTGTATCTTCTGAGGCTGACATTCATTTCACAGGTCCTGCTGGAGTAGTTTCTTCATGTCATTGATTTCTGAACTATGTCATAATTAGTAATAGAAAGATTATAATGCTTTCAAAAATATATTAAAATGTTCTGCCAAACATTATAGAAAGACCTATACTGTAGACCATCTATTGGGTGATTCACTATTGAAAATGAAAGAATGCCTGTCACTGTACATTAACAACTTACATCTTTAGACTGTGTTTGACAGTGATTTTTGAATTGCATTTATCAATATAAAATATTAAGCTACAGTATATTGTCAGATGTTGCAGAAGTACTATAATTCCCAGTGTGCCCAAAAGTACATGTAAAAAAGTGATCTGTGCTTTGTATAATAGCAAATATTTTTATTTCCAAAGCAAATATTTTTATTTCCAAAGATGTCAATAGTAATTTTAATGGGACAAGTCTTAAATTCTTTGACTAAACATTGTAATTCACATTCAGAAGTAATATTTCCCAACATGATTTTTGGGAAAAGCCAGAAGTTTTTCTTTAGATACCATATGCCTTTGTTAACAGAATGGATAGTAAATCTGTGGAAAGCTCAGTATACAAAGCATGCAACTGAGACATACAAAATCAGCAAATCATTCTCTGAAATTAAGTATGTCATTCAGTATAGAGACTTTTAGACTTGAGTTGCATGCTTATTTAAAAAGTTACTTATCCTGCATGAATCGGGTGCGATTCAAGGTGTTGGTTACCACCTTTAAAGCGCTCCATGGCATAGGACCCGGGTACCTTCGAGACCGACTTCTGCCACCAACAGCCTCCCACCGGCCAGTTCGCTCCCATGGAGAGGGTCTCCTCAGGGTGCAATCAGCCAAGTTATGTCGGCTGGCGACACCCAGGGGGAGGGCCTTCTCTGTGGGAGCCCCTGCCCTGTGGAATGAACTGCCCCCGGAAATGTGTAAGATCTCCGACCTCCGTGTATTTCGCTGTGCCCTCAAGACTCTGCTGTTCCGCCAGGCCGGGCTATCAATGTAATGATTTTAAATTGGGTGTTTTAAATTTTTGGGGTTTTAAGTCTGTGCCGAAATTATTTAATAATTTTAATTATTTTTAACTGATGTCTGTCTTTGTGCTTTTAATAGGCTGTACCCGCCCTGAGTCCTTCGGGAGAAGGGCAGTATAGAAATTTATTTATTTATTTATTTATTTATTTATTTATTTATTTATTTATTTATTTATTTATTTATTTATTTATTTATTTATTTATTTATGCTTCTACTGCTATCCATTTTAGAAGGTGCAGATTAAAAAAAACAGCCATAAGATATGAAAAGTTATTCAAAAACTGAACTTTTTGTCCTTGTATCTATACAGTGGAACCTTTAATTTTTTCCCCCATAGATTCCAAGAAAAATTGAGTTATACATTAACATCAAACATAGCAGGATCAAAATATTTGGCCTACATTTGATGCTGAGTTTTCGTAAAGTGCTGGCTTAAGTCAAATTTCATCATCATCATCACAGAACTCCATGGAAGATGAGATCTTACAATGACCAAGAAAATAATATTTTCTACATTATGTTGCAAGATAAAGAACCTGCCAGCAACTGCAGTAACTGTGGAGTAATTTAGTAAAGGACTGCATGGCAGGTTGCCTGAATTGATTATTAGTCAAAAGCTTTTTAGAATTAATCTGATGCCTCATGAAATTAATAAGAAGAGGGATGTGGTATGGCTATAGCCTGGCATGGTATCACCTAAGGGAGGCTGTGATAACTAACAACCAAGGATTCTCTGAAGGGCATATTATTCCCTAAGGTAAAGAACACTAAGAAAGTGGTATATAACCAAGATTTATATGATGTCACTGAGAAAAGGTCAGTTTGGTAAAGGTCAAATGTATTTGCCTTAGAAAAGTGGCATAGAAAGCCTAATCACTTGGAATATATTAAGCTGATCTACAAAGATCATTTGAAACCCACCCAAAGGGAACTATCTCAAGGTACCACAGTTAAAAATGTCAATAAACATGTTATAATCCCCATTTAATTATAAAAACACTTAAAATCCAGAGGATTTTTCCTAAAATCACCCCAAATGGCCACCTTCCTCTAGTTTCATTTATTGTAATAAAATGGATAGCAACTAACCATTCTCCTGGTGTTCATTTTTTATTGTTTAAGTCTGACAATTTAATACCTCCCAATAGACTCTCTTCTTCTTACTATTCATTTCATTTTACTCAAAGATAGCCTTAGAACATTCTTAGATGTTTAAATTGGTCTAGCAAGATTCACATTGTCAGTTTTCGGCAAATAGCATTGCATTTCTGAAAGAGACGCAAACTGAAATGCTCAGTAGTATTGAGATGGTAATGATAATTGTAATAATGATTATTTTTTTATCACCAGAGTGATTTTTAAAATAAATGTGCATCGTGCTTTGGAACTCATGGCTATGGATAAGGATACTTTTATTCAAGGCTTGACTGGTGCTATCAACAGTGACTTGCAGTAGCTGCCCAGGATTTGAGCTAAATTTCTTTGGTCTTATTATAAGAATGCAGGGATTGAATCTGAAAACTCTAAGAATGAAGCATTAAATTTAATGGAAAATCATTCTGTAACAGACATCGTTGGGATTATATTGCAAATATCTCTGAATTTGTATTTACATGCTTTCAAACTGCTAGGTTGGCAGGAGCTAGGACAAATAACAGGAGCTCACCCGTCTCATGGCAGTCAGGGCTCAACCTGTCTAGATATAGACTTTTAACCTTTGTAAACATTCAGGAAGGCAACACCATTCAATGCTTTGCCATACAATCTGTGCTGTGGTGTGATGTCATGCTGGCTACATGATTGCAGAATATCTTCAGAAAAACCTGGCTCTTAGCTTAAGAAATGGAGATGAGCCTGCCCCCTAAAGTCAGTCACAACTAGTAGAGTAAAACCCGCAGACAGACCTTCACCTTCACTTTTACTTTTAAACAAATTTGTAAGGCTGCCTGATGCTCAAATGGCACAAGGCAGTATCTAGAAAAAGTTAAAACCATACTACAGGTTGACCTCAGTTAATGATGGTAATTGGGACTGTCACTAAGCAACATGGACATAATGCCCAATGTCATGTGACCACACTAACTTACAATGGCAGTTCTGGCAGTTCCAGTTGGGGTGGTTAAGCAAGTCCCATGTGGTTTTTAAGAGCAATGTCATGTGATTGTTATTTGCAACCTCCTGCCAGCTACCTATTAACTTTACTTGTTGAAAGCCAGCAGTGAAGGTTACAAATGGTGATCACATGACCACAGGACTCTGTGACCGTTGTAATGGTGAGCTGGTTGCCAAGCAACTAAACTGCAATCACTGCAGGGATACTGCAATGGCCAAAACTTGAGGAGCAGCCATGAGTTTCCTCATTCAGCAATGTCATAACTTTGAACAACTGCCAAACAAATAATCATTAACAAAGACTACTTTTAGAAGAGAAATGAAATAGAAGTAGATAATAGTCATACAGAGAATACAACAATTAAAACAGTCCTAGCATTCTAGTGAGTTCACAAAATTCCACAACCCAGGACTTACTGGAAGAGAATTATTATAGACCTCAAGAAGAAGCTGTTACAGAAATCATAATGGCAAGAGAGAAAGCACGCTTACAGGGTCCCATAAGATGACAATTTTCAGTGCTGTAAAAGGATATGAAATAGAAATTTTGAAGACATTCCTGTTTTATCCATTCCTAGTTGGAATAGTCCAATAGGATTGAACTAGAAAACCTCCAAGGTCCCTTCCAACTCTATTATTCTGTTATTCTATTATTCTAAGTTACTCATACTGTATCTTCCAGAGATTGGAGGGCAAGGTTGTCTAAAGATGAACAAATATTTCAAACATATAGTCTATATTGATCAATATGAGTTTTCTCATAACATCAATTAAGTTGCATATTTAATACTTCTCTAATACCTGAGTATTTTGTTTCACAAAAGTAGATGTAAAAATAAAGCATACCCCAGGGCCTGAAATAACTGCACCACATACTAGGTGTATTCCTTTATTATTTAGAATAGAATAATTAAATAAAAGCAATCTTATGTCAAGTGTATCATTTCCAGAGGGGACTGCAGTGACTGTCCACTGACAATAGGAAAGTGCTTTTAGATAATAGATAGTCCTCTATCTATCTCATGTTACATATTAAGCTAGATATCCCTCTGAATTTGTATCACAAGTTTATTCCAAACTTCAGTGATTATTTTTGTCCTCCTTTTGAACTCCTGAGCTCATTAGGTAATTTAAATGCACATTAAATTACCAAGAACTCATCATAATACTCACAGAAGGATAAAATCCCATGGAGAGATAAGTTCATATCTGCTTAGTATTCTGAGAGAAATGGTTTATGTTATTTCCTATAAGAATTCAGCTATCAAATTTCTCAAGTGACTGCAGAGTTGATGCCCCATACAGTAGCGTGTAGTATACATACTTTTAAAATAAACATCATTAATAAATATATGTCTGATCAGAGACCAATGCTCCAAACAAACAATGAGGGTGATTATTTAAAAAGCTATTCCAAAACCATTACATCAACTGCTATATGAAACTGTAGCAGCTCCTCCTGACTTTTCAGTTTAACAGATTTCAGGTAGAAATATTGTATTTTCTTTATCAGAACTACATAAATGGTTAACTAAGAGAGACATGAATAAGTCAAGGATTTAGGCTTGGATAGAGTAGGAGAAGTTGCAGAATCTGGGGGCATAGTTAGAATAGGGATCAGCCTTGAATCCCTATGTAGTCATAAACAACTAAATCCGATCTCTCTTAAATTCCATTGGACTTTATCTAATCCCAGGCAGGTGTTAACCACTACTTGGGAAGATTCTTGTGCATAAGCATTATTAGCAATAAATCAGTTTAATTGGACCTTCATGTATGATCTTTTGTACCTGACAGGTAGGACATGGGAAATTAATTCAGTTGCCACTATAGACATGGAGAGACATTATCTTTTAAGGAGATATTGCCTCTCTCACATTTCCCTTCTAGCACTATGGAAGATAGAGCATTTTGTCCAGCTAGAAAAAAGGCTTTATGTTCAGAATGGACAATTTATATGTATGACGCTTAGCATGAATGAAGTTCTTCTATGCAAGCAACTTTTATAATAAGGAGAGAAAAATTCTCCATTTCTTCTTAAGGTCAAAAATATATTGTTTTAGTTCCAAATTGGTTCTTTTAAAATCTGATAAAATTAAATAATGGGCAGAGAGGCCATGACATTTGAAGTTTCCATCCATTACTAACTTCTAGGAGAAGTTGTAGAATTGCCCTCAATAATAAAGGAGGCCAGATATCATTCCCTAAGGCCAATTTTAGCCAAAACTTTAGGTCAGAATCTCAAGCAAGCCTTAGTAGAAACTAACACCAATTCTACTGCAATGTTAGGGGCATTGCAGACCACTAATGCCATAAGCATATAGGACGATAAGCAAGTATATCTTCCACTAATTCTGTTGGTGACATTATTATGTCCTGCAATAATAACATTGTTACATTAGATCTGAGGTCAGGGCCAAGTTGGCATTGGGATATGCTACATAATTTGGTTTCTCTGTGTAATACAGAATCATCATCTTGTTGCTTGTTAGTATTTAAAATCTGAAGGGTATTTGTAAGCATGTAGAAAGGCCAATTGTCTCTGAAAGAAAATCTCAATGCACAGAGTAGGATATTAGAATAAGTTTGGGTGATTTTATCTGATAACTTTTTTTTTCTTAAATTATAATACCTACTAATTAAGTTCAATACATCAAAAAGGCTACAGAAATAAACAATTACAAAACAGCATGATTTGTTTCTGCATTTCACTGATCTCCTTTTATAGTTCTTTTTATACACTGAAGACTATTAAGTTCAGCCTTTTTTCTCTTTTCACAGGCAGAGAATTTGAAGGTGAAGAAGAGTTCCTGGAGATCCTGGGAATAACACGAGAGCAGTCAGGCAAATATGAGTGCAAAGCTGCAAATGAGGTTTCCACAGCAGATGTGAAGCAAGTCCGAGTCACTGTGAATTGTGAGTATTTTTATTTCCACCAAATCAGATATAATTTTTTTTAAAAGGAAAGTTGAACTTTGTGTATTATAGTGATGACAATCAATGAAAACCTCTTATGACAGAGGAATCAACACCTGCAAAGTCCAATTGCGAGTATTAGTGAACCAAATATGGAAAATCTCTTTTTAAAAAAAGTTTTTAGCCAATGAAGCAAAAAAAAAAAAAATCTGAAAAAAAGACCCTCAAGCGAATCTAAGTGAAAGCAATGTGAAATTCCCTCCTGTAATCGATGAACACCATATGAATTAAACACAGAGCAAGTAAAAACCATAAAATAAAGACCACTCATGGTCATACATTCTGTACTAACTTTTAAGCAAAACTTTTCAAAATGAGAAAAAAAGTTATTAAAGAAAAGCCCAAACTGGGAATATCACTGTACATGTTAAACCTACCCCAAAATATGTACCTTGATGATATTTAAGTTAGGAGTTTTTTTAAGAAAAAATCTTTAAAGAAAAGATAGTGTTTCTCAAGGAATCTGCTTATAAATGTCTATCAGAAATAAGGTATAAATTATTTAGTAAATGCTAGATTAGGAAAATATACTGCTCAAAAAAATAAAGGGAGCACAAGCAGAAGACATCCGAGATCTGAATGAATGAAATAGCCTTATTAAATACTTTGTTCTTTACATACAGTAGTTTATACACTGCTCAAACAACTAAAGGGAACACAAAACTACTGTATGTAACGAAGAAAGTATTTAATAAGACTATTTCATTCATTCAGATCTCGGATGTCTTCTGCTTCTGTTCCCTTTATTTTTTTGAGCAGTGTATAAATATGGAACTCCTAACCTCTTTAGCTATCCAAAATAGACAGCTTTTTCTTTGTTTGAACGTGGCTTAGATAAATCTGTTCAGCAATTACTTTAAATCCCTAATTTAGAAATTTGTGTCTGTGAATTGTCTGTGCATTTAGAATCTTTCAGTCTCATTTTTGCCTCTTGTAATTTATAATATATTTGCATTTTCATAAAAAGAAATTACTATTTTGGGCCTTGGAGAATTATTTAAATATAAACTCTATGGATTTAAGAACTCAGAGAGACATATGACCTTATACCACCTTTTATGTGGTAATTGGCTAGTTTAGTTAGCTAATTTAAAACAATCACAACAGCAAACGTTCTTTTTCTTGCAATGGTTGGTTACACTTTGTCAGATCTGAGAGAAAGACAGCTATATAAATTTGATTTGCCCAAGTAATACAAAATGGGGCTTTTTCAGAATGTTCTGTTAAAATGTTAAACATAGAACTCATACCAGCAAAAAAGAAATGTGGGCAAAAATTTATTCCATCCACTGCCAGTCTCTATTCTGAAACAACAGTAAGGCCATACATATCAATTACAAGTGAAGTTAAGAAAAGAGATTAATAGGATTGGTGGATTGTCTTGCTTTTGTTTCTCTTCTCACAAAGTATCATACAGAATTATTGGTGGATTTTTTTTCAACTTTTATCTATCAAGGGCTGGGACAGAATATAGCAAGGTTTTTACAATGCAAGTTTGGCCACCTATTAAACTGCCTGTATAATAAGTTGCTGGCATTGGTGCTCAGTGCTGTAACTTGTCAGAATGTTTCTAAACACAGTTCTAGCGCTATTTAGAATAGAATAGAATAAAAAAGTTGGAACAAATCTTAAAGGTCTTCTAGTCCAATCTCCTGTTTAGGCAGGAAACCCTGTACCGTTTCAGACAAATGGTTATCCAATCTTTTCTTTAAAACTTCCATGTTGGAGCATTTACGACTTCTGGAGGCAAGTTGTTCCACTGATTAATTGTTCTAACTGTCAGGAAAGTTCTCCTTAGTTCTAAGTTACTTCTCTTCTTGATTAGTTTCCATGCACTGCTTCTTGTCCTACCCTCAGGTGCTTTGAAGAATAGCTTGACTCCCTATTCTTTGTGGCAGCCCCTGAGATATTGGAACACTGCTATCATGTCACCCCTAGTCCTTCTTTATATCAAACTAGACATACCCAGTTCTAGCAACCATTCTTTATATGATTTAGCCTCCAGTGCCCTAATCATCTTTGTTGCTCTTCTCTGCACTCTTTCTAGAGTCTCCACATCTTTTTTACACCAAAGCGACCAAAACTGGATGCAATATTCCAAGTGTGGACTTACCAAGGCATTATAAAGTGGTATTAACACTTCATGTGATTTTGATTCTATCCCTCTATTTACGCAGCCTAGAGCTGTGTTGGCTGCTGCACACTGTTGGCTCATATTTAAATGATTGTCCACTAGACTCCAAGATACCTCTCACAGTTACTACTATTGAGAAAGGTACCACGTATACTGTACCTGTCATTTTTTTTCTTCCCTAAATGTAGAACTTTACTTTTTTCACCATTTGAAAGAGTATTAGCAGTGGTGAAATCCACTTACCTTTGCTACTGGTTCAGGAATGGGAGTGTGCCTCTTCTGTGCATGCACAGAACCTTCTTCACATGCACAGATGGTAAAAAAACAGGACGTAATGATGTCCCGGTGGGTGGGTGGAGCCTCCCGCCGTCAGTACTACCAGTTCAGCGAACTGGATAGAACCTGGGGGATTTCACTGCTGAGTTTTAGATCCATGTGCCTAGTTGACAAATATTGTTGCTCAGAAAATTGTTGCATGAAGTAGGAACCTAAGTAAAGTTGATTCACTTTATAACCCTTCTCTGTACCAATAACCTGTTTGCTGGACTATCAATTAAATACAGGTTAATACAGCTTGTTTAAATGATTGCTAAACATATGTTTATATGTGAGAGACATGACAAGTCCTATGAAAAGCTCTGGTCAGGAAATAAATAGGATAATTCTTCTGTAGAAACCAGCCCCAAACCAAAGCTGCCATGGAAGGCCATTCCCAGTCACCAAAAGAAATGGGACCCTGTAATAGTTTAAACTTAAGCTTAAACTAAGAGAAGCTAGACAGATTCCAATTTCTGACCATGTCAGGAAACACTTCATTAGTGAAGTAGCCTGAATGTATATTTGGGGAGAAAAAGTAAACCTTATTTTGAACATGGAACAAGATAAGGATAACTAACCTGCCTCAGCTACACTTTGAGGACATGGGAGAAAAAATGGTAGTGAGTCATATTCATGTCATGTTAGAGGACCATGAGGATGATCCCATATTATGACAAAAGAACAGAAGACTCGAGCCTAAATTACACACTTAGTTTAAATTCCTGGCTAACCTGTGAAATTGCTTAATGTCCAATATATTATTCCAGCTTCTTTCCCAATTATTTCCTTATTTTAAAAATACAAAACTATTTTGGGGAAAAAATGATCAAATTACAATTTTTGAAAGAGAATTAACGTAGCAAATTCACTAGTTTAGCAAGATCATTTCTAGTAAAAGCCCATTCCCAGCTAAAGATACTTTTACATAGACACCATTTACATTCAATTTAGCTCAGAATAATTCCTGTCATTTTTTTAAATTTCTGAATACTGTTGCTCAATGTTTCTTATCCAATCTGCATACCTACAAAAAACCAAGAAAAAAGTGCAGATATCAATATCTAAAAAATATACACCTCATCCCATTTCTGCCCTGTCTCCTTATGTTTGTTTTCACAATAAGAACAAAAAATGAACTGTTACTGAACAAGTCCACTCCTGATTAGCCAAAAAGATTAGTGCGATTTGCACAATGCTTCCTTGACTTTGGTGGAGAGGAAGGAAAACTGGCATGGGGACTGAGATGGAAGTTCACACCAGTGGAAACCATCTACTGTCAGTCCTCAACCATATATCTTGCAGAAGGTTCTTTGTTTTGTTTCTGAACTTGAAGTTAATTGCATTCAGCTATAGAAGAAGTGAAAACAGTTGATAGTGTTGTAAAAACTTAGATGCTGATGCAGAACTGGCCAAATACTAAGTGTGGAGGTTAAAGCATCAAAAACCATATTAATTATAGTTATTAGATGAGCTATGTGGGCAATACAACAACCTAAGGCTCTTTTTTTAACTAACTACTCAGAGTCTAGATGTAAAAGTGACACAGCTGAGTCATAGTCAACTATAATGTGCATATGCATGCATGCATCTGTTTGATTAGAATATATTTTTTTTATATAAGGCTACAGCAGATGTAAATTGTTAAGCACTTTGTGTTACATCCAGAGATCCGCCTGAATCAGGGGGTTGGGCCACTAGAGGATGACCTTCCCATTCAGTGCTTTCTTCAGCAGCTAAAGGCACCTTGTAAAAAATCTACAGGATCAGGGACCCTGCTGAATGAGGAAGAGACAGCAGGTGGTGATCAAAGATAATTAGGCAGACTAGCATCTGCGGAAGTTATTTTCATGCAAGCTGCTTCTTAGATTCAGTTAGGGTTAGATCTCTTAATTTTATACATTATATATTAGAAAAGCATGGTATCAGTAGCTCTGTAAGCTACTTTTTACTCTTAACTTCATCATATGTAATTTGTGCTGAAGTCACACAATCAGAGACTTCAAAAGTATTAAGTCACCAAAGTCAACCCTCCATTTAGTGCAGAAGTACAAATTAAAGCATTGCAAGCAGAAAATCTATCACCAGCCTGTGCTTGAAGGCAGCTGGTAAAGGGCATCTCACTGTCATCCTAACAAATTGATTCCATTGTCAAATTGTTTTACTGTTAGAAAATTTTTCATAGCATTCAACTGACATTTGCATTTATGCCATTATCCTGTGTCCAGTACTCTGTGATGACAACAGATATAAGGCTTTTAGTCTGAATTCTTTCAGATACTTGAAGAGCACTATCATAAACCAAATCAATGTAATCGTTTTCCAAGTTTCCGTGATATCTTTTTGTAAGATTTAATTTACAGTTCCTTGATCACTCGCATGACATTCTTTGGATTTGTTCCAGTTTGAATATTTCTGAAAGTCTGATATCTAAAACTAGGCACAGGTAGTTTTCAATGTGCAGCAATAATTGAGCCTAGAATTACAGCTGTTAAGTCATGCTGGTTGTTGAGTGGGTCATCAGATGACCATGTCAGATTTTAGGCATTTTTTACCTAAAAGCTTTTTTGCAGTGGTTATGCAAAACACCATGATTATTAAGCAAACACCATGGTTATTAAACAAATACCATGGCTGTTAAGTGAATATCTATTGTCCACAATAGATTTTTTTTTGCCAGAAATTAGAAATAAATGTCAATTTCTGGCAAAAAGTCATAAATCATAGTCATGTGGCTGTGGAACACTGCAAACAGCCATAATGTGTGCCGGTTGCCAAGTGCCCAAAACATGATCACATGATCTGGAGGTGTTGAGAACTAATTGTAAAGAATTCAAGATATCCTCTGGCCAATATAGTCCTACTAGGCTTAGCAGAATTCATAGTTTTTGGAAAAACAAACAAGGCCAATGTGTTTGTAGGAACTAAATATAAGAAGATCAACTCTGACTAGGAATCATGATGTTGATTGTTCCAGATTGCTCCAACCTGGAGCCTTCGTGATGTAGTGAACTTCAAATACCAGAGCCAGCAATTAACATGTAAAATGCTTACTCATGAGGATTATGGAAATTGATGCACATTTGAAATGCATCGAAGTAGATTGTAGAAGATTGTGGTGGTCCTCTGTGGACCTCTGGTGATTCGAAAGCTCTTTTCCCAGAAGCTTCTGCATCTTCTAGTCCTCTCTTGCTTTGGAGTGGTAGCTTGTAGTTCTTGCTGCCATCAGCTATCTTTCAGAAAGCACCTTTAATTGACATCCCTCAATCCTGGTGTGAGAGAGATAGGGTTCATTTTGAGTAATTAAAAGATCAAAATACAAATGTAGAAACTATATCTGTAATGCTACTTGCTGACTATATGGAATATAAACATGGTGAACAAAGGATTCTGCCTTCTCTCTCCATGCCTTTGGGAGATCAAACCAATCACAGAGGAAATAAGCAAAAACTTAATTAAAAAAAGATAAACACGTAAAGCCCTCTTTAAACATTAAATATCAAAATGAAAATAGTAGATGTGGAAAAGATAAATTTCAGATAAATCCCAAGGGAGGGCTGCTCTGTTATGAACAGTGGTCTTTCTGGCAGAATCTCTGACAAAATACTGGCGAGGTTTCACTGCATTATTATACATCACAAGAGATTCTGAAGAAAAACTTATAGCTTTTGAAAACAGCCTTAAGGATAAAGAAAGGCTAAAATTATGGCCAATTCCCTAATCAGGGCAGAAAAATAAAGAACACAGGGCTTAGCACAATACTAAAAATTGAAATAAAAATCCTGGATAGACATTTTAGCTATTTCTACAGAAACAGAAGTTTTCTGAAGAAAAGTTCTTATTTGTTGGATTTAGCTGCTTCCTGTTTGATTTAAACTGTTAACGTCTGTTGGGGACATCAAAAATGTTGCTCTCTCCTTCATTATATTCTCTGCTCTTAAAGAACCAAACGTTTTTCCCTCTCTTAATCTCCAGGAGAGGGAGGGGGCTTTATATGATCATTGTCACTTGAGTTTGTCCCATGAGAAAGAAAAGTATGTGAAGTAGGAAAGGACACTGTAGATATTATGAAGTAAAGTAACATTGGTCTTATTTACTTTTCAGTCAGATTGTTGTTTTGAATGTTATTTTGATTCATTAGGATTTATATATGTGATTATTCATATCATAGATATTTTCTGCCTGAGAAATTGCACATTTTTTTTACCAGTGCTATCATTTTAAACATATTTATTAAAAAATTAAAATCCACAAGAGTACAAGGACTGTAATCAGAAACAATATTAAATACTCATAAACATATTGATTGTAACTATAAGTCAGGTACAAGGGGATCTTTCTAATGCTTTCTTTTTTCCTTCTTTTGTATATTAATAAGTTAATTTCTTCTTAGAATAAAAAGAGATAGTTGTGATATTAATATTTTTCAGAGTTTTGTAAAGATTTTTCTTTTCAAGGATATAATGTTCTCAGTTCGATACAATCAATTAGTTAATTAATACGATATTGCCATTTAATTTTTATTACAGTAAATCTCTGCTTACTGTTATTGTATCCTTTTTTCCTTGCTTTTTTTTTCTTTTCACCTCTTTGTTGTTATTTAAAATGTTTTAATAAATAAATGGTGAGGAAAAAGGAAAGGAAAGAAACAGTATATATTTAAACAGGATTATTGTTTTATTATTATAGGTATTCTGAATCACATAACAAACTCCTAAACATAACAGTCATAAAAAGTTTACCTTTCTACCTTGATTTCATTTGCACTGGATTTCAAGTAGAAATTACTTATATTCCCACAAAAAATAAATAGAATAAAACCAACTAAAGGGTGAAGCATCTACTGTATGTAAACCTGAATGAAATTGCAGTATAAAATATTGTAGCCTTCCTCCAATAACTTCTTCTGGATTGTTTATTATGTTAGTTGATTTTTTTCATAACAAACATATGACTTCTATTTATTATAGAGGAAAGACAAGTTACAGAAAGTATCTCGGTAATTTAATATGAAATGCTGAAATTGCTGTCTTCTGACAGCTCACACATGTATATGCATGTGTGTTCAATTTTCTTCTGTGCTCCTAATGACTGTTTATTTGTGATGTTTTGAAGTTGATGTTTTTTTTTCCTTACAGTATTAATACCTCCAATTGGGCAATAAATATGTTTTTTAAGAATCCATCCTATATGGAAACATAGTTAGCCTTCTACCGTGGGACAATGAAAGCATCAAGGATTTTGTTTTAAGATCACAATAATAGGGGTCCATAATATTATCATAATAAAGAAGGAAGGATAGTGCAATTCATTATTTTCCCACTTTGGGAAAGATCTCATCTTGTTAATAAAACATCATGTCTTAAAAGAATATATGAAAACAAATAAGGAATTAATAAATGTTCATTGCCTTTGTGCAATGTAAATAAAGGTGTGTGTGTGTGTGTGTGTGTGTGTGTGTGTTTGTGTATCTTTAGCCAGGTTCTACCTACGTAAACCAAGATATTATGCAGCCCTAGTTCAGTGAAATCACAATTCAGTAGTTTCTGGGCTTTTTTTCCTTCTGGCAGCCAGCAGACCCTTTGCTGCCCATTGGGAGACTAAGATAGATCTATTTCAGCCTTATAAGGCCTCCTCAGTTAGCCACACCCTCATTTCATGTATCCTCCCTGTAAAGGTACAATATTTGTTTTTCTTTCTTTCTTTCATATATATATGAAACTTCAGTACAAGAATTATTCCTACTGTAATGAACATCACAATTACGAAAATATTTGTTGCATTCAAAGACGTACAACTAATCTAACTCATTTAATACAGGAATCTAACTCATTTAGTACAGGAAGGTTGAGAGTAATGGCAATGGGAATAACATAAGCAAGAGCATTCAGATTAGGACTAGGTTCAGGGGTGGGATTCAGCCGGTTTGGGCCGGTTCAGGCAAGCCAGATGCTCAATTGGTTGCAAGGACTGGCTGGCCTCTGGAGGGCCTTCGGAGCCCGGGGAAAGCCATTTTTGCCCTCCTGGAAGCTCGAGGAAAGCCTCTGTAGCTTGGGGAGGGTAAAACCCCTGTGGTGCAGAAGGCCGAATAGGCCACACCCACCATGGCCACACCCACCCAGCAACCAGGCAGAGAACCTGTTGCTAAACTTTTTGAATCCCACTTCTGGCTAGGTTGCTCTAAAATCCAAGAATTACTCAATTTCAAAAGATATATTGAAAGTAGAAGGATAAAAGTCAGCAAGTCTTCAAAGTCTTATCTAATATCTGAATACTCACTCTTTTGCTTTCACAAAGCAAAAGCAAGGTTTTATAAACCTTATTCAACTGTCTACTAGTATGATTTCAATAAATTCTATAGAGTACGGTTGCTTATTTTCAGGTTTTAGGGATGATAATGAGGCCAAAAATATCCCAGTTGTAAATGTTGTCTTTATTATTTAACTGAAACTTATACAACACTGGAAAAGAAGAAATCTGCATTAAAAATAGACTCAAATAAACACATTTAAGCTCACACTAAAGGCCTTTGTTTATTTGAGCTGTCATTGCACATTTTATTTAACAGTAGCTAGAAATAAAAATGTGCAACACTACCATAACACTTCAAATTGCAAATCTAGCACTTAGTGATTTTCTATGAGGATGATGATGTTGTGGATCCTAATAACCTGTGAAAAAAATGTTGGAAATTAGTTCTTCTTCCCAAGGAGCTACCTTTGATTTAATTGAAATTTTCTCGTACTGCCTAAAATTACTCTGGACAATTATACCCAGGTCCATCCTATTATTCACCAGTATAGGTCATGATGTAATTCAGAAATGTTGAAAGTATAAATTCAAAATTAATATGGGAACTATGCCTGAAGTCGGAATGGGATCATAGTATGTAGGCAGAGGAAGGCTTAAATTGACAATTTGCATTGAGTTCAAATATGAGCAATCACAGAAGGCATAGTTTGTTTCATCAGTTGTGTACAATCTTTTATTCTTACATTTTGGGTTTAATATCTTTATCCTTGATTTGTTCATTCTAGTTGTTGTTTTTTCTTATTTTAAAACATATAGTAGCAAGAGGCAAATTATGAGATCTAATTATGTAGAAGCCACTAGAGAAGTTGGTCCTTTAAGTTTGGAGTAAGAAAGGGCCATAGCTCAGTGAATAAGCATACACATTTTACCAGCAGATGATCACAGAGCTCTGTTCATACATTTCTAGTTAAAAGGATCCAAATGTGGGTGGTTTTAGAAGTGGCATTCACAAAGAGAAATGCTGGGATAATATGATAAAAGACTCTTTCCTTTATTGCATAAAATGACTAACAACCCAAATCTATATGCTACCAATATAAAAGCAGCATTTTATATAAAACAAATCACTATGAGATTTGCTTTTTCTCCCATACAGTCATCTTTTTCATCTTTATATTCTTTACTATTATTACAACCCACAATATTTTTTAATGAAATGCAATGCATCCACTAGGTTTTGTGGATTTCATTCACAAAATGTGTGCATAGGCTTCCAGTATGGGAACCAGTTAGTACCTCATTTCCAAACTAAGATTGACATGTAAGGTGCTGTAGCTGGAACACATAATACAACATACTTTTTATTTCTTGTCCTTTCTACACACTAAATATTATTTTTAGACTGAAATATTACAGTGACCTCTCAGGAAAAGGAATAGAGTGATTATGTCAGCTTTTGAATGTGTTGTCCTTTAATTCTGTAGATATATCAGTATCTATTATATCTGATTAAGCATCCAGAATGTCTTTTTTTAAGTGTTGAGAATATAGCTAATATAAAGATTGCAGCTGAAAGTAAGGGAATTGGCTTCTTAGCAGAATTCAGGAATGTAGGTGTTCCTGAATCCTGTTTAACTTTCAGAACTGTATAAAGATATTTGCTCATTTTGTGATTTATTTCCTACATTAGGTCCAGTGGAACAAAAAAGTTTTCAATGATGATAGTGAAGAGACTCCTAGATTTAAACAATATTCTTATTCATATCAAATATAAAACCTTTCTCTTATATTTACCATAACAGCTTTATGGATAAGTTACAATGATAGATAAATAACTGATCTAAAGTCATTCATGACTCAGAGATATTTGATCTGAATCTTCCAGGTTCTGATTTAACACAAATGTTCATATATTTATATTCATATAAATGTTCATATATAACCCCATTCTTCCATAAGCATTTACAGGAATGCTTATGGAAGAATAGGGACTATTTTATTGTATGTCTGAGGACTGGACATAAAATAAGAGTTTTAGAGCAAATTGCTCCCACCCTGAAATTTTTTTTCTGGCACAAATTTTGGTAGATTGTTTCCTGTCTAAGTTTGCTGGCATTCTCAGTGATGAGAATAATGTATGTTCCATAATTTCTGCCTTCTTCCTACTGGCTTCACTATTTCCTGCCCATATTAATCGATTTCATTACATTCTGATGCTTACAAATCATAACGAAGATATGCAAATTTGAATGGCTCCAACTAGGCACACATTGATAGCAGTGACATGAGCCAGTCTTTCTCTCCTGCAGACCCGCCAACTATCACGGAATCCAAGAGCAATGTATCTGCTACAGGGCGGCCAGTTTCACTTAAGTGTGCAGCGTCTGCTGTGCCTACGCCTGATTTTGAATGGTACAGAGATGACACTAGGTAATTATGCTATTTATCTTCTTTCTGTTGTCTCTGATGTCTAGCTTAAAAATGTTCTCTTTATACTCAATGCTCACTTTCCAAAAATTCCATCACTCATCTTCTTTTTTTCTTTCAACATTCCACCCACTAGCCGTATGACCACAAGTTAGCAACAAACACAGGTATGGTATCTGTATAATATCAGTTGTGCTTTGAAAACAAGCCCACACATATTTGAAGGGAGTGCTAAGCATCTAAATAAAGGTTTGCAGCATAGTTTTGCAAGATTTAGATGACAAAGGTCTATCTGAATTGTGTTGAAGTATTGATACAATAAAATGGTTAATTTTTTTAAATGCCACAAGATTCTTTGGTGTGTTTACTGAAAAAGACTAGCATAGCTAGAAAAAATGTCAGCTAGAAAAATAGTCAATTATGGGGGAGGATTGGAAAAGAAGAGGGATAAAGCAATGTAGAATAGAATAGAATAGAATAGAAATTTATTGGCCAAGTGTGATTGGACACACAAGGAATTTGTCTTGGTGTATACACTCTCAGTATACATTCTGAGAGCATGTGCAAATCTTACCACATTATTTATGAATTAATGAAAAAGATAATTAAAAAACTAAGAATAAACTTGTAGATAACAAATTATGTAACTTTCATAGTTTTCTCCCTTTCATTCTCATATAATCCCCTGTCTGTATCAAAGTACCCTTCTCATTCCATATCTGTCTGCAGTCTGCATTGAACTTTAAAATCCTCATACTTACCACATACAAAGAATACATAGTGTTACTATATTTACCATTGACTTTTCTTGATTCTCAGGATAAATAGTGCCAATGGTCTGGAGATCAGGAGCATAGGGAGCCAGTCCTTCCTGACAGTGACCAATGTCACTGAAGAACATTATGGCAACTATACCTGTGTCGCTACCAACAAACTGGGAATCACAAATGCTAGCCTATTTCTTTACAGTAAGTATGGAAACAAAAAGAAAATATCTGAGTGAATTTCACTGTTGTAGTGAAAAGGATGCTCTGTAGATAGGACAATCTTGGGTCCTAAAATGAATTAAGCAAAAGAAAAGAGAAAGTGAAAACAGCATTCTACTCCATTCTCATATCCAAAAATAAAATAAAATAGGAAGATCTTCTTTAAAGTCAGGGGCTTACTTCTAAGTAGCATTGCTTAGATTTTCAGTATAAATTAATTTAGTTTCCAATGCAACAAATCCAGTTCCATTTGGAAATAATACTATTAAGTGGTGTTATTCATAATTACATCCAGCCTTAAACTAAAATTAGTGTGATTGAAAGCCATCATCAAGATATATAGTATTGATATTAGAAAGCAGCTAACAGAGTACAATTATTGTTTTAATTATTGATGAAAAGTAATTTGACAACATGGAGAAAAAAATGTAAGTTGATATAAGGACAGAAAAGTTCTCTTTCAAGACACCTCAAAAGAAGTTGAAATCATAGATCAAAATCTAATAAAGGAATGTTGCTTGGGTTTAAAGGTTGTTTTCATGAGCTGTGAGAAAAGATGAATATAGTCCATTTGTAAAAAAAAAAAAGAGAGAGAGAGAGAGAGAGAGAGAGAGAGGGAGAGGGAGAAAGTCAATCTTAACCACAGCTAGATACATATTTTTATAAAAATATATAATGTTTGACATGGTCCTGAGACTAACTTTCCATCATTCCCAAGTATAAATGATTAATACAAATTTCTATTTGCACTGCCAAAGAAATGAAGGTAATTCTATAGCCTTAATTGTAGGCATTTTGAAACAGTGTGAACAAAAAAAAGTGAAAATAAAGCAAATGCTGCCTTTTGGTATAGGTTTACATTTTTCAACTTAACTTTTTTGTTAAGAAAATAATCAAGCCGAGAAACAGGTGCAAAATGTATCTATTTAAGCACATATGCATGAATGAATTTTCTGAGTTCCAATTTATCTTTTCTTAATCTTTGATAAAAATAGAATATAAAAAATCAAGCTATTTCTTAACTCAGCAAGGTCTTTTAATAGTCTTTTCTTGGAAACATAATCAAGAAAGACAACTATACCATTAGGCAGCTGAGGGATAGTTAGCAGCTGGGAGGATAGACTTGTAGAAAATTTACCCTTCAATAAAAATACCCCTTAACTTATTAGCCTTCGTGCACAAGAATACATTGTTCAAAAAGATCTAATTCTGATGACAGATAATACTTGAAGCAATGATTCATTGTTGAATAGGGTCCAACACTTTCTTGACCATTGTGGTAGACCAACTAATTTAAGCTTCAAGTCAGACTAAAATACATTATTTCATTCTGTGATTTATCTTGGAGATCTGTAATGGATTATACTTCTTTGGGGGTTTTTCAGCAATTTTCAAGGTCTTTATCTAGTTAGCACAAACCATTTGAATGAGCCATCACCTTTTATCTCTGACTTCAAAACTTATAGCTTTTGAAAAATATAAATCAATAATATGGCTAAGAACAGATGAGTACCGTTGATACTTTTATAAATAGCTAGGTAAATGCAACTATAAGGCAATGTTGGTCTTATGAGGTTCATTGGTAAATGTGCCTCAAAAAGCAGATTTGGAAGCACAGTACATGAGAACAGAGACCCAATCACTCATGCTTCCTTACATCCACAAATGCTGCAATCATTACTCACGAGGTCAAAGAAATAAACCAAAAGCAACTGTTGTTCAGATCATCCTTGAAAGTTGCTGCAGTTTTGTTTGACTTTAATTGTCTCAAATGTATCACAGGAAGAAGTAGATGAAAGGCAAGGAAAACAATAAAATAAACAGCCATTGTAAATATGGAACATTATTTTGACTGTGTGTATCCTGTATATATTGAAGCAATGTTGAAGCAACAAAAAGAAAAACTACACCTAAAGATTTACAGATATAAACAATGAAGTTCTGGCCTTTTTAGCCTGGATGCTCAACAGCTATTCCTTCCTTTACATCCTCTTTCATTTCATTTCCAAGTTATCCTTTTGCTCACTAAAAGAAGCAGTAAAAGAGGAAAACAGAATATGTATCAATTTGCAAGAATTTGTTTTTGTAGAAAGAAAAGAAAAAGAGAGACCTGCTGGACTTTCTGTTTTGCAGAAAGAATTTCCTTGTTCTAAGATATTTGTCTTTCTTTAAATAAAACCTAGCCATTCTTTGCAGTAGGAAATGTGCAATGGACAAAGAACAGGAAGATCTATTTATGGGCAAAGGCTGATTTACTTTCAATCTTTCTTTTTCATTGTGCCTGTCTTAGCCCTGGTAAACGCTAAAGGACTAATGAAACTCTTCCTATGCCTTCTGAAAAGACAACCTGATTAATTCAGTAGGACTTATTCTCAGATAAGTAGGCTTGAGTCAGCACTGTAAATCAATGAAAGCAAAAGACTATATATTGTTTAACAATTCCCTTTTTATGTGGTCTTCCAAAAATAATATGAATGAGTAGAGATTTGTGGATCACCTACTTTCTTCTTCCGTCAGATACTTCACATTTTATAGAGCAAAGAATCTGGTAGTACTTTTTAAAAACAAATCTTGTTCTGAAAGATTTATGCCCTTTAATTAGATTTGCTAGTCCGCAAACATACTTTCATACTCCTTCTGATTTTTGGTTACCACAAGCTAACATAGCTTTCCTCCTACAAGGACATCTCTTATATGTCATTCTGCTTTGACGAAGTGTCAGGAATGGGTCAGGCACTTACTTCATTAATAGCAGTTGCTGCATATAGTAGACAGTTGCACTTATCAAGGCACAATGAGAAACAAAGAAAGGGTTTTTTCTCCTACCCATTTCAATGAGTTTCTTGAAATAAAACACTTTTTGAAAATCTGCCCAGTCCTGTTGATTGGGTTTATATATTTTGTTTTGTGCCTTCTAATTGTTCAATTTTACAATGAATAGTACCAAGAAGGCTTTCTAGCAGGCAGATTCTCACTGCCTCAACAGGCTCCTGAATATAAATAGTAGTAGTAACAGATTGGAAGAGGCATTTGGCCAGACTTCTATTAGTAACATACATATCAGGAAGAACAAAAGTGTTATGCTTTATTTTCTTGCCTGTTCTCTGTTTAGAAATTACTATCATGCTCTTCCAGCCAACGCTTTAAATTCATAGTTATAAAAGGGGTTTGGTTTAATTTTTTATTGAGAAAAATAAATTGAAGAATACTTTCTCTGGTTTGGCTATAGAGCAGTCTAGATGTCTGAGAAAGTGCTATGAAGGCCAGTCAATATCAGAACTTGGGTTGGTGTCACTATTTGATAATAATGAGTCAAAGTTAGTAAACTACAAAGGTAACAAGTTCAGAGTTCCCCATGCTATCTATATTTTGCTCTGATATAATGTATCAAATATGTTCTACCTCTCTGTAGGTTCCTACTGGCATATTATATACAAAATAATGTACAATACAGGTATAGCAATGTGGGAATACCAGAATAGCTCATTGTCCCCAAGTGAAACCTATTCTTCACATGTAAACAAATGTCTCATATTGCCCATAGAGAATAGAGAAAGTCAGTATTTATGTGTCTGAAGACCCATTACTTGAAAGCTGGATAGTCTGTACCTGGTACAAGTAGTCCTAGACTTACAACCATTCTTTTAGTGATCATTTGAAGTTACAAAGGCATAGAAAAAAGTGATATGACTGTTTTTCATACTTAGGATTGTTGCAGCATTCCCATGGTCACGTGATCAAAAATTTTTGATGCTTGGCAACTGGATCATATCAGTGACGGTTGCAGTATCCTGGGGTCATATGATCAACATTTGTGACTTTCTAACAAGCAAAGTTAATTGAGAAGCCAAATTTATTTAACAACCATGTTACTAACTTAACAACAGCAGTGATTTGCTTAACAAATATGGTTGTAAAGTGAGATAAAACTCACTTAATAACTGTCTTGCTTAGCATTTAAATTTTGGGCTCAACTGTAGTGGCAGGCCGAGGACTACCAGTACTATCCTTCACAAAGAAGCAAAAAATAGATAGGCTTAAATTGTTTTGGAATTAAATAAGAATGTTCTGATTTTCATATGCAAGCAAGAAATAAGGAAAAGCCCCACCAAAAGCACATCCAGGGACAAACTGAAGAAATAGAATGAGTCCTTCCCTTTTTTAATGGTTTTCTTTTCTTTTCTGAAATTAACACATCAAATTTCTAAATACAGCCCCAAAGAGGACACTTTGTCTAGAGAACTTCCTGTTTCCTTGGGAGATATTGATCACAAAGAAGTGTTATGATATCATACCTATTGTCTGATAAAATTGATTTATCAATTTTGCATTTATTTGGTGTCATTAAGGTCTAAAAGTGCACATGAGTAGCAGAGCATTCTTATGTAATTCTAAAATAATTTAAACCATCATACCTATGCAGACAATAGTAGGGGTAAATCCTAACAAAAATCAAGTATATTTCAGGTTTCTACCTTCATTTAAATTTTTATTCTCAAAACCACCTGAAGAACAAATAAAATCCAGACTGGGATCAGTCCTAGAACCGAATTCCTATATGTTTTCAATATAATGTCTGCAACAAGATTATATTCTATTGTGAGAGAAAAAGCAGGATAAGTGGATATATTCCTGTCCATCTATGTACACTCATTCATTCAACATCACCTTAACATACATACAGGCTCAAGGCCTTAGTATGACTAACTAAAGTTTGCTGTAATGTAGGGAAAATATAGTTATTTTTACAATGAAATAGAGAAATTAAAAAAAAAAAAGAAATCCCAAGAAACTGGCCGTCTGAATTGTGCAAACTGAGCAGACTTACAACTGTCTCAGCATTTTGAAAATATGAAAATGTGGTGTTCCTATGCATATACACATATGCTAAAAGGAGCACAATTTATCACCCTCCAGCTTTGTAGAAACATTAGACTTCAGAATAAATCCTGGTGCTTACTTTGGGGGAAAATGCATTACACAAAGCAGCTGTTACCAATTGGGGAGCCATTTACTAAATTTAACTATGCAGGAGCCTGAATTATTGTTTCAGAAGATATGAAGGAGTGGTATCCTTAAGTTCATGTACAATCCCATGAAAAGATATGACTATTTTAAAAATGAGAGGTGTTGCTGTTTATATTGTCATAGGTTCCAAAGCATCTTTTCAGAACTAAATCTAACATTTCTAGCATTAAGTCAGAGGACATACAAATATATGTACCCATCGCATACAGTACATACCTGTCAACATTATTCCATTTTCTAGTAAGCAGTATTTTGCAAAGTTCAGAAGAAGCATAAAAAGTTTTAGGCAAAAGAAATTGGAAACATTAAAGTAATTCTAGTTTACACTAACTCTGTTCACCATCCCTCCCCATACCTTTAGGTTTATTGTGAGAAATCTGCTCACTTAAAATAGTAGTTGATTAGAGATAGTTGAAGTAAAGTAACCTACATAGGGATTTGCTAATCATCCATACTTCTATCACATCCATTTATCACTTCATATATTGCCTTTTTGCTTTTAAGGTGGTCAGTTCACATTTTGAGGAACTTGTCAACTTCATCCATCCATGGTTTTCTTGGTCTTCTTCTTTCTCTCAGCCCATTCATTCTTTCTTCTTACATTTGTTTTCTAATTTTTTTCTCAGTGCATGACCAAACCACTTCAACGTACTTATTTTTTACATCTTTTGTATTATGCACTCAGTTTTGCAGTGTTTTCAGACATCCCCATCCAAAGATTCTAATAGTTAATTACCAATTTCTAAATGTGATTATAAAATGAAGTATGCAAATGTAGTGTCTTTTTAAGGTATCAACTATGGTTTGAGTAAGATGGCTACTTCATCCTCTTCAATGTCAACTCTCTCAGGTAAATCAGACAGGAAACAACTAGATGAGCGAATTCTATTTTATTGTAAAGCTAAATTAAGTCTGAAGGTGCAGACTTCTCACTGCCACTTTAACTACATCATCAATTAGACTAGGTCCTTCCTAAGTTTCTTTCTCTGTCTATTAAGCCATTGGGGCCACCTCCCTCTCTTGTCTGACTGTTTCCTAGATAGTATCTCTTCCTTTCATCCCCCATGGTCATCCACATATTTCATTACACCCAGGGTTCAAAACTAACTAGAGATTACTGTCTTACAGTCTCTTTCTTTGTCAGGAAAGATTCCATGAGCCAGTGTATTCATCATCTCTTTGTTCTTCACCGTAGTCATTGTCTCTAGTTTTCATCTTCACTCTTCCGTTCCTTCCTCTCAAACTAAGCACCCATTCATTCATGAGACTGTCAGTTGACCCTACTGCACACATTTCTAAACTGTTTTCAATTTATTTTTTGTAGATATATTCAACCGACACTTTTATATAACAAGTTAGGCAAAAAGCATGCTCTTAAAACAGGCATTTTAGTTTCTTTTAATAACCAAAATCAATCTGTAACTTCTCTGATTTTTCATGTCATGCTTGCCTCAAGCATTTTACTCAGAGGTATAGTGTCACACAGAGTAACAAAATAAGTTAGAATCATTAGGGCAGTGCTAGAGTGGAATAAGAAAGGTGTCCCACAGCAGGCAGCAGAAAGGAAATGTAGTTTTTCACAAAGCGAGGCAGTAATGAGGCCAGAATGCTTTAGAATAACCACTTGTGAAGAAGTGACTTGCCAACTGTGTGAGAAAAAAGCAAATAGGCTTATGTTATTTAAACACACTAAATAACAAGAAAATCTTATCACTGAAGCTGACTGTTTTCCCTTAACAATAAGCCCCCATGGCTCCATAAACACTAACTTTCAGTCTAGCTGTGTATTTTCCAGGCAAAAAGGCAATATCTTCTTGCACCTGCTGAGTGGTAAAACACTCGCGTCAAGGCAGTTAGCGTAGGGAAATCTGTCATTATTCCCAGGTATGTACTTGACCTTCTGTTTCCTGATTTGTTTATGGACTTTCCAGCAAGTCCGGTTGTAATAATACAGAGTGTTCTACCTAAGGAGTATTGAATCGCTATTGGGTGCTGAGCCAGTTTATAAGTAAATAATAACTGGTTGCCCCCTTAAAAATCCTGTGGGAAGTTCTGGCATAACTTTACAAGCAATTCTCCTTCCTGGAGTTTACAAATTCTAGCTACAGTTACATATTTCCTACATATTTTATACAAGTATATAGTATGACTGGTAAGGTATAGAAGGGAATTTACTGAGTTTCAAAACTTTCCCTTAAAATGAATTACATATCTAATATGTAAAGGTGGCTTTTGTTATATTATAAATAAATAAATAAATAAACAATAAATAAATAAACAAACAAATAAATAAAATGTAGTTTCTACCTCATATCTTTCCAAATGCCTGTTTAACCTTTCCATTGCCCAACCCTATACTTTCTTTTAACCCACATTTCTTTCACAGTGGAATATAAAAACTATCTTAATGGATCAGGGCAGAATTAGGTTTTATATAGTGTTACATTTTCTACAGGGGCAAAGTATGCATATTGGAAACCCCTGTAACAAAGCATAACAATTATGGCTCTCTTCCTAGCTGTTCCCAGTGATTGACAATTAGAGGTTTACTGATTTTTATCCTGGAAAATGCATTTAATCACTAGGACAAGTATTGTAGCTATTGATAGTTTTATCAGTAGCTAAAGTGGGTAGGAGGATGCTTAAGCAAAGACAAAATCTCTCCAGAAGGCTCTTTGTTATACATACCCCTTCATAGCACTCAGAACTCATCCTTACAATGGCCCAAGAGTCCGGGAATTGGATAGTCATAGGTCTCCAGGCCACTGGCATTATAGTGTTCACCCACATGCCTTGGAGAACCATGTTTCATAAGCTTTATGACATTCGTAATACTACATTTGAGTCCACAGGAAAGGAGGCTGATGGCATTGTACAAAAGGGACCATAAATATCTGGGGGGGATTTGTTGGCACCAAACTTACATCTGAAAAGGAAGCATGTCAAAGTACATGGCAACCTTCTGTTTGGTGCTTCCATATATATGTAAAGGGAAAATCCCAGAATTACCAAACAACGTATCTAAAATGTTGTAGCCCAATGCATATGGAGAGCAACAGATTGGAAAAAGCTAACTAAAACAGGGAGATTAGACTTAAAGTCAAATTGTATTCTGGTCCAGTAATATTATGTTGAGTGAAGCAAGATTGCCTATATTCAGCATAATGTCCACGGGCACATATAATTAATCTCTTTTGGAATACATACTACCTTGTCATTGCTCTGAATTATAGATGAGGTTTTTTAATCTTTACTAGTATTAATTTTCTAGTTTTTTTTTAAGTAGAAACCCTGACTTCTATGTGATTCAGAATTATGAAGAACAAAATCAAGTTGACTTAATTGTGCATGAATGTGCTGTCTTCCAAAGAGTCATCCACTGTAACTAACTCTACAGTGGTGCTTTTATAAAATTCTTTCTACATGAAAAAAGAAACAAAGGCTTCTCTCAGACAGAGAGAACAAGAAAAAATATTATATAACAGTTCCATCCTTTCGTCCTTCATAGAAAGTGCTTATTAAGAAGAAAAATGAAGAAATGTTGGTAAAACATAGGAGAATTACAAATAGATGGCTAAGACATTCATAGCAATTCTTGAGGCAGAGTACTTTATCAATAAAAGCCTCATCTAGAAACTCTCAGAATGATAACTTGGTCAAATGAGCAGAAGCTAGTTAGATAGTCCTATAACATTTTTAATGAAATTCAAAATATTGTTGATTACATCTGAAAAAATCTTTTACATGAAAGACTTCTGATGATAGACAGACAAAAATGTAATGAGGAAAACAGAATGAAATGATGATCATGAAAATCAATTTTCACAATGGAAAATGTTCTCATAATTTCTTCAATCCTGGCCCATATATATGGTGTAATGTATAATGGATTTCTTTAGTAATTACCTTTCAGCAATGTCACAATATACATTAGTTGTATCAATTCCACTACAATTACCAAATTAGGATGTTTGTACAATTACTTAATTAATGAGGTCATGGTATCTTAACTCTCTTTGCTTACTGTACATTGTATTGTGTTTTGTGTCATCTTCAAATGAGCCTCATTCCAGTGTTTGATGTCACACATTTAGATCTTTGGGGTAGAAGTGTTCGAGTCAAAGCAATTTCAGTCTGGAAACTCTTCGGATTTATAACTGCTGCTTGTTGCATTTGGAAAGTTCATATTGCTTATTGTTTTGCTTTGTTGTTTTCTCATCTCTTAGAGAAAATATTACCCACACTCCCCAATATTTTTCCAGGTCAGTATGTGTTTTATGTCACTTAGCTTTTTAGCTGGGTCATTCTCCATCAATTGAACAAGTAGTAAGTAAGACTAGATAGTTAAATATTGCTTAAAATTTCAAAATATAACAATTCATCCTGACTGCATCTCCAGTTGTTTCCCTCCCTATCTATTCACTCTGTAGCTAATAAACTAAATCAGTTCTCAAGCCATGAGTAATTTAAATATAAATCATCTTAAACAATTCAACTTATTCAAGTTTCTTCATTAGCTTTTCTCTACAAGCCAGATAGTATAGTACATAGTTCTCTCTTGTATGGCAACTGATAGACAAGTATCAGCTCAGAACACTATGGGTGATAGATAGGATTGAGAATATTAACTGAGTTATTATCCCATATTAAAGTTTATCATTAAGGAAAGCAGTGATGTCAGTGTTGCCACAGAGAAGATTGCTAAACTAACCCTCTATCTAATATGTAAAGGTGGCTTTTGTTATATTATAAATAAATAAACAATAAATAAATAAACAAACAAATAAATAAAATGTAGTTTCTACCTAAAAACCTTTGTATATCCATTTAGTTCATAATAACCTGCTTTCCACCACCAAAAAATTAGAGAGAGACAATTCTTAGCTTTTAAAGTACTACTTATTAAAATATAAGATTTTAGCAAACTAGTTCTTAACCATAGAGTAGTCTTTTTGAATTGAATATTTGGATTCTGTCAACAATATTCAGGATCAATTATACATTATTTTCTCACAGTGCTGAATAATTTTCTAACTTTGCTGTTCTGGTTACTAGTGAAGACTGTATAGCATGAAAGAAATGGGTCTTAAATGTACAGTCATCAAATAGTCTTATATGAATTTTACAAGTGACATTGGCATATTGCCCAGAAATAAGCTATACTGAATACCATATATTTTTAAATAAATATTCATGGTATTGTACCACCAATATTTTGGATCTTTTATTTTATTTTCAGATTAAGCTTTTGTTGTACATGTTCACTCAGGATGAGACGTTGGGTCTATTTTTTCAACATTTGTTTCACAATTGTTCCACTGATTTTCAAGGGGAGCTTTTTCAAACGGCTAAAATGTTAATAATGCTATTGACTAAAACTGAGTAAGAAAAAAAAAAAGTAAAACTCAAAATAGAATTAAAAGATACACAGAGGCAAAGTAAGAAGCAATTAAATTAAACCTATTGTAGTTATATACAAATAACAAGAAAAGAAATATTATAAGCCATTGGGGAATCACCATTGGAAAAATAAATCAATTAAATGATCGTATAAACAAAAAGGTAAATATACAGAAGCAGTTTTAAAAACTAAAAACTCTTTTGGTTTAGTTTCAGCTTCTCTGTATTATTTACCCTTTGGCTTTATGGATGAAAAAAAAGTTTATACTTAAATTCATAGATTCTATTATTTGTCTTATTGAACACTGACACATCATAAAGAAAAATATTTTTATTTTTACTTGGATATTTGTTTATAAATATCTAAGTCTGTATAAATCCATGCAAATGGGTTCCAGATTCCAGTATAAAAATATAACTACCAGTGTGTAGTAAAAGTATTCAGAGACTATCAAATAGACATAAAACAATGGATCCAAATAAGATCCTTCTATTGAATTTAACCTTTTATGTTACCTTGTTGAAATTATGTTTTCAGAACATATTGAAAGATAAAAATGGAGAGAAGAAGCAGAGTGGTTTAAATTGGAACAGCATTCCTAAATTTAACTAGCATCATTGAGGGAGCTCTGCGCCCATTATATATTAGCCAAACTGGTTTTCTATATTAATGAGGCAGAGAAGATAAATCCCTAAAACTTGCCTTAAAATTCAGAGCATTAATGCAAATCACCAATTCTGGTGATTTTAAGAAATAGAGAACACTAAAAAATTAATAGTGGCATTTCAAGAAAACAGAGATGTACTTAAACTTCTCTTTAAATAGAACTCGAGTATGTCTAATTAAACTGCAGTCCTAAACTTAGTAGTAAAAATAAAATATTTTAGGGTACATAGAACCTTCTTCTGAATAAATATGTTCATAATTGTATTATATTAATATAATTGTATTATATTAATGTTGCAGTATGGTATATTGACTTGACTGGAACTTAACTTCTCCACAGGACAAGATCAGAACTTTTTTTTTTCCGGGAACTCATTCCCTAGCTATAAATATAAATATGTCTTAATTGTATTAAATCAGTGGTGGGTTCCTCCCAGTTCCGCCGAGCCGGTAGTGGTGACAATATGATGTCACCAAACCGGTTCTCACCCACCCACCCCCCGTGTTATTCTTACCTTTTATTTGGCCCCATCCCCAATCTATTGCTGCCTCCTGAGTCCCAGCTGATGGCTAGAGGGAAAAAAACTGTTTAAACTCTTGCTGCGGGCTTCAAAGGGCCACCCTACAGCTGATCAGTGTTAAAAGAAAACAAATGAGTAGACCTGTGCCTGCAAAAATAAATGGGTAGACCAGTGCCTGCAAAAATACATGAGTAGATCAGTGCCTGCAAAAATAAATGGGTGGACCAGTGCCTGCAAAAATAAATGGGTAGATCAGTACAGCTCTGCAAGCAGTTAAAAGCCTGGTAGACCAGTACCTCTGCTAAATCCTAAAGAATTGTCACATGACCATCAAGCCACACCCACAAAATAAGCCACGGCCACAGGACCGGTAGTAAAAAAAATTAGAACCCACCCCTGTATTAAATTATATAGAGATTT
This sequence comes from Arizona elegans, assembly GCA_022577455.1. Taxonomy (NCBI): domain Eukaryota; kingdom Metazoa; phylum Chordata; class Lepidosauria; order Squamata; family Colubridae; genus Arizona; species Arizona elegans. Next base: position 87,059,001 of record JAKOOJ010000006.1, on the reverse strand, counting down.
TTGTCCTAGCCTTCTATAGAATATGCATCAGTCAGGGTATACGTTTTATCCCTTATGCTTAAGAATTTAAACCATTTTGGGGAGTGGTGTTTTGTTATGATTTTTGCTGTTCTGTATTATACTTTTAATATTCCAAATCTGAGTTAATGTTCAATTTCCCTTGATTTTAAATTGCATTAGCTACATCTCAACATGTTTCCAGTGTATCCAGAATTACTATTATGATCTTAATTCAACAAATCTATAATTTTAATACATAGGCCTTATTTTTCCTCTAAATGTTCTCAGCAGTTGCTCTGCCATGGGCAGTTAACATAGATATTTGTGCTTTACTGTTTGCCCTATCTCTGCAATTTACCCTTGGGGGAACCTCAGGAAAAATATTAAATTCCTAAAATATGTAATTATCGCTGAAAGATAATTATTATTTTAGAAGTCATCATAGTCTGTGGTGACTGCAAGTGCTATTAAACACACCAGCAACCTCCCATCCTTGCCTATGGAACACTGGTTTACAATCTAATAAGGGTTTTTTGAAAAGGTGTTTCTCTTCAGAATTTCTGTAATTCCCATTTCAATTTTTAAAATGAAATCCTGAAGAAATATATTTATTGAATCTTTAAGATGACCTAACCATTATGATAATAGTTAAAGTGGTTTATGAAGAGGGTAAAAACACAATATCACAACAAAAGAACTTCCTAGCATATATTAAAAGAAATTAGAAAGTTGTATAATGCAGTGGGTAACAAATTAGAAATGAGAAACTTATGTAATCCAATAGGTTACAAATCAGCCCAGCCACTGCCTATTGGAAGAGCCAGCTCCTTCAAAGACAGCAGAGTTAGGACTACCTTAACCTTAGGGGGAATGGCATACCAGAGAGTAGGAGCATTGAAAGAGAAAACAAGTATCCCAAACCCCTAAGATGGCACTTTTTCATTGAGAGGTCCCCAAGTATGCTGCCTTATCTGATTTTATAGAATGGGAAAAGACAATTGGAGAAAACCCATTTTGAAAATAACCAGGCCTGAAGTTATAAAAGGCTTTATAGATGATCATCAATGCTTTGAATTACACCTGAAAGACCAGTATAAATCTTAAAGTACAGGTTTTACCCAGGCATACTGAGGTGCTCCGATAACTACTCATAGCACAGTCCAGGATGACATAAACAAAGATCTATGTGGTTGAAATCCATCACAATAAACACTGTACTGTAGTGGCTTTAATAACCATTAGATAACTCTGCTGTAAACATATAGTGAATCAAATACTGTCTTGCTTATTAGATGTTCAATGAATAAAATCTTATGGCTTGCCTGAATGTTCCATGTTCACCTGGGAGTTTACCCACTCTATAGGCAAATTCAAAGCTTCCCAAAGTATTTAATTGCTACTGCTTTGCATCTTCAACTTCAAGTAAACTATCTTTCAATTTTGTGTATCTACCAATATATTGCTCCTTTTATTTTCTCTAAAGGCAGAAGCAGGAGAATTGTGGCATTAAACTGAAAAAAGAAAGAGAATCACCCACTGCTTTTATGTTCTTGAATGAGACATATAAATGAAATGAGTGCATCTAAATACATAGGGGTAGGGAGAATAACAGTAACTATTTTGTGAAGCAATCACTGATTGGAGAATGACCCTGCATTGACAATAGCTAGTTGTAGCTAGTTACTTTTTAGATATAGTTGTTGTAGCTTATACTAATACTTTTATTCTGAAGGTGGGATGGACTAAAATCAGCAATTTGAATCCAAATTGTCAGAGAAGTACAACTGATTTCTTTTATAGTAGTTTTTCATCTCAAAGAGAATTCCAAGTGCTCAAGATGTTTGTTTGTTTGTTTGTTTTGGTAAGGCTATTTTTCATGTTCTGACATGTGTTACTATAATTATTGAAAGGGACACCACCTATCGGCTTTGTATCTTTAAAAAATACATTTTAAAAAATGTTATCACTACGTATGCTGTTTAGAGAATGTACAGGTGAAACTCGAAAAATTAGAATATCATGCAAAAGTTCATTTATTTCAATAATGCAACTTAAAAGGTGAAACTAATATATGAGATAGAGTCATTACATGCAAAGCGAGATAGTTCAAGCCTTGAGTTGTCATACTTTTGATGATTATGGCTTACAGCTCATGAAAACCCCAAATTCACAATCTCAGAAAATTAGAATATTGTGAAAGGGTTCAATATTCTAGGCTCAAAGTGTCCCACTCTAATCAGCTAATTAAGCCATAACACCTGCAAACACCTGAGCCTTTAAATGGTCTCTCAATCTGGTTCAGTAGGAATCACAATCATGGGAAAGACTGCTGACCTGATAGTTGTGCAGAAAACCATCATTGACACCCTCCATAAGGTAGGGAGGCAATTACTCAAAAGGTAATTGCAAAAGAAGTTGGATGTTGCCAAAGTGCTGTATCAAAGCACATTAATAGAAAGTTATGTGGAAGGGAAAAGCGTGGAAGAAAATGGTGCACAAACAGCAGGGATGACTGCAGCCTGGAGAGGATTGTCTGGAAAAGGCCATTCAAAAGTGTGGGGGACTTTCACAAGGAGCGAACTGAGGCTGGAGTCAGTGCATCAAGAGCCACCACACACAGACCGATCCTGGGCATGGGCTTCAAATGTCGCATTTCTCTTGTCAAGCCACTCCTGAACAACAAACAACGTCAGAAGCGTCTTACCTGGGCTAAAGAAAAAAAAAACTGGTCTGTTGCTCAGTGGTCCAAAGTCCTCTTTTCTGATGAGAGCAACTTTTGCATCTCATTTGGAAACCAAGGACACAGAGTTTGGAGGAAGAATGGAGAGGCACACACTGCAAGATGCTTGAAGTCCAGTTTGAAGTTTCCACAGTTTGTGTTTTTTTGGGGGGAGCCATGTCATCTGCTGGTGTTGGTCCACTGTGCTTCATTAAGTCCAGGGTCAACGCAGCCGTCTACCAGGAGATTTTGAAGCACTTCATGCTTCCTTCCGCAGATGAGCTTTATGGGGATGCTGACTTCATTTTTCAGCAGGACTTGGCACCTGCCCACACTGCCAGAAGTACAAAAACCTGGTTCAATGACCATGGGATTACTGTGCTTGATTGGCCAGCAAACTCGCCTGACCTGAACCCCATAGAGAATCTATGGGGCATTGCCAAGAGAAAGATGAGAGACATGAGACCGAACAATGCAGAAGAGCTGAAGGCCGCTATTGAAACATCCTGGTCTTCCATTACACCTCAGCAGTGCCACAGGCTGATAGCATCCATGCCATGCCGCATTGAGGCAGTAATTGATGCAAAAGGGGCCAAAATCAAGTACTGAGTACATATGCATTCTTATACTTTTCATAGGTCCGATATTGTTCTATGTACAATCCTTGTTTTATTGATTTCATGTAATATTCTAATTTTCTGATATTATGAATTTGGGGTTTTCATGAGCTGTAAGCCAAATCATCAAAATTATGACAAATCAAGGCTTGAACTATCTCGCTTTGCATGTAATGAGTTTATCTCCTATATTAGTTTCACCTTTTAAGTTGCATTACTGAAATAAATGAACTTTTGCGTGATATTCTAATTTTTCGAGTTTCACCTGTAAAGGACTGATATTCGCAAGTCTAGAAAACACTGAAATTGCAGAAATCTGAACAGAACCAGTTACTGTAGTTTACAAGTAGTCCTCAACTTATCACCGAACCCGGAATTTTGGACATAAGACATTGCAGTTGTATGTTGAAGCACCACATAACTGACTCACTCCTACGTCAAAAGAAAACAAACATATGCTGGAGAAAAGCGATAAAAAGTCTTGTAGACAAATTGTGTAAGTTTTGGGGAACCCAATTCAACTTCATATAATACAAAAATGTGACCTTTGATATATATCCATAAATGTATCTGACTAAACTCTCTGGATTCACTATTGATTCCCTACCTCAGGAGACCAATACATGCATCATATGAGTTTGTCCCTAATCAGCAACCTAACTAATTAATGAATTAGCTGGTACTGTATGACCACAGAGACTGAAAATCTATTTCTTAGTCAATTGTTTTTGTGTTCTACTTTTTTCTGAGTTTCTCTTTGTATCATAGAACCAGTTCCGAATATTTTAATCTGAAATTTAACAATAGAGAAATGAGAGAGTAAAGAAAAAGTCATTATTCATTTTAATTGTTAATTTAAAAACAAAAAAACAAAATATCTCCAAGACAATAGCAGCCAAAAGACAGTAATTTTACTAGATGAAATTTCCACCCATCAAAGAAAGTCAAGGAATTTTCCTTAAAAAAATGGCTCCACATTTTGCTGTCTCGTAGGTCATTCACCAATTCAAGATATTAATGCCATTTTGAGAGTACTGGATTTATCTTCAGAATTCAGGCTCTGGCTAAGCATGCTGGTGAAATACTTGCCATTCAGCACCTGTTTTATCAATGATAAATCACATTACACAGGGCTGGGTTTGCATGATTAATATCATTGCCGGAGTGTGCTAACAACAACAAAAACAGCAATAGAAAATTGCCCATTCTCAGCAAATTGGTGTTCTACAAAAGCAGAGAATGGGATCCAAGGTAATTGCAATGAAAAGTGGGGAAAACATTCAACTGTTATTCATCTTTCTCTATTTATTAAAAGCATTTCCACATTTTTGAAGCTAAACCATAAGAGCAGCTGCCAGTTCAGGCTGCAAAAATCTGGCTTACCACCAGATGCAGCCAAGAATTTGAGATACTTTTTGTATCCTTTGACTGCTAACAATTATCTGGAATTTTAAAATTCAGGTCTGATATCCCTAATCCTAAAAGGAGGGGTGAATATATATTACATAAGAAATACAAGGTTTCTGCCAGAATTATTGTTCAGCACAAGATTCCTCCTTTGCACTATGTGATCAATGGTCCAGCCTATTATTGTATGCCTACATGCTAGAATTTCTTGGTTTCTAGCTAATGATGGATAGTCGTAACAACATTCAAGGTAAGTTGTACTATGTATTATTAAGAAGGACAAATGTGACATGGATACTACTTTTGTAGCTCCCCATGTCACTTATAATGTATAATGCCACCAGTGCAGATTCAAAAAGTGATAAGTAGAGAAGGATATTGTGTGATTTCATATTGGCTGAAGCAAACCCAACATGTTTTTTTTCTATATCCAGTTTTAGGACATGTGTGAAGAACAGATTGTGTTTTAGGTCATATTTATGCAAATGTATTGAAAATTCAAAAGAGTTCACAAATTGTTAAGCACCATTGTATGATAAGATATTATATAGCTAAGAATAACTGTGCTATTCAATTATAGCAACAGTATTGGCAACAAGTGCCATAAACCTAATTGGAATCATAAATTTGTCATTGGTTCAAAAGTTACATATCATAAGAAGTGTAAGAATGAAGATTATTTTGGTTATTTATGAAACTATAGCAGCAAGTGAAGCTACAGTTAAAGATGAACACCAGTGATAAATGTGATTGCAGCTGGAATAAAGAGGAAGGGTTCAATATGACTTTGCTTTTTATAGGGTGACAGTTTAGAAAAAAACAACCAAGAATTTGTGGCATCTTTTGGACAAACACATTTATTGTGACATAAGACAGTATGTACTGTCTTGACATTATATATTCTGAAGTGATACAGGCCATTGGTTTGCCCTTGGAGGAATTTATAATGTAGTCTCAACACTACTTATAAATGCCTTTCCTAGCAGGAAAAAACTACAGTGTAATTTGCATTTGTAGAAGAAACAGTTCTTAAAGTTCTAATGAGCTCTTAATAAAAGAGCAGAACAAAACTGTTCCCAAAAAAAATTAAAGAATGCCACCAACAACCAGCTAGGTAGCAAAAACACTGTGCCAGGGATATCAAAGGAGTAATCTCAAAAAGATGAGGGAGAATGAAACATAACATCAAATAACTAATCTGTAGAAATCTATTGTACTCTGAGAGATATACTAAATCTCAACGTAACTTTCCCCAACTTGGTGACTTCTAGATGTGATGGATCTACTATTCCCAGAATTCAAAGCCAACATGCTGGTCTGGAATTCAAGGAAATAGTACATTAGGTGGATTGGTGGCAGATTGGGGAAACCAATAATAATAGATCACTGGTGTTTTCAGTAGTTTATCATAAGAATCAGAGAATTGGAAAGGGCCATTTAGGGCATTGATTCTTACTCCTACTGTGAGCAGGAAACCATGTACAGATAACATACCTGTATATGTTATCAGAATATTTCCACTATGAAATAGAAATAGAATAACAGAGTTGAAAGGGACCTTGGAAGTCTTCTAGTCCAACCCCCTGCTTAGGCAGGAAACCCTATACCACTTCAGGCAACTGGTTATCCAACATCTTCTTAAAAACCTCCAGTGTTGGAGCATTCACAACTTCTGGAGGCAAGTTGTTCCACTGATTAATTGTTCTGTCAGAAAATTTCTCCTTAGTTCTAGGTTGCTTCTGTCTTTGATTATTTTCCAGCCATTGCTTCTTGTCCTGACCTCAGGTGCTTTGGAGAATAACTTGACTCCCTCTTCTTTGTGGTAGCCCCTGAGATATTGGAACATATTGTTATGATATCGGATATATGAAACTCAGAGCTATTCTGTGACAATTGCTGCTTCTGTGAAATAACTGCATGCAACAAAATATGGATTCTGAAATTGATTAAAATATAATAGTCCAAAGTAGTTTTAAAAAGAAAAAAAAAGAATCCAAAACAACATAATTGCACTATGGAATTAAAATTATGGATCCTTGCCCTTTTCTCTCTTGTTAGGAAAATATGCAATTTTTTAAGCCCTGCTCAGAGATTTTAGGTGTTAGGAGACATACTTAAAACTGTATGCCTGTATATTCCAGCTTCACATTAGACTATTGCACATTCAGGAATAGATCTAAAGTGACGTTTAAATGTGTTTTGTCCCTGTACATTAAAAAAAAAACCTCAAGTGATTCCCTATTGAACATTCTTCTAGTTTCTTTGAGATCAGTGAGCATCCAAAAGGTTTTGAATCTAACAGTTCCACTTGGAAATCCTCAGAAAGTTCCATTGTTTTCTTCAAATATTTCTTTCAGTGAAACAATGGATGTTAGATCATGAAATTGTTACTTTTGTATAGATTGATTTGAAGGGTTTAAGGAACACTTTCAGGTTTTTCAGAAATGCCTTTCCCCAGTACTCATCCACTTGATGGATGAATGAGCCCGATAGAGCTTCTTGGGTATTATTCCTAATCTTTGGTATGCTTTTTGCCAGCAGAATCCTTATCCTCTTTCCTCATGAAATTGTTATTATTATGGTTGGTTGCCCAGGCAGCCAGATATTTAAGCTGGATTTGGCATTTTTATCCCCCTATTGATTCTTCCCAAGAACCCAAGTTAGGCAAATGTTCTGTCTAATAATATTAGAAGTATTCTCATAGAATGTAAGGTTTTCCAAGTAAAGCTGCCTTTTGCAATGGACTGATTATGATTTTCTCAATGCTCCATGTTTTGGAATTGCACCCAAGATGCCTGTACTATTTTTGCCTTCTTTTTGCCATAATCTTTGTACTTCTATTTGCATATATTTGTATTTTGTGATTTTTCTCCAGTTCTTTCTCTTATATTCTGCTGTCTCTGGGTATTGAAATATCTACTATCCAGACTTTATTGTCTTTCACATTGACAATTTTAATTCTGGGGAGGTTACGTATCAGTTGCCTGTCTGTTTGAATTCTAAGAATCCCAGAACACTTTAGTTTTTTTCATTTTCTATTACTGTCTCTATTTTATGGTACTTCCAGTTTTTGCTTGCGAACAAATGATATTACTTACAGTTCTTCCAATGCACCAGTGTTGTTACTTTGTCATGTCATTGCTTGTCAGTCTGTTCAATCTTCTTGCGGTAACTAACTTTGTGGTCCACTGTTTTTTAGGTTTCTTTGCAGAGGCAACATCAGCTGCCAGTTGATATCTTCTCAATTCTCAATTATTTCTAATTTATCCACATTTTTATTTTATTTTATCTTATTAAGAGCCGTGGTGGCTCAGTGGTTAGAATACAGTATTGCAGGCTAATTCTGCTTTCTGCTCAAGGTTGACTCAGCCTTGCATCCGTCTGAGGTCGGTAAAAGTCAGCAATATGCTGACTCTGTAAACCACTTAGAAAGGGCTGTAAAGAACTGACACTGAAGTGGTATATAAGTCTAAGTGCTATTGCTATTATTATTGCTTCATTGCATAGTCAGACATATGTTTATTACCACTCAGTTCCATAGATTCTGGGAGCAGCAAGTAAAAATGATTTTGTTCTAGTGTGATTTTGATCATCATAACAGAAATTAATTGCTGGGGTGTTTGTGTATTATTTAATAGTTATATCATTTTCCTTTTATAGGCAAGTACAGATTGGGATTTTTTTTATTTTGGAAATAATTTGGGAATGAATAATAGCGGCTGGCCCAAAGTTTGGTACTCCACTGGTCTCTACATCGGAATGTTCCAAAGACTTAGTGAAAAACACCACACATGTTGGATGTGTGAAAAGTGATCACTTTCCAAAATGCATAATGTGTTGTTGTTAGTTGCGGTCGTGTCCGACCCATCACAGCCCCATGGACAACGTTCCTCCAGGCGTTCCTGTCCTCTGCCATTTAAGCTCAAGCCGACTGCTTCAGTGACTCCATCCAGCCATCTTGTTCTTGGTCGTCTCCTTCTTTTTTTGCCCTCAATCTTTCCCAGAATTAGGCTCTTCTCCAGGGAGTCCTTGCATAGTACAATATTTTGTATATTGTACGAAATGCATAATACAATCTAGTATTCAACCACTTCAGAACTTATTGCAAACATTTATACTGAGGTGTCCTCCCTCTCCCCATCGTTGTATTAAAGTGCTTTTTTTTTTAAAAAAAGAAAACCCATGATTAGTGCTAGGTCTTTAAATTCGTATATTTGCTGCAGTAAATGAGTAAAACTATTTTGCAGCACCTTTCAGCATCTACAATGTGGCATGATGTTGTTATGTCACTTACACGAACATCGTTATTTCTTGTTGCTAGAGAAGCTAGTCCAGTTTAAGAGGGCTGGCAGATTTTTATGAAAATTACTGTTTATGGAAAAAATATTGTTCTGTTATCCAGAAAATGAAGTCCAAATGGCACGATATAAATCTGCCAGGTCAAGCAACAGAATTAGGCTCCCTTCCACCATATAGCAAAAAGATAGGGGGGAAATCCCTAAGTACCAGCTGCAAATCCCTCAAGCCTTGGAACTGAGCACAGAGCCTTGGAAGAAAGAAATTAAAACTTTCAAAGTGTGACCTTGGAAATGGATTTAATAGTGTTCCTCCATTTTAAGCCTTCCTAAAAATAAAGATTTCATCTTAGGAAAGTCTAAAAGGGAATCAACAGACTATAAAAATTACTTTTTGTTGAGGTGCTGCTTATGTCAAAAGCTAGTTTCTCTAAGTGAGACAGTAGGAAACTAAATACATGCCTTCATTTTTGTATTTATTCAGGTTGGATAATTTAATTTCCCCCCAGTTATATCAGTTCCCAGAAAATATCAAGATTTACAGTTGCCATGTGCAGTGTGAGTGCCTATATCCAGATCACCCATGTATTTTATTTCCTATGCCAGCAAAGGAGCCTTGGTAGTACAGTGTTTAATGCACCCTGTTATTAACACAGCTGCCTGCAATTTCTGCAGGTTCGAATCTTACCAAGCTCAAGGTTGACTCAGCCTTCCATCCTTTCTAAGGTAGGTTAAATGAGGACCCAGTTTGTGGGGGCAATAAGCTGACTTTGTATAAATATACAAAAGTAGGAAGGCTATTGCTTAACTCATTGTAAGCCGCCCTGAGTCTCCGGAGAAGGGCGGCATATAAATCAAATTAAAATAAAAATGGAGGGAGGGGGCGCGGCAAGAGTGATAAATTTTCTCTTACTAATTCGGAAGATATTCATTCATATCAGTTCCATCCTCCTTCCTTTTCCTGGGTCATTGCAGGAATAAATACAAATCAGTTTTCATGAAGAAAAGAGCACCTGTGGGAAGGGAAGGGACCTGACAGGAAGAAAAGGAAAGGGCAGAGAAAGAAAGGGAAGGGAAGGGACCTGACAGGAAGAGAAGAGAAGGGAAGGGAAGGGAAGGAAGGGAAGGGAAGGGAAGGGAAGGGAAGGGAAGGGAAGGGAAGGGAAGGGGGAAAGATCGTATAAGGTTTCAGAAAATTGATAAAAGAAATATCTCTAAAATTTGTTTGAGGACAAATGTGACTTAACACCATCTTCTAATACAAATACATATAAACATATTAAATTTACAGTTTGTCTTTGCAGTAGAGTTTAAGAAGGTATATATAATGCTCTGTTCTCTAATTTTTCACACAAGTCTAGGGGTCTGAGAAAAAGAGTCTGGTTCAAACTCATCCAGGATCAGATCCTAGTTCAGCATTTTAAATTTCATACTACATCCATTGTACTGCTCCCCCATATGCCCTGTAGCTGCTTACCTTAGGAGTGTCGCAGCCAGGCCTCCCATGCCCAGACACCTGTCACACTGCTGCCTGACTTCTTCTGAGGCCAATTGCAGCAGGATGTTATGTGATACATCGTGTCGGTGTTGCTGCTTGCAGCAAGAGGCACATGCCTCATTGTGCCAGTGTTGCCACTCATGGCAGGAGGCCGCATGGCGCATCGTGCTGGTGCCACTGATTGCGGCAGGATGCCATGTGCCACAATATGCCAGTGCCACCACTCACACACTCAATGGCACAACGCACCACGCAGACTCCTGCCATGAGCAGCAATACCGGCGGGACGACCCACACAGCATCCTTCTGAAAGCAGCAGCACCAGTACGATGCACCATGTGGCATCTGGACACAAGCACCCATGGAAGAAGTTTGGAAATGGTGTGACAGGTGTCGGGGCATGGGAGGCATGGCTGCAGTGGTCCTAAGGTAAGCAGGTAGGACATCCCCTGAAAATAAGACCTGGTTCCTCTTTTGGAGCCAAAAAAAAATAAGAAGGGTCTTATTTTGGGGAAAATAGGGTAGTTGTATTCATTTATGATGTATCCAGTCTTACCCCATTCCCAAGTTTTGTTACTGTTTCCCTTGCTTTCAATTTATTTCTGATATTGACCATGCCAAAGTTTATTTTAAATTTATCATTCACTATTATAACAGTTTGGATTCTGCCTTTGATTCTGCCACACTCAAAATGTTTTCCTTACAGACATTTATTAATATTTTATATTTTTGCATTCTTTATGTAATCTTTTTAAAATCTCTTTCTGATTTCATTCTCCTTGGTCTACTTCCATTACAACCAGCCAGTATAGTCTATGACAATTTACCACAGGGCAATTTGCCACGGGAGAACTCACTGCTGGACAATTCAACAATTCAATTTAATTATTTAAAATAATTTTAAAAATATTTTAATTGTTGTCATTCACTTTTCATTTTGCCTCTTCTTTGGCATCCTTTCTTTAATGATTGTATTACAAAATTTCTTCTATATTTAGTTTAGTTTAGTTTAGTTTAGTTTAGTTTAGTTTAGTTTAGTTTAGTTTAGTTTAGTTTAGTTTAGTTTAGTTTAATGCGATTTATATGCTGCCCTATCTCCAATGGACTCAGGGTGGCTCACAACAATAAAATGCACAATTGCACATTAAAACAATATAAAATTAAAAGTCCAAATTAAAATAATTTAAGATCAATTTAAAATCTATTAAGAACCCCCCCCCCCCATCAGTCCAGGCTATGAAACAGCCAAGTCTTCAAATCACGGCGGAACGAGCGAAGGTCAGGGGCCATCTGGAGCTCCAAAGGAAGTTGGTTCCAAAGGGTGGGTGCACCCAAATTTGCCATGGCAAGTTGCCCCGCAGTGAATTGGCCATAACAAGTTGGATGCGGCGAGTTGGCTGTAGTGAGTTGGCTTTGGAGAGTTGTGGTGGTGAGTTGGCCACAGCAGGTTGTCCCATTCCGCCAACATCTTTAGGAATTTTGGAAGATATCAATAAACTAGTGTCTTGAAGATTGAACTCTGGGAGATGGAGTACCTGACGGGATTCTGACAGAAGGGATGGGACATTATACTGTTATCCTTCTCTTATCCATCATTTTACACAACAAAAATTTGCAGATTACATTTGCAGATTTCCAGGAAATAATCTTAATATTCACACACAATACATAACAAAATAAATAAAGAACATTCCACCTTTGAGAAATTATTTTTCTTTTCAGATAATTTTCTTTTCAGTTTCTTTCACCGAATTGAAAGAAAATTGCTACCAAAAATGCAGGAAAAAAATATCTGCATTTAGCTACAAAAATGTGAATAATTTTGCATAATTTTTTCTCAAAGATTTTATTTAAATTGAGGAACAAGTACTTTGGGGATATCCATATTTTCCTAGCACCTTCCTACTGCTTTGCCAACCTTCCCAATGACCTGCTCATTCCTAAAATCTTCAAGGATCTTTAACTGTATGATTTACCACAACTGTTAAAAAAAGTCATTCAATTTAATATGGATTTACAATATATGAGCGGTATGTTAGGGGAAAAAAGAACTGGGTTTTGGAAAAGCACATCAAACTGACCAGGTAAAGCTATCACCAAAATGAAAATTTCCAGATATTGTGTCTTATCTAGCCATACAGTCTCATCAGTTCCAGACTGCAGGCCTTGTGTATGATCTCTTCCCTAAGGTAGTTCTTCCATCTCTTCATCCTCTATAGTAGAGTCATGTCTGTCACCAAATGAAAAGGTGAAGGTGTCAAAGGCGAACTGCTTTTGTGCATGCTTTAACTTCTTTTATTATTCCCTTTCCATCATTCATGTATAGTACGAATAAGTGGAAATGTTCACTTTAAAAAAAAACTGATCAACATGTACGTATTTCTCCATAAATAGGACAGAATCAATTTTAAAATAATAAATAGAGAAGAAAGCAAAAGGGAGAGATTCATCCATGTAGACAAAGGATTCTGAGAATTGTATTTCACACTGATATATTTTTTTTATTGACAGATTCTATAATAGTCATAACATAGTCTTTCTCATACTGAGAGAACCTGTTCTTATTGAATTTGGCTGGGTGTGACAAAATGAAAATGTTGTCAGTTCATTATATTTTTATTCTTTTTTTCTTTTATGAATATAGATTAGTTTTTGGAATTTGTTCATAAACAGGAGAGAAGGAAACTGATTTTTTAAAAAAAACAAACACAGAAGAAAACAGAAGGACAAACAGGTTCGTTCTTCCCTCTATTTGGTTCCTGGCATCAGAAGCCTAGATAAATTCCTGAAGTTACAAATCATCAGTGCATATATTCCATCAGATCTAACTGAAATCTGAGTCTGATATTTTTTAAAAAATGAAGTATTTGCTCACAAGACCCTTTCATTCAAAAACAAATATCTAGTACTTAAACATATTGTACATTTACTTTTTTATTTTTTGATATTTTTATTTAAATTATTCCAAGTGTTGATGATCCTTAGACATACAGATCAAATAAGATGAAGCTGTGAAAAGATTAGTGCTTTAAATACAAGTCTTTATATGTACTAATATGCCATCTAGTGGCAAAAGAATATACTTTGTACTAAACATAAAGTATCTTGAGTATCTATGCCACTAGATGGCAGAAATAAAATAAGGTGCTCATTTAAGCATGATGTTTCTATCTATATACAGTTTGAATGGGGTACATTCACATTATATTCCTTTAAAAAAAAAGAATTGTAAATCTACGCTAAATTAAATCTTCTCTAATCACTTCTGGAATATCTGCTCGGTAAGTATTTGGGGGAGAAATGGGGAATACTTTAGGAATATAAATACTCCTAAATTTCCTTCTGGATAACAATGAACTTGGTATTCACATATAAATCCTTCCTTGCCTTAGTTTTTCTATTGAAGTTAGAAAAAAAATAATTTTCCAATAAGAAATATCAGTATATATAAAGTTAGTTTTATTTAGTGTTATGATTGACAGAAACCTTCCAGGAATTCAAGTGAAATTGTCTATATTCTGTTAAAACTCCATAAATCTAGAATTCCCTAAAATTCTGTAAATTAAAAAAGAAAAACTCCTTTTTCACAAGAAAGAGTCCAAATAGTTCTCAAAAGAGATACATGTACCTTTTATATAACTTTGGTTGTCTTGACACTGACAGAAGATATGGACTTTATCTCCTTAATATATAAAACAATGGTCTGTCTTCCTTATTGGACCAGCTTGTGTTTCAGTTTCCCATAAATCTGTTAACATTTGTTTTCTTACTAATATCTACCAAACAATCACAAAATATTCTGGTCCCTTTTTCACAATACAGTTAGTTCATTGAATCAGTGGAAGAGTTTAATATTTGTTGGGGAAACCAAAAAGGGTTCAGATAATCCAGTCAATCTTCAGGGAAGATATATTTACGAATAAAGGCAAATGAAGAATCCTGCCAGATACATTTAAACAAATCCAGGTATTCAAATGGATAATATAATTCTACTCAGTTAATCATATTGAAAGCACATGTAGGCAGTTACTTGCCCTGTTTTGCCCAAGAAAAATAGCTGAAGATAAAAATGTAGAATTTTTGAAAATGTAGAATTCTCCTTTGCAAGGTGTCAAGTGCTGTCACCATGAAACAACCTTCCTAATCTAAACAGGTAGCTGTACCCAACCCAGGTAGCCAAGGCAAAGAATATAGCAATGCCATTGAAGCCTATCCAAAACTCTGATAGCTCAAGGACTAATAGAATAATAAAATATATCTAGTTGGTCAGGATTCTGTGCAGTATGTCAAAAATGGCAGTTTTGAATCTAGAGAGTGGGATCATATGCCACCAGATCCAATAAGTGGAATTTCTTACAGCTTTTTGCCAAAACACCCATCTTGGAAGATGCATAGGGTGCAAGTTGCAGGCTGGGAAGGTCTACTGACATTTTGACCAATCTCTTAATGTCGGTCAAAAACATCCAGAGTGCAGTATCCTACAACAGAAAGTCTTCAGGCTTTTTGATCTGCTGGAAGCCTCTCAACAGACAATTAATGCTCCTGGCCTCTCTCAACAACTTATCAACAAGTTATCCGGTAGAAATGTATGAATTAGTGAAAAAGAGGATCCAATAGTGCAAGTTCTGAAGCAACATGGACATTCACTTTTGTCTTAGAAGCAGCTGCATTTTAGAAGCAGCTGCATCAAAAAGCATCTTTGAGAGTTACTTTTCATTTGAAGCTGTGTTTTTCAAAGTTTTGCACACAGTCTTCATCTAAATGGCTCCTAAACCACCAGTACAGTAGTACTCCATATTAGGGAAAGAAGGAATACTGGAAAAATGCAGCAATTCTTCTTAATCTCGACTTTAAACACACAGAGAGAGGCAAAGACCTCCTTCCAGCATTTTAATATTGCAGTTGAGTTAGGGATTCCGCAGTCACATGTAAATAAGTACATTCATAGGTATTGTATTTGTGCAACTAACTCTCCTATGTAACTATGAAGATATCTAGCAGTTTTTTTGTTCAGTGATTACATTTATTTATCTAGGTATCAGACCACATGTTTTATAGCTCTAAAATATAAGAACTATTTCCTAGTCTATTTGAAAATCTGCATGCCTTTGCTATCCACTAAAGTTTTCTAGAAAGTAAGAGTTCTGATTGTAACTTTCAGCCCTTCCTACCATCTGTTCTTTTTACTCCCATTGCAAATTGTCCCATTAAATGAAATTGCAAGTGCACCATTGAAAATAATTAAATAAAAATACAGTTCAACCCAAATTGCAGTTGGGTTGTTGCAAATCTGAAGTAAAATATGACAGAACATGCAAAGAAATAGAAGGAAGTAGGAAAGTTGAGTCTGCTTTAAGTTCAGAATGGGTTAGCATGAATTAAAGAAACACTAACCAAATCAGCTTGACATAAGCTAATCTTTTTGCACTCCTGAAATGAGCATAAGAAGGATCAATTTAGCAGACATTTTGCAATGTTATTCAATGGATTTTATTTTTCTCTATACATTTTAGACTCACTGCAACAGGAGCTATCTTGCAGCAGAGGGCACCAAAGACTATTGCATAGGTGTATGCCTTTATTGGTGTAAATCAAAGATTGTAATGAAAAGCTAAAGAAATATTTTATAATCTAACAATCTTAGGAATTTTGAAATTCATCATATCTAAAAACATTGTTTACCATTTATAATAGGGAAAACAATATTAAACACTCTCATAATTCAAACAAAAGGACATTTATTACAATAATAAGCTAATTCTCTGAAACAAGTAGCTATATTAATAACTTTTCTCCTGCTTTCATTTTGGTTAATGTATTAATCAATTATGAAAGTAAATTTTTAGCAAATAAACCATGACAACTTGGGTTGGCCTGCAGTTCCAAACTTTAAAAAAGGATAAACTGCTAGTCCTCATTTATGATGTGTTTCTGAGGTAAAATGCTGCCATCACTGTGTGATTTCTCTTTCAATATAAAAGTTTTCTTTTATTCCAAGTTTTCTTGAACTTCCTTTCCGTAAGTAATCATGCACACAAATCAGGCTGGCACTTCCTAGGACTAAGACAGCAGAACTGGCCCAAGGTCACCTAGATGCCTTTATGAATAAGGTGAGAATAAAACTCACCATCTCCCCGTTTCCAGCCTGTTGCCTTAACCACTATATCAAACTGGGTCTCTCTCTTTCAACAATGCATTATGATATAGAATAACTTATACTTGCTACTTCAGTTTCTCTGAATCATGCTGGCATACAGCACAGCACAACACAACACAGCACAACATCACAACCTGATGTTTTCCAGATTTGCTTGAAATCTGGATATAAGCATATTTGGATAATTACAGCCTGGGGAGACTACTAGATTGTAGGTTGAACTAACAAATTTGGATATTGACAGTTCTCTTTATTCTTAAAGTCTGACTGAACAATAAAAATGCCATCAAAATAAATTTCAGCAAATTCTTTATTTAAATGTATTATAGCTACCAGTTCTGATGATTGGTAGGATTGAGAAGATTTACCCTGTGTGCTCAAATAGTGTCTGCCCATAAAAATGGAAACTATATTTCATATGGTTGCTTCTAGTATTTCTATTAGCTCCTTTCTGTTAAATTTATATTCAAGAATTATAACTCATGAATGCAAAATAGCATTTTAACAATGGTGGGTGCATTAGTGGAAAGATGGTGAGTTATACAAATCCAAAACCATGTCATTTTTGGACAATCATTATTATAATGGTGAGGTCTCCTTTAAAATGAGCTTGACTCTTAATCGTCCCATCATGAATATGAGACACGGGAATCGAAATTGTCTTCTACTCATTTCCAGTTCATCATACAGTATATGCAATTTCTGCTCACTTTGTCATGCTGAAATATATTTTCTGACTTCTGCTAGTTGCCTGCAATTACTGCAGGTTCGAATCTTACCAGGCTCAAGGTTGACTCAGCCTTCCATCCTTTCTAAGGTAGGTTAAATGAGGACCCAGTTTGTGGGGGCAATAAGCTGACTTTATATGAATATACAAAAGTGTGAAGGCTATTGCTTAACGCATTGTAAGTCGCCCTGAGTCTCCGGAGAAGGGAGGCATATAAATCAAATTTTAAAAAAAAATGTGTTGCCATCTGTTTTGTTCGCTGTGTTTTAATTTACTCTTTAAAAAATCTTTGCATTTACACAGAGACGGGATACTGTCATCTGACCCCATTTTTTCTCAAAGTCTGTTGCAGATTGTTCTATTTTCTCAAGATCATTTAATATGAAGAACACCAGAGTTCAAAACCTTGCAATAACTATTTGAGTTAGTAATATTTTTCTACCTTTAATTTATTTCATTTCATTTATTACATTTTTATACCGCCCTTCTCCCGAAGGACTCAGGACAGTGAACAGCCAAGATTAAAATACATACAATATGAAAATTAAAATAATTTAAAAATAATTAATAATTTATCTTCCTTCTTCCTCTTAAATTGCTTTAAAAAGCCCCACTGACATTCTTTAATTTTCCAGGAACTTGAGTTAGGATGGTTTCACTCCAGCTGAGCTATTTGGAAGCTAAGGATGAAATGATTTATCTGTGATTAGAAAAATGATAAAATTGTGATTTTCTTTTTTTTAAGTGAAAAAGTAGAATAGTTCAAGGGAAAACATGATACACTTGTGTGTGTTTGAAAGTTTATATATAAGTTAATATACATATAAGCTTTAACTTCTTTATATATAATTTCAATTTCAATTATATTTAATAAAAGTTTTTGTTTTAATTAAAATGTGCCACAGGTACTTTCTTGGGAAGGAATAACAGGAAGGAATTGTCAAGTGGATATTATGTTGGGCTATTGTCCAGTTTGAATTCTTTATATAAACTGCAAAGGTATTTCAGATAGGATTTTTCCTTAATCTGATTTAAAGTTATGATGGCAGAAACACAAGACAGGTTAAGGATGCAGGATGAATATGCTCACATATGTCTGTGAGCATATCCATATTGCATCCTTAACCTGTCTTGTGTTTCTGCCATCATAACTTTAAATCAGATTAAGGAACCATATAGGTTTCTTGACAAGAGGACTGAAGTGACTTGCCATTATATTCTTGGGACATTTTTTGGAATTTCTTCACCTACAGCACTAATATCTCCCGATAGTCATCCATACAACTACTTCTGATCCAATTCAGCTTTTTTAAAGGTGAACCAGTTGTTGCCACCTAGCTGGCACTTTGTTTATATTAATATCTCACCACACCTTATATATGATACAATTAATTGTTTTTAAAGGATTCACAAATATTTCTCAGTGTATTTGACATAGAAAAGAAAATTTAAACTTGAATTATTAATGTTGAGTGCATGTAACATTGTTATTTATTATTGTTAATTATTACATGTAATAATGTTTGATTTATTATCTAGATAATTTATAAAGGTTTCTGTTTCTAAGGCAAATTTGCAGAGATGTTGGGTAAGTAGGGTTTTGATCCAACATATATGAGGATAGTAGTAGCCAATAAAGCACTTCCCCATCAAATTGTCAGCAGCATATCACTTAACTTTTCAGTCTTCCATTCCCTCACTCAAATAATTGATTTTTCTTTTATTATCAGCCATTTCCTGAGCATGGGATATACACACATACACACAAACATATTTCCATCTCACTTATCTTAGCATAGAATTTTCAAGAATAATTCTGATTCAAGATGGAACAGTTGATTTCACTTTGTTTATATAATGTAAAATATAGAATTATTTACCATGGAATTACGTTATGTTCTATAGAGTGTTACTGCGCCAAATACAATTTAAGAGATCTTTCTAAGCAGGAGTGCAGTACACATGTCTAAATGAAAGGATGTGCATCATGTTAGCATTTAATAGTCCTGTTATGATTCTGTATTATTTGTTGCTGCAGCATTGAATGCCTTTCATTGCCTATCTCTGTGAAAATCAAAGCTTTTCTGGAACTCCTGTTGCTCCACTCCATGGGCATCATGCTACAGGACCATAAATGTTATACTGAAAATCATTCCCTTTCCCGATTACCAAATAAATAATTACGCAGTCTCCTCTGGGATTGGAGCCATTTGCTGATTGGTTCCATGTTTTATTGATTAGAGTGCTGTGATGAATTGGTCCCTGAAGAGGAGATGTCTGGCTGTAAGCAAATGGTTGTGAATGTGCAGAATTATAATAATCCTTTGCATTCAAGGGCCACCACATGATGAAAATTGGTACAGATAAAATTGGAAGAGCATATAAAAAGAAAATTCATAGAGAGCTCTTGCTCACATCATGTAAAGTGATTTATTGCTGACCTTGGGAAGGTATGAAAGAGCCATCAAAGGAAAAAAGTAAACTATTAAGGAGGGACATGGAAAAGAGACTACAGGAAAAGGAAGGAAAAGTGAGAAAGAACAATCATCTTATTCCACCTTGATTTTGTTTAGTACAAGACAGGATTGAGAAAAACCTGGACAGACTTTCAAGCTTCTGTAAATATATTTTAGGACAACATCCTAACATTTTTGAAATATCTTTATTTATTTTTTATTTATTTTTTATTTGTTTTAATTTCTATACCGCCCTTCTCCAATATAGGACTCAGGGCGGTGCACAGCCAAAGTAAAATCCAGACATAGAAAGATTAAAAAACTGATTAAAATAATTAAATAATTTGGCCATAATTAAAAACAGTTCCAATTTAAAATAGTTTAAAAGTTTGACTCAAGCCAGCCCAGCTAGTTGGAATAAATGGGTTTTCAGGGCCCGACGAAAAATCCGGAGGTCTGTTATTGTACGTAACTCTGGGGGGAGGTTGTTCCAAAGGGTGGGCGCCACCACAGAGAAGGCTCTCCCCCTGGGGGTCGCCAGCCGACATTGTCTGGCGGACGGCACCCTGAGGAGGCCCACTCTGTGCGAGCGTACTGGCCGGTGGGAGGCTATTGGTGGCAGAAGGCGGTCTCGTAGATACCCCGGCCCTAAGCCATGGAGCGCTTTAAAGGTGGTCACCAACACCTTGAAGCGCACCCGGAAGACCACCGGAAGCCAGTGCAGCTCGCGCAGGAGAGGTGTCACATGGGAGCGCCTCGTCGCCCCCATAATCCCCCGCGCGGCCGCGTTCTGGACCAGCTGAAGTCTCCGGGTGCACCCCAGGGGGAGCCCCATGTAGAGAGCGTTACAGTAGTCCAGGCAGGAAGTGACGAGTGCTTGAGTGACTGTGCGTAGGGAGTCCCGATCTAGAAAGGGGCGTAACTGGCGTATCAGGCGAACCTGATAAAAAGCCCCCCTGGCCACGGCCGCCAAATGATCTTCCAAAGACAGCCGTGCATCCAGGAGGACGCCCAAGTTACGAGCCCTCTCCGTGGGGGCGAGTGATTCACCCCCAATAGCCAGCGATGGCATCAGCTGGCTATATCGGGACGCCGGAAGCCACAGCCACTCGGTCTTGGAGGGGTTGAGTCGGAGCCTGTTTCTCCCCATCCAGGCCCGCACGGCCTCCAGACACTGGGACATCACTTCAAGGGCATCATTGGGGTGGTCTGGGGTGGAGATGTACAGCTGGGTGTCATCAGCGTACTGATGGAATTCCACCCCAAAACCACGGATGATCTCACCCAGCTGCTTTACATAAATGTTGAACAGAAGGGGCGAAAGGACCGACCCTTGTGGCACCCCACAAGCAAGGTGCCCCGGGGTCGACCGTTGCCCCCCTGTCAACACAGATTGCGACCGGTCAGAGAGGTAGGAGGAGAACCACCGCAGCACGGTGCCTCCCACCCCCAACCCCGCCAACCGGTGCAACATGATACCATGGTCGATGGTATCAAAAGCCGCTGAGAGGTCTAACAGGACCAGGATAGAGGAACAACCCCTGTCCCGGGCCCTCCAGAGATCATCCACCAATGCGACCAATGCCGTTTCAGTGCTGTGCCCAGGCCGGAAGCCGGACTGGAGCGGGTCTAGATAGACAGCTTCATCCAGGTACCGGGGAAGCTGTTGCGCCACCACACTCTCAACAACCTTCGCAATGAAGCGAAGGTTGGAGACTGGACGATAGTTAGCCAAAACAGCCGGATCCAGAGAGGGCTTCTTGAGGAGGGGCCTCACAACCGCTTCTTTCAAAGCGGTCGGCAGGATCCCCTCACTCAAAGAAGCGTTAACAATCTTCTGGAGCCAGCCTCATGTCACCTCCCGGGAAGCCAGTACCAACCAGGAGGGACACGGGTCCAATAAACATGTGGTCGCGTTCAGCCGTCCCAGGACCCTGTCCATGTCCTCGGGAGCTACAGGATCGAACTCCCCCCAGGTAACACTCTCAAGACCTGCCTCAGTCGTCCCGTCCGGACATACCCAGTCAGAGGCCAGCCCTTCCCGAATCTGAGCGATTTTGTCATACAGATACTGCACAAAATCCTCAGCACGACCCTGCAAGGGATCATCCCGCACCTCCAGATGAAGGAGGGAGCGGGTTACCCTAAACAGGGCGGCTGGGCGATTATCTGATGACGCGATAAGAGTGGCAAAATAACTCGTTTTCGCCGCTTTTATCGCCACTAGGTAGGTCTTAATATGAGACCTCACCAGTGTTCGGTCAGATTCGGAGCGGCTGGTCCTCCAACTACTCTCCAGGCGTCTTTTCCGGCGCTTCATCTCCCTAAGCTCCTCGGAGAACCAAGGAGCTAGGTGAGTTCGGTGCCGGGTCAGAGGCCGCAAAGGCATGACTCGGTCCAAGGCCCCGGCAGCCGCACTATCCCAGGCGGCCACCAGGTCTTCCGCCGAGTCATGAGCCAGAGTCTCAGGAAATGGCCCAAGCTCCATCTGGAACCTATCCGGGTCCATCAGGCGCCTGGGGCGGAACCACCTGGTCGGTCCCGCCTACCTGCGGCGGGGTGCAGCGGTCAGAAAGTCCAGTCGAAGGAGCGAGTGGTCAGACCATGACAAGGGTTCGATGGCTATATCCCCTATATCAAGACCACTCAACCACTGACCAGAGACAAAAACTAAGTCCAGAGTGTGTCCCCCCGTGTGAGTGGAGTCATGAATTAACTGAGTAAGGTCCATGGCCGTCATGGAAGCCATGAACTCCCGAGCCACCTCAGACGTTTCACCGATAGATGGTAGGTTTGTGGTGTCTGTTTCTTGACCTGATCTACTTTGAAGAACTGACTCATTAAAATTGTCAAGGTACGAAATAGGGGAAATAGATTATTTTTCCAACTCTATGTGGTCTGAATCTAATTTGAGTTTCTGAATTTCATTGAGAGCAAAAAGCATTGTGAATTGTGCACAGAGACAATCATCGACACCAATTCTTTTAATAGACCATAATACAAGATTCCCATTCATCTGCTTGCTTGGTTGTTGGTTATGCTTTTCAAGGAATTAAACCATTTTGCAGACTAGGATTGCCTTTTAGTTGACATTTTTCAAGACAAGTATGAGATATGTTCAGGAACCCTTCTGTTTAGCTGCATTTTGATTTGGTAAAACTTTGAAAAGAACTTTTGCTGGCTATGAACTCTTTCAAAGGTTGTCTAATTTTTAGTGTGATGGAAAGGAAAAAAAATGTGTGTGTGTATATATATATATATATATATATATATATATATATATATATATATATATATATATATAAAATTTAATTCTGTTTTCATTAAATGCAACAGTCCAGTACATTACATCCAGGAGTAAAATCCAGCAGAAATTTTGAGTAGTTCAGAGAACCGGCAAACACCACCTTTGGCTGGCCCTAGAGTGGGGTGGGAATGGAGATTTTGGAATATCCTTCCCCCAGGAGTGGGGAGGGAATGGGGATTTTGCAGTATCCTTCCCCTGGAGTGGGGTGGGAATGGAGATTTTGCAGTATCCTTCCCATGCCATACCCACCAAGCCACGGCCACCAAGCCACACCATGCCCACCAAGCCACACCCACAGAACCAGTAGTAAAAAAATTTGGATTTCACCACTGATTACATCCCTACCCAGTGCAGAATCCTATCCAAAGACCATCAGCCTGAAAACCAATATATTTCCTCAGATTGAGGAAAAAGGTAGTAATGAGAATGTTATTCCCATATAATCCATTTCATATATATTGCACCATATGTAATTTTTTGTTGTTGTTTTTTTTGTCTCCTTTTTCTCATGTCATAGGACCTGGTACAGGAATTGCAGGCAATGGATCAATGTGTCTGGCCGTACCACTGTGGCTGTTGGCAGTGTCCCTGTTCTGCCTACTCAGTAAATGTTAATAACAGCTGAAATAAAAACCCAGAAACATCAAGAACAACACACAAAGCAAAAGAAAAAAAATGTCATACAGGAGACAGAGCAAGAGAGAGTGGGGGGAGGGAAAGGACAACTTCTTTCACAACTTTTGTGTGTGCTGCAACAAAGGGAAGAAATTTCAGTGAAAGAAGAATCAGCCACATTTATTCTAACAACTGTCAAGCCACTGACCATCCGGAAGTATTGAAGACAGATTATCACACAATGAAGGCTGAATTCTGCTAAGGATGCTGAGATGCTGTAAAAAGAAACAATGAAATTTCACTTTATTATCTCCATTCTCTTATATCATTTTCTCCTCTCTCTTTCCCTCTTATTTCCCTCCTTCCCTCCCTCCCTCCTTCAAGGAAAGAAATGGCCTTTGCTTTGATGTTGATAGCCATACTCTTTTAATTGGCTTGGTAATTTCTTAAACTGATATTTAGCTTTTTCAGATACCTGTAAAGAATGATACAGAGTTCTCTAGCATACTGGTGTCCCATGAAGAAACTCCGCACAGCCCTTACCTCACTGTCTCTCCCTTAGGCTGTCCAATATATTTTGGGTATCTTAGCCCTCAATGCTTTGGGGATGATAAAATTGAGAAATTTTACTCATCTGCCCTCTTGTTCTTGCCGGTCTCCCTGTCTTCTTTTCTCTCTCTCTCTCTTTCCCTCTGTCTCTCTCCCCCTCTCCCTCTCTTTCTCCCACTCTCTCATGTATGTATGAGCGCATGTTTCTGTGTATGTATGTAGGCATCTCTCTCTCTCTCTCTCTCTCCCCTCTCTCCCTCCCCCCCTCTCAAAAGCATGCAAAGAAAACAGCCCCTGTGTACATAAACTCATCTCTGTAGATAATGGCTTGCATTGCACATGAGGATGACTGTTTCGCTTGGATGTGAATTCTGGGTGATAAGGAGATACACAATGGTTTTCACAAAAGAATTTGTTTTGACTTCTTCCTGCAATCCCAGTTTTAGAATCTAAAATTTAGAGCACATCCTTGGGTTTCTCCTGTTAAATCTGAATAGCAATCAAGTATAATCTGTATGTTACCCTCATTGCTCTTCAATTTTCCTTTGTCTACCTAGCCATAGATAGGGCCAAAGATTCTGAGCCTCAAGGAGTCTGTAGATTTAATTACCCTTGAGCATGTTCAATCTTGACTAAATGAGGATCACACAGGAACAATTGTAGCTATAAGAATCCATTGTCCAAATCCCCATTCCATTCACTGGAGAGAGAGGGAATTGCAAGATCAGCAAAAGTGGTTCAGTCTATACCCTGCGTCAACTAGATGCGGACTTAAAGAATTGATCAAAATAAATATGTAATGGGGTCCATTACATATGTAATGTAATTCCATATGTAATGTAATTCCCAGGAAGTTAGAGAAATATGGACAGGGTAGACAGCACATGTAAGCATATATGTTACATAATAGTAGAACAGCATATATAAGGCCAGAGGTTCTGTCATGGGACAATGAGAAAAGATAATTAAGTTGCAATCATTGGTTGGAGAAGAGCAACAAAGTATATCACTTATAGGTTATATCTAATTGTACTTCAAGGATATATATATATATATATATATATATCAATTTTCATATATATATATATATATATATATATATATATATATATATATATATATTCCTATTTTGACCAGCCCGTAAATTATATATATTATGGCTGTTTATTGTAAATCCTTGAAATTGATTCTGCAGTCATTTACTATCCTTTACTTGCATTAGAAGCCATCTTTTCTATGCTTGGACAGGGTCATATCAGGCAGTCTCTCTTGCTGAGAGATGGTTTTTGAGAATACCTGTCACAGAATGCGCAAAAGAAAAAGGCAAATCTCTGAATGGAAAAATAAATAATTGTTTGCCATAAAGATGTTTATCTTGCAACTGTTCTAATGGATTAACCTGTGGCTACAATTATTCTAATTAGGGATGTGTGAATCTCTAAAATTCTTGCCTTCTTAAAATCCAACTTTGTAAATTAATATTCCGGGCCAGCAATCTTTTTTCTACAGATTACAAAAAATATCATAGGAAATTTTGTATGCATATTTGCAACATATCATAATATAGAGAGGCCTTATATGGATTTGCCCAAATTTATGTAATGAGTCAAAAACTTTTTTAAAAAATGTGAATCACTGTGTTTCTTTCCTTGAGAGCTAAATTCCCTAATGCAGAATTTTAAAATACAAAGTTTCTGGAGTAATCTCTTTAAACACCCTAATGCTGTGTATGTGTAACTTTAAGTATCTGTACTTTTTTTTTTAGAATTTATGTAGGAAGGCAAAAGCTAGCAGAGCCTAGTTTTAATCCTACTATAAAGTGTGATGGGAATGGAACATTCAAATTCACTTTTCGAATTGATGTTGTGATGTTTTTCTCTCCCTTACACTGGTCCCTGTGCCTGGTCAATTTTCATAAGGAAGTTATTTTCTTCCTTTAATAAGGTAGTGGGAAAACCTGTCCCAACCTCAGGATGGTGAATTATACTCTACACCAACATACATAACCATCATACAACAACAAAGAATGCTTATAACTATGCTAAAGTAAATGTAATTTTGCAACAACAATAAAAAAAATTAACGTGCCAACATTTTGATTTTACATCCTTTAAGAAGCCAGAAAGATTTTAAAAGCCATCTCCTAAATCATGATAAGGTTAGTTTAAAAAGAAAATCATTGCTAGTTGAATAAGAATCTATTTATATGCTATTTACCTATTTTATAGGAACAGACTTTTTATACTGTGGTTAACTTCAAGGATTCTTTTCTTTGTCAAGCCAAGTCTGTAAGGGTGGGGAATCTGTTCATTCCTGATGTGAGTTAGAAAGTTGTCTTTCAAGCCAGGCTTACCCTGGTTTGTCTCACTTATTACCTCACATTGGTTTGTTACTGAAAATTGTGTATATATCAGTAGTTGGTTCCACTTACCTTCGCTACCAGTTCAGAATTGGAAACGCGCACACGTATGGCACTTCTGCACATGTGCAGAACCTTCTGCACATGCACAGAACATCCATCATGACATCTAGGACGGTGGGCAGAGCCTCCCACTGACGCCACTACCGGTTCACTCAAACCAGGGTGAACCGGTAGAAACACACCACTGGTACATATGGATTTAAACAAATCACATGCCTGTCATCTACTTTACAGAAAGAACAAGCTGAGTTAATTAAAGTTATATAATAGTCTTGACCCTATCTTTTTTAAAGAAAGCAGGGAGGCAGCAACTTAAACTCTAACCGTTAACCTAATTCAGTGAGGAAATTAATTATATGCCAAATATCTAAAGATAAATGACTATAATCATGATTTATAATATCAAATCCAGAATTAATGTATCAGGCTTAATGCTAAATACCCATTTGATTAGCTTCACAAGTGCAATTTGCTATGCAGTCCCAATTTGTTCATTAAAAATTATTAGATTTTTCTTTGGGCAACTGTTGGTTCTTTTCTAGGGCTTATCTATATGTAGCGAAGACACCCTAATATTTCTCATGGATATATTTTCACAATATAGTCTCCATCTTTTTCCAAGCTTGCTGCTGTGGCAGGTTAAAGGAAATCTAAGAGGTCCTGGCATGAAAGGTTCCAAAGATTTTTGCTAGCTTTACAGTGCAGGATCTTCTTTGCAGATAATTATACGAGGTGGCTGATCACCTCTGTTCCAGTTGATCCGGCAAATCTGTGGGGTGGGGAGGGAGGATTAGCCAATCCATCTGGTTGCTGGGCTCTGTATTTCCACGGGTTTTCAGCTAGAGCTGCTTCACTTGTGCACCCTATTTCTTTGGAGGCAGTTCACAGTGGGAAATATCAACCTCAGACTGAGTGCCCGATCTGCCATGAGTGCAATATTTGCACTGATAATGTTGGTGCATGTTGGAGAAAAGCAATTGCAGAATTTTTCTTCCAGGGTATTGGAAGACTTGCATAGCAAGGCTTGAAAAGTACAGAATGGTTTATGTGTTTTTTAAATTGGGGGGGGGTATATTTTTTTAATTGTAGCCACAGGAATATAGAACTATTTTCCCTCATTTTCAGTTCTAGTAAGAAGAGAAGCTCCTTTTTCCAATGTGAGCCACCTTTTTTTTGCAGCTAAAATAAAATACCTCTGAAACAATGAAATCCAAACTGAACTCCACACCACCATACAATGAGGACAGAAATTGGGCTTTCCTGCTACTGGGTGATGTTGGAATAGGAAGGAAAAAGACCTCTAGGAACCCAACTGTTCCATATTACATTCTGTGAGAGGAGTAATCTTATTGCTAAGTTGCAGAAAAAGGGAAGCTGTGGGGGAAGCCCCTTTTATACATTCTTCCCATCCTTGATATGGAAGAAAAGCACCTGTTTTTTTTGTGGGGGGGTGGGTGTTTATGCACTTAGGTTCTTCTTTTCTTTTAATGAACACTGATCCCATAAAGAGCTCCTGGTTCCATGCCAGTACTGCAGAGCAGTTGATGAACAACACAGCAACTTCTCTGCCTTCTGTTTTAGCTATTCCTTTTTGCGGAGTTCTGCAATATGGAGATTACTCTTGCAGTCAAGGAAGCAGACAGACAGATTTCCCAGTGCTATTTCTCAGAGCTTAGAATTTACTATTTGATAGTTAATATTCTATAAAAGCAGGAATTAGGAAAGGGAAGCGAAGGGTGAAAGCTATGGGCAAGAATGAGAGGGGAAAAAAGAGGGAACACAACATACAAACACACACACACACACACACACACACACACACAAACATTCCTTCTTAGAAGCTGCCTAACATTGTAGTAGCTATGCCTAACATTTATAGTTGGATAATACACAAATGTATAAAAGAATCCTCTCCATACCAGAGGTGGGTTTCAGCAAGTTCTGACCAGTTCTGGAGAACCAGTAGCAGAAATTTTGAGTAGTTCAGAGAATTGGTAAATACCATCTTTGACTGGCCCAGTCCCCATCTATTCTCTGCCTCCCAAGTTCCAGCTGATCAGGAGGAAATGGGGATTTTGCAGTAACCTTCCCTTGGAATGGGGAGGGAATGGAGATTTTACAGTATCCTTCCCCTATCATGCCACCAAGCCATGCCCACCAATCTATGCCATGCCCACCAAGCCACACCCACAGAACCAGTAGTAAAAAAATTTGAAACCCACCACTGTCCCATACCTCCTCCTACATAAAGAGTCTTGAAACAGCAAATAAGATGCTTTCTTGGCAATTTCAAGAATCTTGGTTTTTTGTTCAATAAGGCCATTAATGATCAACAACTTTTCAAATATTTTGAATATCTTTGAAAAAGCCTTTCTCACATGGATATCCAACAATTCTTCAGGAAGTATATTTACTAACATTCCCACTACTCATTAGCTATAGTATCTAGAATTCTGATATTTATCCCAGAATATCTAAGGGATCTATGTGCTGAGTTTCAAGGAAGCACCAATGTTTGAAAAGCATTTCTGTTATCACATTACCTGATCAATTGTTCAGCTGATTCAGCAGTCCACGAATTCTTCAGCTAGCATTCTCAAAGAGTTTTGGAATGTACAGAAAGGTGATCAAGTAGACACTGAATTTGGGCTAAGCCTAACCAAGCCAGCAAGCATTTATTTTTCTGTGATTTGCAAACTCTTAAAAGTTTGTTCATTTGTGCCTTCTGCAGAATGCTAGAATAACTAGAGTAAGTATTTTCAGAAATATAATTAACTGTAGCAAGTGGGAATCTAGACCTAAAGGAGATCTGACAGATTGATTGTGAAAGGGTGTAAAATTTCAGTTTATTCTGTTTTGTATAAAAACATACCAACATTTGCAATTTTTTTTTTAATGAACAGGAAGAAAGGAATTTCAAGACTGAAAATAAATTGAAGGTAGGGTAAAGAAATACTTCTACCCAACAGCTCTTTCTTAAATTAAATATGCATATAAACTTCACAGTGGAAAAAACTAGGGGATGTAATTTTCAGTAGAAAAATGATGGACAGAGAAGAGAATTGCTAAGCAACTTCTGTGTCTCTTCTACAAGTAGCTTCTTTCCTGAAACTTCTTTTCCATACAATCAGAAATATGTTACATACATGTTAAATGTACTTCTACAAGAGCTTACTTCAGAAATTTGCCAGTATGTTCTGCTTCCAGAACATTTTTTTAGCTGAAACACATAATTTTGAATAAAATATAGAAGTTTCAAGAAACAAGAGAAAATTGGGAAACTGGAAAATTGGTAAATAAGAAACTCCTCCTACCCTTTTCTGATAACTTCTTCCCACCTTTCAGTGGATGATTTTCAGCAGCAAGGTGACTGCATTTATATTGTAATGGTTTTTTAGGGAAGTACAGTACATGAAGGAAAAGCCATTGAAATTAAGATTAAAAGCCCATATCTCTGTTTACCTTATGTGAGTTTCCCTTCATCCATTTGGGTTTCTTAGGAGAGAATTTCCACTGGAGAAGGGAAAAAGAGGGTTTTGAACTTTTTAAAATTGATGGATTAAGCACTTTTCTCACTTTCCATTCTAATTAAGCTGTCCTAATAGATGCCAATTTTTCACACACAGTTCCAATTCATGAAATAAAATTTTTCTTTCAAATCTATATCCTTTTTTATTTTATCTTTTTGGGTGTGATGATAATAATGGAGAGAGCTTTCACAATGAGAGCAGAGGGAAAGAAAGAGTGTGTGTGTGTGTGTGTGTGTGTGTGTATGTGTGTGTGTGTGTGTGTGTGTGAGAGAGAGAGAGAGAGAGAGAGAGAGAGAGAGAGAGAGAGAGAGAGAGAGAGAGAGAGAGAGAGAGAGAGAGAGAGAGAGAGAGAGAGAGTAGCACTGAGGCCTGGCCTCTATTAACACTGTTGCTACTTTTCCTGTTTATTTGTTCCTGGTAGAGGATTTGCTCCTTCAAATGCCATAAATGTGGCCTTCTGAGGAAGCCTTTATGTAATAAGGCCACAATTAATATTAGTATTTTTCAGGGTATGAGACTTTGTAATTGTATTGTGAAATATATTTCTATGAGGCCATTTTATTAATTTTAAACTGGAGGTAAAATTCAGTTGTTGAATTTTTTTCCAACTCAAAACTTAATTGTGTACATAGGCTTTCAGCTCTGTTTCCTATGGCTATGAACCTGTACTCTTACTAGGATGCGAATACAGCTGAATTAAATGTATCATATTTAAAAACATAGATTGTATGTCCGTAACTGGCACTGTATTTACTTGAGAGGAGAGTAGATTTCCACCTCCACCAGCCAAATAATTTGTAATGACACAACTTACATTAGCAGAGAAATTCAGACATATCAATTTTCTTTCTAATTTCCTTGGAGGTGGGACATCATCTTTAATTCAGAACTGTCTTCCTTTATGGTAAATAATAGTTGCTTAAAAATGAGAGATCCAGTAATATTCATTAGAATAATTACATATTCTGCAAATAAGTGCAGAAGCTTGACAGGGATCTCACTCTCTGCTCTTAATAAACTAAATAATACAATGCTAACTCATCCTGGCAGATAAATTGGCAATTTAAGGAAATCCAGAAGAGAGGGAAATATTTGTGGAAAAAAGAAAGAAATATAGGTAGGAAGATTTGAATGAACAAAAATGTGTTGTGATAAATTTGTTGTTTCAAGATTGACTAATTATCATAGGAGGCAAAGGTAAACTGCAAGAATCACAGTCAATCAAATATGGATGGTATGTCATAACCACTAAGGTATCTCTAGAAATGTGTGGATGTATTGATTGCAAACAACACTAAGACTTGTTCCCATATGTGATCTGGGGCTGACAATGGCTTCTATAATAAATTATGCTCCTGTTCTGAGTAGTTGCATCTCCCATCATTTGGCAAATACTTGTAGAATGTGAGCATAGTCTTGCATTTAAACATTTGGAAAGGCATCAAGATCGTCTCCCTGTGTTGTCTCTGTTACTTGCCTTGTTTTTTGTCAATGCCATATTTGTCACTTAGCTTTACTGTGATAGATCCATTTGAAAATGTTGGTCTGAATGCACTGGTTTACTATATTATTATTATTTAGTTTTCCTGATAAACATTGTACTATTGGCTGCATTTTCTCTCTCTCTTTTTTTTTTTTTAGCAAAAAGAAGACTAAACACTTACGCTTTTTAAAGTATACTTGTAAAATAACAAAATAGCAACAGGGTTTTCCTTAAGCAGAATAAGGTGAACTGAAACAAGTAGGGCAAAACTTCAGAATGAAGCAGAGGAATATAAATCATATTCCTAGATATTTTATTGCTGACTCATGACGAGACTTTAGTCAATATTTCTATTTAATGGCCAAGCTTCTCTCTGTGTAATGGGGATGTACACTGAGGCACTTTACAGGAAAGCAAATGCATGCAAATTACAGTTTTGTAAAGTTTTTAGCAATCTATTAATAAGATATCCATGGATGGTATTTGATTTGAAAGAATAATAATTATTCAGTTTTGGGCTATTCATTAGAGATTCAGATCCAGTCTTTGTGCTTCCTTGAAAGATTCTGTACACCCTTAGGTCTTATTGGCTCCTTTTGCTTATTGTTGATGTCAAGAGGGTTTGGAGAGAGTCAAAAAGAGTGAGTAAATGTACAATGATACTTCAATGACACATTCGTGTGAAGATGTTTATATACTCTGTTTGCACTCTTCCTCTTTATGCTGCCCTGTCTCTCTTTTTCCCTGCACTGCTCTAAAAAGCTACAGCTTCTCACCATGTCTGGGTGGTGAATTCAGAAGAGGATATCAGTTTCTTGAGACTGTAGGTGTAATTGTGTTTGATTGATGGAAGTTTAACATTTAGTGTCATATAAGCAAAATACAAAAAAATGTATTTCTTCTACAAGTTTGTAAATATTATGAAAGTGAAATGAAGTGTCCAATTATGTCTGCATACACAAAAAAAAAGAAAAAGAAACTGAGATACAAAAAATATGTTACTTGTTAGCAAATGTCTAACAATCCCCATCCACCCAAAAAAATAAAGAATATATACTCTGTGGCTCAAGGCATGAGAAGAAACAGGTCTCTCTTCTCAGAGTATCCAGACAGTAGGGAAACTGTCATTTTGAACTATATAAACTAAAACCATCATCAGAGTATATCAGTTTGCATGTCTTACAGTGTGGCAAACATGACTGTAAAGTACTAAGATGGTAGATCTGACATTCTGGCAGGGATTGATTGTTTTATAGTAACAAATGTTCAGTTCGCAGATCTTAAATCAGAAAACTTCCCCTAACAAGATGAGGACATATTTCTTCCAACTGAACAGTGATATTTTTAAATCCAAGGATATAACCCTGATTTCAGAACAACTACTGGGAATTTAGTCAGTGGACAAGTGTTAAGATTTTCTACCTAACTATCCAAGCAAATTAATTTTATTTATAGAAGTGATGACAATAATTTCCATGTTTGGGATCACTTCAAAATTCTATACATAAAATTTGAGGTCACATCTATTTTCTTTTCCCAATTGATTAATGTACATTTAATAAAGAGGGCAGAGATAGACTTAGCTGTCCTTTGCTTACTTTTGTTTATTCCTAAAAATGCTTCCATACATTGCAGACTGTAATTCCTTTGAACTTTTTTGGGAAGAGCCTATGTGAATGGAAAGGAAGCTACTCCTTCTATAGTAAAGCAAACTGCTGCATACATTTTAATGAGGGACAACTTTCAGAACATTTAAGGTTATAACAAAGAACAGTCAGATGTCCATGCTGAAGTATTCAGTACAGTAGATATTTTCAGGATCTCTTTGGAGAGACAAATTTATTCATGTTTCAGAAATAGACAAAATATGTAAAAGAGATTTAACAGATTTTTTCCTAAAATATTCAATCTGAAAAGTACATCAGAGAATAAAATATCACACATGGATACATACATACATACATATACATACATACACACACACATATATATACATACGCACACACAAATACACACACACTGATCAAAATGGTAAGAGAGAAAGACATTTATGTTGTTTACAGAATGTAGTCTCTTTATGAGTATTTTTCATTCCTGTAATGAAAAAATTACATACTACAAAAAGTCTACCTTTTTGTGTTCTCTTAAGAAGCCAAGTTTATTAAGTCATAAAGTAATCCTTTGTCCTGAAATGCTTAGTTATTGCTGTGGATGTTGATCTTAACAAATAAAACAGAATCTCAAAAAAAAAAAAAAATCTTCCGCTCTTTCTCCAGTTTTGAGAAATATTACCCAGTGCTGGAAGAGAAGATAAATCTCACATTACACATTAAATCTCAAAATAACTTAAGCCAGCTAAAAGCAAGGTTCCTTACCTATCAACTAACAGAGTTTAAAATGAAGTAACTGACAACATAGAATATATTTTCTTAATGTCATCAGCTGGTTGGTGTAATAAACTTCAAGTATTATGAAGAGATTCTTCACAAGTGAGCTAAAAATGTGTGTTTCTCTCTCCATTTGTGAATTTGGGTGGCATGACAGCTATTATCACAATGCAATTTTGAATTTAAATGATAGCTCCTGGAATTGCAATTAAATAAATCTCTGATGGAATTTTATGTATCATATTATTGCAATGTGTATAACGCCCTCTCATTGCATGCCAGGAACTAGATGTGCTTTCCCAAATTCTGGAGAAAGAGATAGATTTTTAAAAAAATGTAATTTAATAAAATATATGCAGAAGTTCAGTTTGAAGATATCATCAATTCATTGCAAAAATACAAAATACTGTTTTGTTCAATATCCCTACTTAAAGCTATTTAAGTGAGAATTAATTGATTTACATGTAGAAGTATATGTTTCTTTTCATTCCTAGTGTATCAATGGATTCTGTTGGAGCCAGTCTAAGCAATTTACACTTCATTCCTACTGAAATTCATGAGTTTATGGCTATGGAAAAAAATGAATATACAGATAAATTAAATATTGAAGAACCAATCTCATTGTTTCAGTGGATATAATGGCAACTACTTCAGCCTAGATTCAAACCTATACATAATATAACAATACTCAAGGAAAATCACATATCTGCCATGCATTAAACAGGCATCCAAAATAAAAATTATTTTCTTTCTCTAAAGTTCTTTCATGTGCTTTCCCATATCAGTCTCTACCCATTTGAGAGACATTTTCAAAAATAAGGTGCCTATAAACTGCATCATATAGAACATTGCATGTTTCTTTTTTTGAAAAAAAAAGTTGACCACACCCCAAATATATTCCTTTCTCCATCTTAACGATGACACATGCAGCCTACCATGCTTTAAAACAATTTTGTATAAGAATGATAAAGGTTTGTGGTTGGTGGTGAGGTTCTGCTGACAAGAAAAAGAGTTACGCAGAAGAAGAAAGGGAGAGAAGCTTCCTGTTTCTCCAACTACAGCCATTCCATCCCCCATCCCCATCCTCAGGTTTTTGGGAATATTATCCAGGCTCTTCTTCCTGCAGGGTAGTTAAAATTCTCCTCATTAATTTTTCAAAAACTAGTTCTGTGAAAGAAAAGTTTAAAACTCCAAGTGTGTCTTTGTACATGTGTGTGTGCACGTGTGTGCATATATGCATCTGTGAAAACAGATACAGGTTTTTTTTTTAATTTTATTTTCTTGGTCCATTCTGTTTTTGTATCTTTACATCTGCTTCGTTTTTCTGGAGTCTGAAAAGAAAAAAAACCCCACATACAAACAAAAACCCCACAAAAACAAAAATGAAATAAACATGGAAAGGAGTCGCTGAGTCTTTATTTCTTGTGCTGTTTACATCCCTGGATAGCATCACAAAATGTAATGACAGACTGTTATGAAGGAGGATGGAGGGAGACTACATATTATTATCCATGATCTCTTTAAGTTCCATCTCTAAATTCACTCCTGTTTAAAAGAAGAAATAACAACCCCCTGCTAAAGGTAAAGGTAAAGGTTCCCCACGCACATATGTGCTAGTCATTCCCTACTCTAGGGGGTGGTGCTCATCTCTGTTTCAAAGCCAAAGAGCCAGCACTGTCTGAAGATGTCTCTGTGGTCATGTGGCTGGCATGATTCAATGCCAAAGGCATACGGAACGCTGTTACCTTCCGACCCAAGGTGGTTCCTATTTTTCTACTTGCATGCTTACATGCTTTTGAACTGCAAGGTTGGCAGAAGCTGGGACAAGTAACAGGAGCTCACCTCATTACTTGGCACTAGGGATTCGGCCTGCTGAACTGCCGACCTTTCGACCGACAACTTCAGCATCTTAGCCACTGAGCAACTGTGTCCCTTCTGCTAATTGTTATGAAGTTACAAAACAGAACAGGGCTTTGCAGATATTTGAAGGCCTGCCTTGAGTGAACTCACAGCCAATTCATGAAGCACCCTGGTCTTCTCACTTGTAAAAGTGAATCAACAGTATTGTTTTGGTTCAATTGCTCAAACTATGTCAACTCTTGCAATAATTTGAAGATGGCTCTGAGCCTGTGGAGAAATTTCTCCCGGTGTTTTTTTTTTTTCTTTTCCAAATGATGTAACAGGCATAATGTATCAAGATGATATTATGACTTCTGTACCACAAGAAAAACCAAATTGCCATACTGGGATAAAACAAAATGACAATACTGGGATTAAAAATGAATGATTTATATGAGACTGGTCTCTTCACAAAGTGAAGCTACACCGGACACAGTATGACCCAAACATGCACATTCTACAGAACCATCATATTTGGCCCTATTACCCATTATACTTTGTATACTAGCAACAAGAAGCAAACTTCTAGCTCATCCAATCTTAGGGTCAAGAGGTATGTGCCATTCATCTATTATGTTTGTATAAAAGCAGTATAGCAGTATAATAATTGAATTTATTTTATAAAAGAAATTGATTTAAGTAGCTTGAAAAACCTTGAGAAATAGTAAGCCTATATACAGGTATTCCTCAACTTATGACCAGTCACTTAAAAGCCATTTAAAGTTATGATAGACCTTCCCACGGCTACTTATGACCGGTTTTCAAAGTTACAATGGCTGTATATACCCCATTATCTGTAAGTGAAATAAAACTATTTGATGCAAGTATAGATATAAGATAAGGACTGGGGAAAATCTATATTTAAGTCAATTAAAACTCCTGCCT
This sequence comes from Arizona elegans, assembly GCA_022577455.1. Classification (NCBI taxonomy): domain Eukaryota; kingdom Metazoa; phylum Chordata; class Lepidosauria; order Squamata; family Colubridae; genus Arizona; species Arizona elegans. Next base: position 87,022,048 of record JAKOOJ010000006.1, on the reverse strand, counting down.
TAATGACTCAGGGACATTTTCTGCTTCATGTTCTTTCCTTATGTCCTTCTTTGTCATTCCAGTTTTTATCTTTTGCTTCCTTTTATACTTTCTTTCTTTAACTTTTAGCACTTTCGTTCTTTATGCCATAATAAAAGAATTGGTCTCCTACCATTATCAGAATTCGCTCCCTATTTGCTTCTATATTTAATTCTTGGGTTTTCATCTCTTACATCTTTTAGGATATCTGCCCATATATCATAGACATCATGCTAGGAAAACAAAGTGCTAATTTAATAGGGAAATTTAAAGAAGATGGACTTCAATATATTTGCAAGATTAATAAAGAACTATATGAAATCATAAGAACAACATTGTGTTTCACTGAACAAGCCCATAAATCATTCTTTTGAAAGTTAGTCCTGCTGCAACTAAACTTTACTGGAATGATTTAGCTCAAAAGAATGCTAAAGTTCCTGCTTTAATCAAATAATCAAAATACAAAACATACATTTTATAAATGAAGAATGCGGTCTTTAACCAGCTTGTGTGAAGTTATAGCTCCACCTAGACCAGAACACCTGGCATTGTTATTTCACACCTTGATCATCATTCAGCTGGAATACTGCAAGGTATTCTACATTGACTGTCTTTGAAGATGACTCAGAAGCCACAGCTGGTACACAATGACCAAGAAATTGAGTAACTCAACTTTTATTTGCTGTACTGGTTACCCTAGACTTCTGGACCAAAGTCATAGTGCTGGTGATTACCTATAAATCATATATTGGCTGTACAGGGATACATCAGGAACCACCTTGATAAATTTGACTCTAGTCATCCAATCCAAACATCAAGAGAGAGCCTGGCTTAAGGTCCCAACATGCTGACATTCTCTTCTCAGAAATACGTTTGTCCCTGATTTTCTTTGCATTTCATAAAGCCCTGAAGACCACACCATACAACATATGCTAACAGGAACGTGATGGCTCAGTGGCTAAGGTGCTGAGCTTGTCAGTTGAAAGGTTGGCAGTTCAGCGGTTTGAATCCCTAGTGCTGCGTAATGGGGTGAGCTCCCATTACTTGTCCCAGCTTCTGCCAACCTAGCAATTCGAAAGCACGTAAAAAAGGCAAGTAGAAAAATAGGGACCACCTTTGGTGGGAAGGTAACAGTGTTCCATGCACCTTTGGCGTTTAGTCAGACCTGTTTCCCACCAGGAGCCACAAAACCTGGGTAGGTGTGGCCAACTCAATGTCACTCACTTCCACCAGTCACATGACACCCCCCCCCCCCCCGTAGCCACATCTACCTAGCCGGTCGTGAGAGCAGAGAACCAGTTGGTAAAAACCACCAGGAACCACAAAATCCTTTTGACATCTCTCTCTCTCCCCCCTCTCTTCCCCCCTCCCTCTCTCTCTATATCTCTCTATGTCTCTCTCTCTCTCCCTTCCCTCTGTATCTCTCTGTCTCTGCACTTCTCCATCCCCCATCGTCGCCCTTACCTTCTCAGGCCAGGCAAAGAGTGACTGGGACGGGAGGGCGAGGGGCAGGGCCAGCCAGTGGTTACAGGGAGCCACAGCAGAGGGCCCAAAGAGCCGCATGTGGTTCCGGAGCCACAGGTTGCTGACCCCTGGATTAGGTAATCCAATGAGCCATACAGTGATCTCTATAATTCAATATCTTAGTAATGACAGAAGAGCTTCCTCTTGTTTGAGATTTGATGGGAAAGTTGGAAGCTTGGCGTAATCTAGTTCAGTGTTTCTCAATCTTGGCAATTTTAAGATGGTTGACTGGGGAATTCTGGGAAATTGAAGTCCATATGTCTTAAAACCGCCAAAGTTAAGAAACACTGATCTAGATGATCTGGATATACTGTAGCATGCTTTTTGTGACAGACCACAGCTTGTGATCCGAAACAGACAGGAAAATAGAGACATAACTTTAATGTCCAATGTATAGGCAAGCAGACAAATTATCCTGACAGAAGTACACATCATATTCACAAACTTTGACCCCTATATTGATTTATTATTACAATCTCAGGTAGTAGCACCTCTCCCATTCCCAAACATGATTATCTATGAATGAGGAGAGGGCTAGAAGTGCTATCTTCCTCTTTTTAAACAAAATAATAAGTTTCAGGTATGATTGCTGTGAAATATGGATTATTCTAAATATTAACTATTCATGACTAAACAGGACTTTGTTTTCTTTTAATTTATCTTTTTAAATTACATCCTTCTCCTCACAAAAAAAAACGCTATTCATTTTTGTTTCCCATTTTCTTTTCTTTCCTTTCTCATTGCATCTCTCATTCTTCTTTCTTCTCCATTTTTTTTGTTTCCACAGCTACAGTAAGACTTTGTGTTCATGTGTGTAGTAGTAGTTGCATGTGAGATAAAAAGTGGTTGTAAATATAGATAGGGAAACCATTAATATCATTAATATTACATGATTCTTATGTAAAATTATTTTACAGGCAATTTACATTAATAATTACTATGTGTATGTATGTACAGGTAGTACTTAACTTACAACAGTTTGTTTAGTGACCATTCAAAGTTACAACGGCATCCCTATGGTCATGTGACTTACATTCAGATGCTTGACAACTGGTTCATATTTATGATGGTTGCAGTGTCACATGCACATGCAAAAGGCATGTGGTCTCTTTTTGTGACCGTCTGACAAGCAAAGTCAATGGGAAAGCCAGATTCACTTAGCAACCATGTTAGTGATTTAACAACTGCAGTGATTCACTTAACAAATGTGGCAAGAAAAGTTGTAAAATGGGGCAAAGCTCACTTAACAAATTTCTCACTTAGCAACATAAATTTTGGGCTCAGTTTGCGGTCATAAGTCGAAGACTGCCTGTACTTTAGGCATAAAAATAAGAAATGTATTACCTGCACATATTTATGGACAGGAAGGAATCTCTGTAGTTGACATTGCAGGAATGGAGAAAAGAATATCACACAAGGGGTGTGTGTGTGTGTGTGTGTGTGTGTGTTTCAGTCTCTTATTTGAAAGGGGGTAACATTGCAAGAAACCTGCCCAATGAACACCTGAATTTTGACAAAATCACTGCCCCAACTATATCTTACATCACTATTGTGTGTTGCATGAACAAAGCACCCAATCATTGCTTTGGGCTAGGACAAGAGCAGGCCAGCTTTTTGTAGTCCAAAAAGCCATACTTTTTAAAATTTTCTTCAGTCTACTTAATCTGTTCTTAATGTTGTCTTTTGGTTTAGGTTTGTTGTACGTTCATGGAACTGGGTAAAATAGTCTGTTAAGCCTTGGAGAAGCTTAAACCCCTTTCTATTCTCCATTGTTATAAAAAAATAAATAAATAGAAAAATAGCATGCTGGTGAAAATCAGCAATTTTACAGTTGAAATTCAATGACCAAACCTGTCATCTTTTCATTGTGTAGTATGTACTATTATTATGTGACAGTACACATATTTTATTTTATTTGTATTTATTATTTATGTACTTACTTTATGAGATTTATATACCGTGTTTCCCCAAAAATAAGACCCTGTCTTATTTTTATTTTTATTTTTTTTGAGCCCTGAAATAAGCGCTTGGCCTTATTGCCATGTGTTCAAAAGCCCGATTGGGCTTATTATCAAGGGATGTTTTATTTTGGGGGAAACAGGATAGCTGCCCATCTCACAAATATGATTCTAGGCAGTGTACAATAAATTGCTAGTTAAAACAAAAGAACAGTTAAAACTAGTTAGACCCAAGTACAAATAAAATTAAAATTAAAAAATGGAAAGCATACAGGAAAGCATTGAGAAGTAGTCTTTTTTCCCCACAATACGACTCATGAAGTGATATTTTCCACACAATACCATTCATAATTTAGCAGTCCAATGATAATACAAACAGAGGGAAATTTACTTATTCCTAATTGCTTCATTGAGACATTTGGTTCAAGAGGGTACTTGAAGCTTTAGTTCATGGTCATACTTCGACAAAGCTTTCTGCCTATATTATAAATCTTGCTCTGCTTTTACAAGTCTGCTCCCTAGCCAAAATAACAAAAGTTTGAATGCTGGATGAGCTGAGCAGCATAGCAACAGGCTAAAAATGTGCTGACTCATCCCTGACATATACTGTCTGCACAGGAGGAGTTCATGGGTGGCAGTGAATACCTGCTGATTGAGATGAATTTTATGACTATGCTAGAAATGCAGACCAATTTGTCCATACATATTCCTCTTCTTGAATAGGTATGCATAGTGGAAGCCTGATTAATATTATGACTCAGGTATATACATTTCAAAAAAATACATCTTTTTATTAATTTCATTGTGGATTTAATATTGGAGAAAATAATCTCTGTAGCATATATGTTTTTTTTTAAAAAAAGGATATATTTGAAGGCGACCAGTAAGATAAAGAAGAGAAGCTCATGCTCTCTCCATGTATCTTCATGGTCATGATTTTTGGGTACCTTCATGATCACAAATCTTTCTTTCTCAGGATGTAACTGCACTGTACACTGTACACAAAACATTTGCAGCCTTGATTCTGAAAGTTTTGCACAAGTAAGTACACCCAAGATCATCTTTTACATAAAACACTCTTGTCTCTCTTATCCACATTTATATGGAGCAATCTTCAGTACAGATTCACAGAAAAAACAGGCAGTAAACGAATTGTAAACAAGAGTGTGCAAATTAGCTTAAATTGTTCAAAAATTTCAAATACAATTAGACATTTGGCAAGTTCTGTTTGGCCATCTGAATCATTTTCGGCCAAATCAGAACATTAAAATATGTATTTTATATTGTATTGTATTGTATTGAGGCTTCAGAAAGGTTCACCTTCAGATTTTTAATTGTGGAAATGTAATAAATTTGAAGGAATACATACAATTTCACACCAAGTGCCTTTGGTCAAACCATTTTGGTATACACACACACACACACAATTTAAAAGAGAACTAAGGTTTTAACTAAAGAGAAGTTAAATTAAGTACCAAACACTTAGAAACGTTTATAAATCTATAAGGACTGGAGCAAAACCAATAGTAACAAGCAACTAGAAAAGTATATACAACCCCAGATGTAAAATTTCGAATTGAAGAAATGTGTTAATTTTCAGCATATTTGTATTGATGTTATATGAAAAGAGTGATCACTTCAGTGGTGGGTTGCCTCTGGTTCAGTAGTAAAACTGGCGGGATGCCCCACCCACTGCCCCGGATGTCGTTATTGGAGATCTGCGCATGCGCAGAAGCAAGGCGCATGTACAGACGCAAGGCGTGCACGCAGTCCCATTGTGAACTGGTAGTAAAGGTAACCCCTGGATCACTTATTGTATTTTAAACATGTTATGATGTATTTTGCTTTATTTTAGGTTTCAGTTATTTATTTCTATATTTTTTCTTCTTTTTGTCTGTAACCTAGAAAGTCAAAATAAAATAATAAAAGCAATTTTGAAACGCTTAGATAGCAAAACTACTTCCTCTGTATGAATCATTTTTATTCTCCCATTTAGCCACAGTGATGGAAGGCCTACTAAAATTTCTTGAAAAGGGCAGGGGCCAGTATTCCCCTTTTAAGCTGGTCAATCAAATTAACCAATCTTCAGACAGGTAGCTAACTTTCAGGTATGTAGTTCATATAATAAGGGGGAGTTACCTGTGAAGGGGAAACAAGTGTAGGCCAAATATATCCCAAATAACCACGTCTGATTAAGGCTAATCTTCATAGGCTTAATTGGTTGGGTCAGTTGTTCACAGACCAATTTTCTCTACCCTTTTTCCTGGCAAGACATTAAAATTCGGTTCCGACTGGATTTTCATTTTAAGCAGCTCCCAGACCTAATTTCTAAAGTCATAGACATTATAGAACTTCTGCCCTTTGTACTGCTCCAATTATCACTTTCTCAAAAGATTCACTCACTCCCAAAAGATCTTCTACCAGTTTTATACCAGTTCTTTTCTATCGGTGAATGATAGTGACTTTAAAACAAAGAATACAGGCAAAACTTGCTAGACTTATATGTTTCAGAATCAGAGTTCTTCTTTTAATAGGTCAAAACCAAAACTTCAAAACATGCATAGCATGAAATGACAGGTTAGAAAGCCTTATTAATGGCCTCTCTATCAACAAAACCCAAAGAGTCAAACACAGCAAACGGACCATGTTGCTACTGTTTAACGAGTGCAAATGGATAGATAAGTCAATGAGCTTCTAACCTGAGCAGCCAAAGCTTCATTTTTATATACATCAAACATATATACTCATATGCTTACCTGCAACATATAATAACAACCTTGCCATGTTTTTGTTTGCATGTGTCTTTATGTATTTCATATTCTAACTTTTATTTCTTTTTTGCCAGAGTATACAAAATAATTATTTCAAGAAACAGGGCTGTGATGTCTATCGAAGGATAGTATCAACATTTGATATTATTTGAATTTGAATAATTGCCTGGGTACTAGATGTAATCAATATCTTTCAAGTTCCATGTCCTGCTTAGCCCTGGAAGCTCACTGAATGACATCAAGGCAGTCACTTTCTTTTACCAACTTACTTTGCAGTGTTGCTGTTGTGTAGATAAAATGATTTAAGTTGGCTTGAGGAAAGATGGAATAGAAATATATAATTACCCAACAAAAGGTATCTGTCCAATAAGGATTTGTATCAAATTATCATCCAAAATAAATTCAGTTGGTTTTCCAAAATATAAAAACAATCACACAGCAATTTTTAACACAACAGCAAATTGTATAGACTAAATAATTTCAAAGCCGATAAAGACCAAGACTTAACTGCAATTACAATACTACAATAAAGGTTGTTTTTGCTATGCGCATAGAAAATGATAATCTTTATAACTCCTTGTTTGATGACACCATCAAGGACTTTATATCCAAAATAGCAAAACAGGCATGGTTCAGTTCCATTGCTTCTTCAATGTAGTGGTGCTAAACTGTGTAGCTGTTCTTGTGTATCATTACACTAAAGGTAAAGGTAAAGATTCCCCTCGCACATACGTGCTAGTCGTTCCCGATTCTAGGAGGCGGTGCTCATCTCCATTTCAAAGCAAGAAGAGGAAGCATTGTCTGAAGACATCTCCATGGTCATGTGGCCAGCATGACTAAATGCCAAAGGCGCTTGGAACGCTGTTACCTTCTCACCAAAGGTGGTCCCTATTTTTCTACTTGTATTTTTTATGTGCTTTCGAACTGCTATGTTGGCAGAACCTGGGACAAGTAACGGGAGCTCACCCCATTACGTGGCACCAGGGATTCGAACCACTGAATTGCCGACCTTTCAATCAACATGCTCAGCATCTTAGCTACTGAGCCACCGCGTCCCCTATCATTACACTAGCAGTTCTGAAAATGTATAAGTACGAAATTGTAATGTTAAATAATTTAAAATATTTATTGACAGAATTTATATGACTACCTAACTGAAATCATGCAACTTGATCTACAAGAAACACTCAATAAAAATCACAATAAGAATGTGTTTCTTGACTCAAATTCATACACTTGCCTATGGAAACTCATTTTAGCCCCAACACTTGGAGAAGTAGCCAAATTTTTAAAGCCTTTCTGAAGGTCAGCAGAAAATTTTGGGAAAGATCATCCCAAAGGAGTGTCCTTGCTACTGCAAAATCATCCTGTCATACCATCAGATGGTACTATGTCAAAAAAGATAATTTATGTCACTCTATTAGAGCAAGAAGCTGGGCAGATGTCTTCAGAGAGATCTTAACGAAAGTCGGATTTTTTTACAATGTAACTTTTTATTAGAAGATCATCTATTTATTGCATTCTTGATTAGAATAAATAAAAACAAAACTGTATTATTTCCATTTGTAATTTGTAAAGCTATATATTTTACATATAGTTTAAGGCTACAGTGTGTCTTACATTTGATGCTAGCTGGGAAATCCTTCTACCAAAAGACATCTGCAAATGAAAGGCTGTCTTCAGTACAAATAAGACAATATTTATAAAGATTTTAGTCACCTCCAGAGGACAAACTGACAAAATAATGATTTGGTATGGACTTTCTGCTTGACAGCAAAGTTTTTGATATCAAATGATGCCATTTAAAGACCTTGCAAATTTCCCCCAAATTTCCCCAAAACTCTTGCAAATTGACAATATTGTAGGGAATCTTAAATGTGTTCCTTATGTTTTTTTTGGGTGGGGGGAGATAATCTTTTAAGAGCTATTTGCTAGAGGCTATATATTGATGTGACTAAAGGAAAAAAATATGATGTGAGCCCCAAAATGGAGGGGATACCAATTGTATTTCACTTTTTCTTCCACTTCTTTACATGATTTCTTCTCACTTCCTCTTTCTCATAGACAGCAGGCTATAAGGAACATCAGGTTTTGTCTTCTAGAATAAAAGAATAGGATGGAATGGAATGGAATGGAATGGAATGGAATGGAATGGAATAGAATAGAATAGAATAGAATAGAATAGAATAGAATAGAATAGAATAGAATAGAATAGAATAGAATAGAATAGAATAGAATAGAATAGAATATCAGAACTGGAAGGGACCTTGGAGGTCTTCTAGTCCAGCCCCCTGCTTAGGCAGGAAACCGTACACCACTTCAGATAAATGGTTATCCAACATCTTCCCAAAAACTTCTGCAATTTAGCTGATGACTGCCAGGAATTAGGAGAAGGACTAATGTGATTCTAGAATAGTGAAATTCTCACCTCTGATTCAGAGGATTCCTTTTCATAAATGGACGAAGAGCAACAGGGGAGACCATGTTCTGAATATCTCTGTCTATGTAGCCAGCATCATTTTAACTCTAGATATTGACTTGAAATAAAAAACATTCCAAACAGAATAGCAGGCAATTCATTGATTAAATTGATGTAATTCTTTATTGTTGAAAGAATTCTTTATTGTTGTTGGTAATGGTGTATCATATACTTTACTTGATTTAAGATAATTGAATGTAGATCATTATTATGCTTTCATTCTGATAGACTTTTTTTTATCATGGTTACTATTAAACTACTCCACTCCTGAGTAGTTTGGAGAGCATAAATCATCACAAATAAAAGAAAAAGATTATGTTGTAATCCTTTCTGAAATATTTTTTTAAAAAAATTAAAAATTCAGCACACACCCACACACACCACTACTTATTTTATTTTTCTATGTCCAGAAAGAAATTACCATTTTGAGGGAGAAGAATGAACATTTATGTTCATGTGATTACCATAATTATATATTGTGACAATTTAAAAGCACTATCCTGAGCTACAGTGCTAAAGTAATTATTTTACTCACAATTTATACCATGTCCTTTCCAATCTAAATCCAAGTCAGAAGCCAGCCAGCTGTCCTATAGGCATACTTTTTGTATTGAGAAGGGTTCAATGAACAAGGATATCAATGCAAATGACCTAAGCATAGATATATTTTAGGCTGTAGTCTTAAAAAACGGTGGGACTCAGTCTCTTTAAAATTAAGGTGATTTACACAATTTCCTCTGTAAAGAAACATCCTCCAGATTCTTTGAATGCTATCAGGTTCAGTGTTATTGACCTACCAGATGAAACTACAGTGTTAAATTACTTCTGAAATAGGTGTTAGGTTTATGTCCCACTTCCTTTTAGGAAATTAAGGAGCACTCTCTCACTCCCTACCACCACCACTTACCTGTGAGGTACATTTTGGTGAAAGAGAGAGATGGTCCAAAGTCACCCACTGAATTTCCACTGCTAATGGTAGACGTGAATCTGTCTCTCATCAATCCAGCACATTAAACACCATAATACATCAGCTTGTGTAGCATCCCCCCAGTCCAAACCCATTTCAATTATATTACTTTTCAAAATACAGATACTGAGGAACATTCATTGTGCCCTTTATGGCATTTAGCATCTGTGTGAAGTCACCATAAAGCTTGTGCAAGAATTTTATATTCAGGATGTCATCAGAGTTAAGGGGAACCATGCAGACATTGGATTAGCATCTGCAAACAGTAACAGCTTAGATAAGGGTGAATAAGACTGAAATGCCATCAAGATAGGAGCCTGAGTGGCACAGCAGACTAATGCTACTGTTAAAGGTAGTATTTAGCTTCCAGCTGCCTGCAATTACTGCGAGTTCAATTCTCACCAGGCTCAAGATTGACTCAGCCTTCCATCCTTTCTAAGGTAGGTAAAATGAGGACTCGGTTTGTAGAGGCAATAAGCTGACTTTGTATAAAAATATACAAAAGTATGAAGGCTATTGCTTAACGCCTTGTAAGCCGCCCTGAGTCTCCGGAGAAGAGCGGCATATAAATAAATAAATAAATAAATAAATAAATAAATAAATAAATAAATAAATAAATAAATAAATAAATAAATAAATGAATGAATGAATGAATGAATGAATGAATGAATGAATGAATGAATAAATAAATAAATAAATAAATAAATAAATAAATAAATAAATAAATAAATAAATATAGAAGGATCTGGGTACTAAGTAAACAAACTGTTCAGGATAAGGTTATTGAGCAAGTTTGCTGTGCAACAATATTTCTTTATCCTATTTTGGCAAACTTGAAGCACATAGAGTTCTTGATGTAGATATAGATTTATCTACAATAATTCCTCAACAGAAGTGCACAGGCTATTGTGACTTTCACTTTGGCATTTTCTTATCTGAATCACTACAATGTGCTTTGCATACTTCTGCTCTTAAAGAGAATCTAGAACCAGAACCACCCAAAAAAAAATGCTGCCATAAAACCAAACAGAATAATTTTCATATAATAGTTCATATTTCATTAGTTCCACATTCATTTCTGAGAGATGAATTCAATATGCTGGTGTTAATTTACAAAGCAAAGCTATAAATAGTTTTGGATCTAGCACCTGATTCCTACTTATCTGGGGGGGTTGTTGGGGGGAGGGGGGGTTAGTGCCTTCAAGTCAATGTTGACTCCTAGTGATTGCCTGGAGTGGTCCCTGCAGATTTCAGAAGAGGTTTGCCATTGCCTACTTTCCAGTGCTGAGCAGGTAGGAATGGCTCAAGGTCATTCCCGTGGCTTTCTGTATGTTTGGATTTATAATCTCTAGCCTAGTACTTTAATGACTACATCAAACTAGCTGTCATGTCTTTGAGTCAGTGTTTATTTTTGGTAACTATGTGGACCTGCAATTTTCTTCACAAGGTGTTTTTTTTTTAGGTGTGTGTGTGATTTGCCATTACCTCCTTCCAAGGACTGAGAAAGAGTCACTGGCTAGTGGCCTACGGTCACCCAGCTAGTTTTGGTCTAAGGTGGGATTAGAACTCATGATCTCCCAGATTCTAGCCTGATGCCTTAACTACTACACCAAACTGGCTCTTAGACCAGGGCTATATATAAGTAGGAACTCTCAAACTAAAATAAAAAACTGATCCATCATAAATAAGTGTATGTCACTGATCAATGTTCATTATATTAGATGCTGGTACTATAAGTTTTCTTATATTCTAAGGCATATACAGTATATCTGTTACAGTATTCCCATTGTGATATCCCATGCTTTGTAAACTATATGCTATCTTCAATAGATGGATTAACAGACCCATAGATTGTAAAATGTTTGCAAGTGAAAAACAAACAAGATGTGAAAATATGCAAATATATTTCTTCAGAAAAGTTTTCAAGTCTCTGATGCTTACAAAATTAAGTTACCTTGTCCAAGTCCAACATCTAGAATAAAATTTTGTTATATTCCATGTCTTTTCTGCTAGATTACTTTCAGAATCTCATTAAAATGTTTTCAAGTCTGAACCAAGGTTTATTGCAATTGTGTAAGTTCCTTGTATTTTATCTTAATTTTTATATAAATGAAGAAGATATATGGAGCTATGTGCACTGTATTCAATGTCTCCAGATTTGTTATTTTTCCAAGTTTTGCTGGTTTATGTAATAAAACTTAAAGTAAGTTCAACTGCACAATGACAGATGTATTTGCTTTCTTTTGTACAGAAAATAGCAACACTCTCTGAATTTTACTTACCTTCAAAATTATGTCAGAACTCAAACATCCAGTATCTTAACAAAATTGAGAATGTAACAGATAACTTACTACTAGGGTTACTACTACTTTTAGGAAACAACATTCATCTGTGCCTCATATCCACACTAATTTCATCTGCTGAGTGTATAGTGCATGAACAAAGTCCTAGCAATCATCTTGATCAGGATTTGATCATGGGAAAACATAATAGTTCTTTTTGAGACTGTCTGAAAGACTGTCATGCTAAAGACAAGCCAGAAATGTTAAGAGCTGTTCCAGAAGACAGGGCAAAGATATAAAGGGTTTAAATCAAGCGTGGGTTCTACTTAACTTTACTACCGGTTCGCAATGGGACCGTCATGCTCGCTCGCTTCGCTCATGTGCGCACTTTTGCGTATGTGCAGAAGGTTCTGCGCATGCACAGAAACTTCCTGATGATGTCCGGGTCAGTGTGCGGAGCCTCCCGCCAATTTTACTACCGGTTCTTGTGAACTGGTCCGAACCGGGGGCAATGCACCACCGGTTTAAATTATAAGCAGGTAGATTCTATTGGACACTAGGAAATGTTCAACAATAGACAGAATGCCTTGAGAAGTGGTTGACTCTCCTTTACTAGGGATACTTTTAAAAATGATGGTCCTATTGTCAGGGTGGTGTAGTAATAGATTACCAAACTTTGGAGAAAACTTTGGACTTTAAGACCCTCTCTTACCCTTACAATATCTTCTATGATGCCATAATTCTATTTTTAATTTAACAGAGCCCCTTATCTTGTCCCATATCTGTATTTGGAAGAGAAGAGAACATTTTTATTTTTAATAATTTTAAAATAATTAAAAATAAAATTATTTTACATAACATCTATAATTTGCACTAACTACTTTCAGTGATATGGGTATTTTGGAGATTGCATTTTATATTTCATAAATTTTCAAATTTAAATGACATTTGAGCACCTTCATTAAATTTTTCCGCACAAAGGGACAATATTATGTTCCTGCTGCAATTAAACTTTTTCTGGCCAAGTTGCTACCACAGCTTTTTTTATGGCACCTTGCTCGGAGCCCCAGCTTCGTGTTTCACACCATTGGAAAAAGTTCAATCCAAATTTATTAGAGCAATTCTCCAAATGCTGGGTTGTGTCACAAATTCACTTCTGTGCCTGGAGACAGGATTGACAAAAATGAAAGCAAGAATCTGTATAGCGTCTTTAAATCTCTGGCAAAAGCTTAACTTTTTTCGGCAAGGCCTTGCTCCATTAATTCTCCAAGACAAATTCTCGTCATCATGGATCAAGGCTGTCGAGTCTAACTTTGCCAAATTAGGCTTCTCCCCAGCGACAATATTCAAGTTGGACTATGACCAAGCAAAACAAACCTTGCGACAAAGAGTAGAGGGCATCAAAAGGCAAACGGACTTAGGGAAAGCTCCATTGTTTCTGACTCCAGATGCCATTAGACATGTTACTACTCCTGCCAGCTATTTTAGCCAGTTTGAGTCAGCAAACCATTGGAAAGCATTTTCGCTCATACCATGCTATGAGCTTCCACCAGCCATCCTGTACAGTAAGTATAAAAAGATACCATTGACTGAAATACTCTGCTCCTGTGGCTCAGGAGAGATGGAGACCGTTGGTCACATACTCCTTCGATGTTCCTTTTACAGAGAGATTGGAAAAAAACATATCCTTCCAATAATCGCTAGGCATCCTGTCCATTCCAACACTGCTTAAGGATGAACAGTCCATAACTACAGTGCAGGTGGCTAGATTCTGTGCAGCAGCACTGGGGATTCGTCTGAAAGACATGTCTAATCCACCACAGCTATTTTGTACAACAACTATAGAGAACCCATTGCACTGCTTATTCCTTTCACTTTTAGTATTAAACTGAAAACGGGCCCAGTGGTGGGTTTCAAAATTTTTTACTACAGGTTCTGTGGGTGTGACTTGGTGGGCATGGCATGGCTTGGTGGGCGTGGCAGGGAAAGGATATTGCAAAATCTCTATTTCCTCCCAATCAGCTGAGACTTGGGAGACAGAGAATAGATGGGGGCAGGGCCAGTCAGAATTTTTACTACCGGTTCTCCGAACTACTCAAAATTTCCGCTACCAGTTCTCCAGAACTGGTCAGAACCTGCTGAAACCCAAATCTGAATGGACCACACAGTTTATGGATTGTAATTTTAGTATAGTTAGACCATATGTAATTGGCAGACTGGATTTTATCATAGATTTTATCTGTTATTTTATTTTAGATTTTTTAATTGTATATTTAGTGTTTTTATTTCTTCTGGTCTCTGGTCTATGACTGTAATAAACAGAATTGTAATATGTGTAGACAGTTTTCAATAGTCATAACAAGATGGCCAAAATAAGATGACTAAGGGATCACATTTAGTCGCAACTAAAACAGTATCCCATTTAAAAAATGCTGTCAACAGTGCTTGAGATATGGCCTTACGAGTGTGTTTCCTTCCAAAGTCTGGACAATTTTTTTCTCCTGATACCATCTCTTCTTTGATGTTTCAGTTATGGAGCTTACCAGTTTATCTCCTATCATATCAAATGTGGTGTTTGTATAATGCAATTACTTTGGATCACAGGGGCTATTGTTCCCATCATTATTGAGAATGAGACCTATTAAAAGGCTGGGAAACAATCTGGTCACATTAATCAGACCAATAAAAGGCCACTACCTGGAGGATTTATGACCATTTAAAGAGCTCTTTTACAGAAGAAACCTCAAAAATGGTTTCCCGGCAATACAATTAAACTGTTTGCTCTCCATTCTAATAAAAAGAATGGCAGGCACCAGATAGAAAACCATGCCTGAGGCTGTTAGGTTTCATCAGATAAGAAAAGCTGGTCCTGCTGCATGTTCAATAATGAATTCTGACAAAAATGTTAGATTTTGTAAAAGATTCTTCATTGTGTAAGAAGTGATAGTCCTCAGCTAGATAGTTGCTACTTGCAAATAAGGATCTCATTTTGAGAATTTACAGTTTACTAGAAAAACAGTTTATTTTATTTTTTTATTTTTTTGAACATATCCCCAGAGCTTGATTTTGATTAGTGTTTGTGACACTACATTTACAGTGAATATAGCAAAGCTTTAATAGAAGATATTCTACCATGATAAACGTCTTAATTCACTGGAAATGTTTTCAACAGCTAGACTAAGATTTTAATCTGTAGGGGCCAATGAGTTTAATCAATCATTGCATTTTTCAAAGAAGGTCATGTTTCGATTCCTGATGAAAGTTTCCCTTTTCTCATTCTTGTAACATAACATCCTCCAGTAGAGGGCAATATACACCTTCAGGAACATATGTAAAGTTACCTTTATATTTGTGTTTAATTCCTGGTGACCGCATTCTGCCCTGCAAAATTTTTGCTAATGTTTCTCCTCCCCACCCCAGCTTTTAAAAAGTTTCCATAGAGCTTATCTGTTTTCTTTTTCCTTTTCTACTCTTTCTACTCCAAATATATCAAGTAAATATAACTTATTTCTCTTTTTAACACATAGTCATGCATAAATGTGTACCTCTTTTATTCATTGATGCCTTTATGCATTTGGTTGATGCATAAAGGCATCAACCAAATTTTTGATTGTAGGAAATTGGGAGTCAGACACGAAAGCCTTCTATATCTTGATACTTACAAAATGCCCTTACACAAATGAGTGATCCCATTTGTAGAACATCTTTAACCCAATCAGCATTAAATTAAACTAATTGTATTATCACTTAGTAGTCATTTCGATATTTTGTAAACGCCATGTAGCATAATAAAAATAAACCAGCATGAGTGACATTTGAATATTATGACTTGTATGTTCATTAGATCTCATAAGCTACTTGAAATAGTTCTAATTGTTTTCTTCTTGAAATTGGATTCGAAGAGATAGAAGTATACATACAATCAGTTAATAGGTGAACAGAAGTTGTTAATTCCAGACGAAGGGCTTGGACTGCCAGTCTTGAATTGCATTGCAAGAAATATTTCAACATAGCAGCACCAACAGCTGCACGTATATAAATGCCCAACTATCATAATTAAGTGAAATGGAATTAGGAGATACCTATGGAATGAGAGGTCCTTAGTGCTTTCCGAGCTTGCTTGTTTCTTGCAGATCCAAAGTAGATAACATCATCAGTGCTAGCTTATATACCTGTAGAAATATAATCACTTACTGGCTCTTGGTTTCCTTATCCTCCTTTCAGAACAGCAATAAGTGATCTGTGGCTCCTCCTGATACTAAACTACAATTCCCATTTCCATTGACCATTGGCTATAATGAATGGAACAGATGGGATTTTGAATATAATAATATTTAGAGGGCTACTATAGTTTGGTCCTCTAGTCAACTTGAGTAATTTATCCAATGTATTGAAATTGAGACCCTAACAAACTATAATCAGAAGTTCACAGTAGTAGTGGAGACCCACTAAGGATTAATCTAGATATCAGGGCTATCAATTCAAAATAAGGTCATTGTAAAATATATGAAGTATCTTTGAGTTAACAAGCAGAAAAGAAAACAGTTCAGGAATACATATAATTACCACAAGTATTCTTCTGTACGGATATCTTGCTACGCCCTATAAATCCTGTACTCTTTAAGAGTCCCAATCCTTATCTGAAAATAGGGAGCAAAATTTAGGCTATACACAAATCATCATCCAAGTGTGGTGTGATCTTAAATATACATAGCTTAAAAATGTAATGTCTCTTTCAAGTCCAGTTTAACTCTTCATAACTTCATGGACATGTCTATGTTGTTTTCTTGGCATCAGTATAGAATTAGTCTGCCAATCTTCTTACCTAGCATAGAAAGAAATAAGACTCTATTCTATAGTAACATACACTGAAGTATGCTATCCATCTCTTCAAATAAGATTTGATGAACAAATCAAATTATCCCAAATAAACATTAGAAAAGGGGGATGGGTAATGTTGGCACAAACTTCTTTTCAATTAAGTAATAGCTTCCTCCTGTTGTGATACATTTTACATAAATAGTTCTGTATCTCAAAACACAAATATATTCTTCCTGCAGTAATGTATAATACTTTTCCTACTACAAACAAAAATATGTATTTATCTGATCGACAGCTGTTGTAGCCTTTCCTAGGTTCACACTTTCACAAAAACTACCCTATACCACGGTTTATACATATGTAATAGGATAATTGGCTCCAGCTGTTGTCTTAAAAACCTCTGTAAAGCATTTTATTCATCAAATATATTAGAATGTGGGGGGAGGAAGGAAGAGATGGTACAGAAATGCATCACAGTGACATCATCATAATTCTTCTCCTTTATTATCATTTGTCAATTTGAAAAAGGAGCCGGGAGTCACAAGTTACGCTAATTGGCACATTTGCTTTATTTTATTTTATTAAACAAACTGGGCTTGTATTCTCATTCTGTGTTTTTCCCTTTTCTCTTTTTTGCTTTGTCTGTTGTGTCTCCTATAGTTCATTCCATCATCACATTGAAATGGGGAGAAAAGAAAAATGTTTGTTCTTTTTTTTTTTCCCCTCTCTTTTAACTCACTCAATAGGTTTGGACTCCTCAGAGGAACATAACATTGCACACACACTTGGAATAGAGAAAAGGGGAGGCAAGAGAGAGAGAGAAAGAGCGCACTCGTGGTGGGCAGACAAACACACACACACGCGCAGATCAAACAATTCTGATACAGTGCAAGAATTTTCCCAAAATGATTGAATCATCATTACCAAAAAACTCGCCATAACAACACCAAGAAACAAAATGTTTAAGCCACACTGTTTGACTGGGATTTTTCCTGCTTTTTTTTTTTCTTTAAATGTTTGCCACACAGAGAGAATAGAGGTGGAAGGGGTAGAAAGGGAGAAAGAGGACAGACAGATTTACAGGTGAAAGAGGGAGAAGATTGAAACCAGGAAGGGAGGGAAGATACAGGAAAAAGGAGGGGGGGAAGGGCAAGAGGAAGTCATTTCTTAAGGTTCAGGCATTTTCTTGGTCCGCCTTGCTCTCCTCTTCTTTCACTTCTTCCTGCAGGGCACTTTCAGAAGGTTTGGTTTCTTCTACAGCATCTAAGAAGTATAAATAAATAAAATTGTCAAGGAAGTGGATGAATCGAATTTGGTAGTTTCATTATTTAAAAAAAAATTGAAAACTTTTCACAGAGTGCAAAATAAACAGAGTACAGACCCAGGGCTGTACATAGTCTTAACAGCATCATTTTTGTGATCACTAAACTGAATCAAAGACAAATCGCAGGTATTTTTTTGTATGTTGGGTGAATGGAGAAAGGGTTTGAAGGATAAAGTGGGAGTATGAAACCTTGGTCACGATCGAGGTATCATTTCTTTCATTCAGGAAGATTAATATAACTCTCAATCTTTGCAGTACCTAACTTTCAAATGCAGTCACGACATCGCATGTAAAAGGATGCAACCTTGAAACCAGGGGTGAAATCTACTTATCTTCCTTACTGGTTTGGAAGTGCACGTGCCCTGTGAGCACATCACATTCATGCGCAGACCCTCTGCGCATGCGAAAAACCATCTGCGCATGTGCAGAGGGTAAAAAACACATTACTTCCTGGTTAAAACTAGGAAGTAATGACACCTGGGCAGATGGGTGGAGCCTCGTGCCGCCATCGCTACCGGTTCTCCAAACCACCTGCCACAATCATTACTGGATTGCCCGATCTGGTCCAAACCGGAGCATTTCACCCCTACTTGAAACTAATGGAAGCTGTTGAACCCCATTGTTATGTGGAATCTGAAAAGTTACCTGAGCTCTGGAATTTTCACCATTGGTATTTAAGTTCCATTTTACCTTGCTTGATTGGCTCTTTTCCCGCTCTTTTTTTCCCATACAAAGAGCCACATATCTGTAAATTATTGCATCCAGAGAAATTATCTTGCATTTCTTTTCAAGAGTTATCAATATGATGGATGAGAACAAGGATTTAGAAAAGGTAAAACTCCCAGATATCTGGATTCCTGCACAGATGCTTCCAGTCAATGTTGGAATGCTGGGCTAGATGGACTAATGAAGTGTCTCAGATAAATCAAATTCAGTTGTTCTCTTTTATGCTTATGTGTTTTGCAAAAGACCATGAAACCAGGATAATTTTTATACTAAATTAATTGAATTGCAGCTATTAAAATTCAAAGGAATGAGAAGCTGGCCCTTTCAAATAAATTCTTCAATTAGGATTCAATTTTCTGGGGAAATATAAGAAAAATAAGGAGAAAAATAACCTGGAAAATGTATTCTGAATTAGAATAATCTTATCAGTTCAAATGCATTTGAATTGGGAAAAAAATCTTCGAACTAAGGGAGTTTATTTGTTCCAGCTCAGATAAATTATCTTAAATTCTATATGAAATCCATTTGGAGCATATAAAGTCACGTTTTTTAATTTTTATATTTTTGTTAAATTTAACCTTCCTAAATTTCACTTTGGAAATAATAGAATATGATACTAACCTATAAAAACTATTTGAAATTATGTTCCATCATAGACATCCCAAAAACATCTATTCTGCATTGCTTAATATACAATTGTAATATATGAAGCTCTGTCTGTAAATAAATTACAAGGAATTTTGTTTCTGTTCCTTTATTGTTTTACTCATTTACTCATAAATATCTCAGCAATCTACATTTATTTTAAGTGAACATTTCTGCCTATTGTTTCTAATTGTAGAGACATCTATACTTGGAACACTATCAAAACTGTATTAAGCATAGCATAAGTAAAGTTCCATAAAGTTGTCATGCTTTCAAATATACAAAATTGAAGGTAAATATATAAATTTAAAGGTAAGTTCTAAATGCTGATACTCTCTCTTCAACATATGTGGGCTGCTGTATAGAGCAGACCTTGAGTAGATATAAACTAGTACAGTTTCTTGAGAATGTCTACTTCTTCCGCACTATGTGGTTCTTTTGAAAGACAAGATTATTGTAGATAAGCATTTATTAGTAAATGAATCACAGCTATGAATATAAATGTGGGTGTTTGAAAACCAAGATGGGCAATTTTGTTTCCAGAAAGGGCAGCTTTCTCAATTGACTTCAACCGCATTATATGTTAATGGTTTATAGGCTCCGCTCCAAGTGCTTCTACTGCCTTACACTGCTGAAATTAGGTTGAATGGATTTCCGGGTAAAAGACAGTCTCCTGGGATCTGCCCAGTTCTTTTTGTCTTCCTTGGATTAATTAAATTGGAATAGACAACGACACACTGCCTTTGTTACATTTCCTTTCTTTCTTTTTGAAGGCTGATGCCTTTTGGCCTTGGCTTTACATTTGTGGTGACTTTAGAATGATTAAACATAATGGCAGGACATAAAAAAATAAAAATAAAAATCATTTGGAGCTCTATGGACTCTGTATAATAGGAAGCTTTGTTTATAAATTGTTTTCACATTTACAGCTGACCTCATTCATTCGGAAACAACTATAAGCATTTCTTTAACATTAAGCATCAACTTCTTGATTGGCATTTCTCTCCCCTGACCTTTGTTCAGATTATTAAGAAAACAGACCATTGTTTTAAATGCATTTTTCTCTATCTGCACTTAGAATCTGCACTTGGTTTCTAAGAAAATCTGTTGCTCAGCATTTTACCATGTAAGCGTCTTGAAAAGATGTGTTGCTTTTCGCTATGAGTAGTTAAACAAGAGTTTTGCCCGAGACAGACAGGTCTGTTACTCCTATTGGAAAAAGAAAGCAGACCTATTATTTATTCATTTATATGTATATTTCTTCCTCAGACAGGATACAATACATGTTCTTGCAAGACCACTATAGACAAACATTAATGTCAATGCAAAACCACTTTTAAGTAGAACAACAATTTAATAATGTATTAAACTATTATACTGTTAAGTAAATTGTTATGTACACTGGTACATAACATCCCAATTTAGCCCAATCATTTCTTGCAAAGATGGTTTAAGCAATTCCATAGCAAAACCTGCTTTGCACATTCTCTCTGGGATTTTTTTCCCTAAGAAAGAAGTTGTTTTGGAGTGCTTGAGAATTCTCTTAGCGTGGTTTTTGTGCTTATTTCATTTTTTAATTGGAAAGAGGAAGAAGATGCTGAGCTAGAGATGTTTTATGTTGTCCACCCTTCCATCAATCTGAAGACTTCTTGGCTTATTGCACATTCTGATTGGGAAAAAACATATCCTGTAATGGGAAGAGTTTCCCCATAATCTTTCCATGAGATACATATGAATTATGTATAGCCTCTCTAAACCAGAGAGGCTATAGACTGCTGGAATGATGATTGTTCAATAAAAGACATGACATTCATCTACCTTTCTTCATCTTCAGTCAGCTTGTAATCAAGTGAACATTTTGTTCTTGGTATTACAATGTGTGTGTGTGTGCTTGCACACACGCACACACACTTCATAAATATACTTTGCAAGAAATTTCAAAATCAAATTCTTTTTACATCAAACTGAAGTAGTAAAGGAAAAATCAACTTGATTGGTAGTAATTATAACAGTTAATTCATAGCCAAATGAAGCTTCCTAGGTGGCACATTCCATAGGGAGGCAGGGCATTCCAAAAATGACCTGGAAGAAGGTCTTATCCCTACACCTCATTTTTAAAGTGCAATATCATCTTAAATATTGCCTCTTTTGTAAAAATTCTGAAGTTGGAACTGTAGATAGAAAAATATGAGGGTGTGGTCATTCATTCAGATATTCTGAATATATTTATTATATTTTCCATGCCTATTTTATCAAAATCTAATTCTTATATATTTTTCATAAATATATTATTTTACCGTTTTTTCATGTACAAATTCTGGAAAAACTGTTTTCTCACTATCTTTATGCATCCTGCATAATGGAAAAGGTTTTAAAACTCTAAAACAGATATCCCTTTATGACTTGTGGACTTCAACTCCCAGAATTCCTGAGCCTGGCTAATTTTATTTATTTATGGCTTGTACCATTTTATCTGGAACAAGGCTATTGTTTGTCTTGCAACTTAGCATTGCAGAAGATGCTGGGGCCATTTTCCCATTGGTAGAAATTGCTAACTTATCCCACCTTCTAAATTAAAGTGAAAAGATATTCCCTCTCCCCTTTCCCAGGTATTGAGAAAAGTTCCCACTTGTAAAAAAGCTGACATGTTATTCTTTTAAAATCATAGCTTATAAGAGGTCTGTACAAAACCTACATAATGGTGATTTTCCATTTGTGATGAACACCATCCAGGTTTTCCTGATTGCTAGATATTTGCAAAACAAAACTTTTCAAAAAGATTTGAAAAACAAAACAAAATCCACAGCCCAATCAGTGTGATTTTTCATAATGATACAAAAGGCAAATTATCAGCCATCATTGAGTTAACATTTTTCTTTCGAAGTTTAAAGTTAAAACAAAAAGCATCAGTTGGGAACTTTACATTAAAAAATATTTCACTATATGACTATTCCATATTCAAAGAAAGAAAATGGGGGGCTTCCGGTTTGCTGCTGGCCGCCGCCAGACGTTCCTTTGGGATCGTCAGCTTCCTTTGCCTGTCAGAGCCGCCGTTACAGCGGATGGCGGCTCGAAAAAAACTCCATTTCCAAGAGGAAACGGAGATAGAGCCGGCAGGGGTGGGTAGAACTCTCCGCAGAGTCCCAAAAGTTTTTTTTTTACTTTTGGGACGGAGCGGATGAGAAGCCCCATATCCCCTGCCGCTGCTCCGGGCTTTGGGAGACCTCTGCTTATGCAGAGCCAGGCGTCAAGAGCAAGCCTGCGAATTTAACAGAATACTCAAAGAAAATGCGAGCTGGACCCTTAATACTGAACCGCAAGTATTTCACCTTTCCAAAATCTATCTAAGAGAAAAGAGGAGAGGAAAAGAGGGAAAAAGAATCTTTTAAAATGGCGTCTGCTCTGGCTGGAGAAGGGCTAAAAGGGAAAGTCCTTCCGTTTCTTCTTACTACAATGTAGCGGAATAAATATCACTGGCTACATTTGTAGATAAAACCTCGCTCCTGTGCTGTTGATTGAAAAGAAGTTTTTTTTTTCCTTTTTTAAGGGAAAGTTCTTTTGTTTTCTATTTCTTCTCTCTTTTTTGCTAAATCTGGTCTGTGTGGGAAATGGCATCGGGACTTACACAGCTGGACAAATGGGGGGGGGAACTTCCCCTCTCAAGAAATTGCGCCAACAAATTTCAACTCTCCAGCGTCAGAAACCCGATTTTAATATATTAGAATTTATCCTTGAAGAGATTGTAAGAAGGGATGAGATTGTGAACCAGCAACTTGAAAAATTTAAGCAGGAAATTAAAGAAATTGGTGAATTGGTCAAATCAAAGTTTGATTTTTTGAATCAAAAGATTTTAAAAGCTGCTAATGGTTTATCAGGCTTTCTGATTCGGGTGGATGCAAAGACTAAATTATTAGAGTCTAAAATGAAGGAAATTGAGGAGAATTTGGATGACATGACTCAAAAAATTAAAAAGGATTTGATAAACATTCAGGATAATAGCTCAGAAGACAAATCTAAAATGGAGACTGACCAAAAGATTGGTAATGAAGAAAATGTACAACAGAGGATTGAAAGAGAAGTTTTAATGATTCAATATAATTTTACAGAATATGCAATCAGACTGAGAGGTTTGCAGGAAAATAATAGAGATGATCTAAGGAAAATATCTTCTGAAATTCTGGCTGGGATCTTAAAGGTTCAACCTGATGAAGTGTATTGTAGGATTGATAGAATTTACAGAATAAACTCCTGGTTGGCAAAGCAAAGGCAATTGCCTAGAGATGTGGTGATCTATTTTACAGATAAAGAAATTAGGAATAATATTGTGCAGAACTCTTTTAATTCTACCTTGCAATTTCATGGAAGAAAGATTTGGATTTTTAAGGAGCTCCCGCCCAAGATGTTAATGGAGAGGAAGAAATTTGGCTTTCTAGTGACTGAATTAAAAAAAAGAAATATCCTATTCAGGTGGGACACCCCAGTTGGCCTAATATTGAGATATCAAGGAATAAGATATCAATTGCATACTGTTGAAAAAGCGTAACATTTTTATCAAAAAAATTTAAAAATGAATTTAACACCTTTAGGCATAATACAGGATAAGCAAAAGGAGTTGGAAACAAAAGGAAAACATCAAATTACAGAGGCTGTGATGGATAAATTGTCTTTGGACTTCTTGGATACCCCAGCTGGACTGTCTATAAATAAGAGAGCAGTGTCATCCGACTCCAACGTGATGAACCATCAAGTCACAGACAAGTGCGCAAATCAATCAGTTGATATACAAGTGATGGAGAAGAAAGATGAGATGATAAAACTAACCCAACAACAACAATACATAAAGCAGAATGAAAATCAACTAGCAGACACACAATTGGCAGGCAAGAAACAAGGATGGAAATTCAACCTGGAAAAGAAAAAGAAAAGAAATAGATCGCATAGAAACAGCAATTTCTAAACTATGCAACAGTGATGCCAGGGACTTTAAAAAATGAATGAATATTTGAAAAGATAGTGGAGGCGAACAATTGTCTGATACTATCCTGAGGATTGTGGCAGATCTCTGCAAGGCCATGATTTTGGGATGTGAAAAGAGCCTCACTTTGTTGGATTTGAATCATCTAAATTTTTTTTTTTTTTTTTTTTTGGTAAATATATTATAATCATTTTGAGTTATAAGGCAGGAGAGTCTCGCCGGGGCATGCAGAAGATCTGGATGTTACTCAGTAGGATGATGGGAATTAATAATCCTGATGAATACCACAACTATAACCATATGGATATAATTATAATTATAATGTCACTCGGGTGGTTGTTTTTGCTTTTATACAGATGCGAGGATATCTACTACTGATGGGGGCAGAAGATGACTGGAGATTTTGAACAAACTGTTGCACCAGCATGTTATTTTACCCTATTATGGGTGATGGATTTAACAATCCAGAGGAAAGACATCAAAGAAGATACTATATGGATTATAAATTTAAAGTTATTGTTTTTTCCTTTTTTACAAAATGGAATGCATATATAGATATGTGTATATCTTAGTAATGTGGGCAGTGGATTATATCTAGAATTGTACTGCATGATTTTGTAGGAATTGAAGGGTTGAAATAGGTTAGTTTACTGATTGATTAGTTTAAGAAAAAGGATTCTTAAGTCATATATTTAGGGGAGTGGAGGACTTAACAATTCAGTGGAAAGATACTAAAGAAGATATATTTTTTTCTCTTCTTTTTTTTTTCTCTTCTTTTTATAAAATGGGATGCATATATAGATATGTGTATATTTTAGTAAAGTGGGTAGTGGATTATATCTAGAATTGTACTGTATGATTTTAAGTCATATATTTAGAGGAGTGGAGGAATTGGACAGAATTGAATAAATGTTAAATTTGGATGCAGGGAGAAGGTCGATTTAAAATGTTATATTAATATATATAAAAGATTAAAGGTTAAATTGTAATAATACTCAATAAGCTTAACATGTTAAGGGTCAGTACCTCGAGAAGGGATTAAGGGAAAGGAAAGATATTATGTATGTAACTAGTTATGAAATAGCCTATTGTTGTGAAGAAGTCACAGGGGGGGTTGGGTGGAAAGGGTGGGTTAGGGAAGAGGGGGGGGGAAAGGGGGAAAAACTTGTATTTGAAAACTTTTTCAATAAAAAAAAAAAAGAAAATGGAATTCAGTTATGTTGCACACAGAGCTGTTATCACATTTCTTAGAATACAAATGAGAGAAAGTGCACCTTTTTTGCACTAAACCTAATAGATGCTTGTCATTTTCTAACCCATTTACACACTCTCCAAAACTCATCAAAGCAACCATCTCCTTGCTTCCTTAATGTGAATAGTTGAGTGGTTTGTTTGGGAGTCTTTCCCTTCCCACTTTCCTTTTTTGAAACCTGTAGAATGGAATATCCATACATGTACAGTACATGTGTAGTAAATAGAAAGGAAAGAGGTGACAATGCAGACACGTGCTTTTGTACGTAAAGGGTCGGGAAAGCAGAATGAGAGCTACATTGCCAGGCATTTTGCCTATGTCTAGACACCAGCTGCCTTGTTGCCATGGAAATCCTCCAACTTTGCCTGATGAGCAGAAGCAGCAATGCCTCTCCAGAGACATCACTCAAAGGAGTGTGCGTGAGTTGTGGGGGGACGGAGACAGGGAGACGGGCAGAGGGGGGAGAGACAGAGGGAGGGAAGGAGGGAGATGTTATTTATAAATACAGAGCCTCATCCCTGTTACAACAATATTCAGTTTCTGGGAATGTGGGAATGGTGGTTTCACCATTTTGCTTCCAAAGCCACTTGCAGTACAGAGAAGCCTGACAGCTGAGCAAAATATTGGGGAAATGCTTCACTGCTCATTTCTGAATGCTTCCTGCCCCCTCCATAATAGTGCTCATTCACCAGTACCATCAGGCTTCTTCCATCAGCAGACACCTTAATTGTACTGAAAGAAACACTCAAGGGAGGTGGAAATGGCAGACTGTCAGGTGCATTTAGTGCTATTCAGAGGGAAGTCTGTCCCTGATGAATGCCAGTCTCTCCCTCTTCATTCGTTCACCAGTTCTGAAGAAAAATAACACCCCACTCTCAGCGACTGTGGTGCTGTCATCCTGAAAGCAAATTTCATCAACACTCTTATTTTAGTTCACTCAGCAGGTAGGTGAAAGCATGCAAATGCAATGGGATGGAGTGAGATGCACAGCAGCATTCAAGCAGTAGTTCAGGTAAGACACCAAAACACAATTTGTTATTCTCATAAATTAAGAATCGGAGTATAAAAGCACCATAAGAATATTTGTTAGATTAAGCCATTGGCCTATCTAGCTCAGAATTTTGTCACAGTAGCCAACCAGTTACACTGTTTACAAGCACAGAAAAGAAAATGGATAATACTTTCACTACAGTATTTACAAAAGGAATCAATATTTATAATACATTGCATCTAGTTGAGAGGTAAGAAATAGCCACTGAAAATTATCCAGCATGACTTTGTCCATTCCTCCAAACCCCAGATTTATTTATTGTTTTATTTATTGGTTCTATTTATATGCCGCCCTTCTCCAGAGACTCAGGGTGGCTTACAATGAGTTAAACAATAGCCTTCATACTTTTGTATATACCTGCTTAGTAGGGCTTTTGCCCCGCCCCCGCCCCACAAGCGGTGTTCTTTTTTATACAAAGTCAGTTTATTGCCCCCACAATCCGGGTCCTCATTTCACCTCATTTCACCTTCCATCGAAAGGATGGAAGGCTGAGTCAACCTTGAGCCTGGTGAGATTTGAACTTGCAGTAATTGCAGGCAGCTGGTGTTATTTAACACACTTTAGTCTGCTGGGTCACCAAGGCTCTTATACCAAATTCCACTTTAATTGTACATTGTAGAAGTGACCATCTCCATGAAGTATACCAGCCCATCCTGCTTCTCAGCCTAACCACTTCTTAGTACTATTGATTAGAAAATTCACTAAGCAGCATGGAGAAATACAAAATGGACTTTCTGTTGCAACACAGACACAAAAGAGACTGCCTTTTTGGGATGGTCCTTCAGCTTTCCTTCTTGAGCAAGTCATCTGAGAACATTTTCTAACTGAGATGAGGAGTAAAAGGAACACATCTCCAATTTCATGTATAATAAACAACACTAGTTACTTAAACTTATTTCAATGCTGGCTATGAGACAGAATTTTCAACACACCTGAAACTAATGTACGTTACTTACATCACTTCCGCATTACTGTTTTACATCACTTTTGGATTGCTTCCAGGCTGACTAATTTAATGTACTGTTTTTTGAGCTCACTTGGTTTATTTTTTTTAATTTGCTTTAGTTTACTGACATTGGTGCCCAGTTGGCATTTTTATTTTGATCACTGTAGCTTTAATGAACTTGTCACGTTTCACTCAAATGTTTACTTCCAGGCTCAAACAGCCATTTCTCTCTTCTTCTTCCCAAATCCAAAGAGGCTTAGCTTCCTGTTTATGGAGCGTATCTTTTATTTCCACCCTTCCCCAACCTAGCCATAATAACATGCAAAAAGTGTCTCCTTACAAATTTTCTGGCATGCTATTATTATTTAAGCGTTGCAGCTTATTGTCGGGGAAGGATGCACGTTAAATGCATTTGATGAAAGGTGGCAAAGCACACACTAAGTCTTTTGGGTTACTTTGTGCCTGGGGGCCATCTCTAGGAATCGATACTGACTGGATGACATTCTTGTACTTTTCTCTAGGACAAATGGACAGTTAGCACTGATTGGGTAATAGCGTTATCTGGATTCCAAGGTCACCAGAAGTGAAGACAACTGAAGGTCAGACTGAGTTTTGTGAGCATTGGGGGGAGCAGGGCGTGGAGATACCAGTGATGTGAAAGTGCAGCGACCATAATTATATCCTCCTATATTGCCTTTGCTGCTGAGCCCATCATAACACTTTGCTTAGTGGTAGGGCTTCTCCCATACTGGAGTCATTGATCAGTAAATCTAATTGTGGATGATGGATATAACACATTTATATAACAGCACTGAAGAAAATGCAATTGAGCATGTACTCCGAGTACATATGTACAAATAATAACTCCCCAGAAGATAGCCATATTTAATAGGCATTTAAATATTCACTGAAATGGGTACCCAGAAAGAATGATTTAAAAATGTCATGATCTCAATCTGAATATATATATATATATATATATATATATATATATATATATATATATATATATATATATATATATACACACACACACACACACACACACACACACACACACACACACACACACACATACATATCTCTTTTTGGGCATTACATTGTTTTTTTTATAAATGGTCCAAATTATTTACAGTTATAAATAAGAGAGAGTTTTGAAATGCTACAATTACGGTTATAGACAGCTTTGAAATGCTACATATGCTAGATATATCAAAAGATATACACTAGATATAGGTAGTCTTTGACTTACAGTCATTTCTTTAATGACTGTTTATAGAGTTAAAATGACACATCTGACTTAAAAATGGTCACATTTACAACTTTTACAGCATCACCAGGTCCCATGATGAATATTCAGGACAGTATTTAGGACAGTGTTTCTCAACCTTGGAAGCTTGAAGATGGGTGGACTTCAACTCCCAGAATCCCCCAGCCAGCGCTGCTGGCTGGGGGATTCTGGGAGTTGAAGTCCACCCATCTTCAAGCTACCAAGGTTGAGAAACACTGATTTAGGACAATTACAGTGCCACAGGTTCATGTGATTGCCACTTGTGACCTTCCCAGACAGCTTCTGGCAAGCAAGGTTCATGGGGTTTCACTTAAGGACTGCATGACTCCCTTAATGATTGCATTGATTTGCTTTACAACTGTGGCAAAAAGGTCATAAAATCATGACTCAGTTAGCAACTTCCTTTTTTAGCAATGGAAATTTTGGTCTCATTTGTGATAGTAAATCAAGGATTACCAGTATCTCAAAGCATTTCCTTCATGTTCAAAGTTTTACTTTTAAAAATATCCAAAACAAAACTCTGGTGGCTATTCATCAAAAATCAAAATTATTATTATTATTTTTAAAAAAGCAGGGTGGGGGAGCCAGAAGATTTGAAAATAGTAGGAAGATTGTTTTCTGGAAGTCCCAACTTATTTTAATGAGATGTCTTCTGTAGGAGAACAAATGTCAAACGAGCAAGTTTTACTCTTCAAACATGCAGATACTAATCAGAACATAGTCACTCTTCAATGTTTGAAAGAATGATCTGAATAATGCCCTCTTGGAGGAGACAGGAAAATCCCTAAGAAGATTAAAATTATGCCAAGATGGCTTCTGATTCGAAATAGATGGATAGAGATATGATGGGTTATGGACTCCTAATGATGTGTTTGTTCTAATAGAAGCACCTGCGGGATATTCCTACCAAGCCCGGTTCTGATTTTATCAAAACCACAGCTGTGAACTATTTTTCACAGCATGACTATATAGGTCTAGATATGTTTCCAGCTGTGGGCTGACATCTGGCAAATGGCAAAATAATGCAGCTTGTACTAGACCTTGAAAAGCTATTTCTACCACATGTGGTTGCTTCATACAGATTTTTGTTTTATTTTCTAGCCATTTGGTGTGATTATTTTTAAATTCTTGATTGTGTTCGAAAACTGTAAGGACTTGAGCTAACTTGGAGGCACTGAGATTCTTTTTAATCAGATATAGCACTGTCCTCTTTCTACACACTTGAATAAAATTTCAGTTTGCCAATATGAGCCAATCTAGATACAGAATGAATAGGATTTCTATACAGTTGTGAATGATTTCCAAAATTAGGTTGGAGGAAGTTTTCCTGCCCAGCTTTTCAATGAAAAGTTAATGAAAACTCTTTCTAAACAGTTCTACCTCTGTCCACTTTTTTTTAAAGCAATAGACCATCACAGACTTCTCAAGCTTTTGTACTATTGCCAGTTTACATCTTAAAAATTTAATGGAGGTAAAGGTTACTTTAAGATCTTATAATAATTACTTTGGTTATCCCATATTGGTTTCTAGTGAATTTCTTGTGCTGTTTTCAATGCTGAATTTATCAAATGTTGATGTAAATGTTGTATATTATTAACATGTAAATTGAGCCAGTTTGGGCTAGTGCAGGGGTGTCAAACTGGCGGCCCATGGGCCGGATGCTCTCACGGATGCATAGGCCATGCCCATCCCAGCTCCGTGAAGGGAAAAAACATCATGCTATGTCATGTGATGACAACGTAACGCTGCAAGTTTGACACCCCTGATCTAGTGGTTAAAGCACCAGGCTAGAAAAGTGTGAAACTGTGAATTCTGCCTTAGCTATGAAAGCCAACTGGATGACTATAGGCCAATCATTCTCCCTCAGCCCAACTCCCCTCACAAGGTTATTGTTGCAGGGAAAATAGAGGGGGAAGGTGTGTTGGATACGTTCACTGCCTTGAGTTATTTGTAAAAATAATTAAGGTGGTATATAAATAAAAAAAAAGTTATATCTGTAACTACATATAAGGCAATTAATGCACAATAAATAAATAATAACATTTAATACTATTACCCAGAGTTTATTTAAACAACATTTGTCAGGTAACTATTCTGGAATTTATGTGATAGTAGAAAAAATTTCTGGGACTTCCAAATAATGGTTCCAATGGTAGTCTTGCATAATTATATATGCTATATGGTGTTTGTGGACACACCATTTATTGGAATTTAGAATTCTAACCAGAAGCTATTGCCAGAAACTGGAAGAAATAGATTTCATCACAAGGGCAAAATTATATTGATCTCTAACAAGGAAAAATGACATGCTGGATGGGATAGGTGATAAAAAGGTTTTTTTTCCTTCTTTATTTCTTAATATTTTTATCAGACTGAGTAAGAGTTCTTTAATGATATCAAGATAGCATGTTCAAGATACCACTGTCTATAGTAAAGTGGGCAAAGGGAATGATGCCATCTTAAGCTTTCAGTGCAATTGTTATAACAACCTTCTGATGCTCAAACCTAAAGGTATAATCAATGGATTATTTCTGAGCTTTCCATCAGCCTTCCTGGCAAATGACCTACTTGGAAACAATTTTGACTGTGGTTAAGAGCATAGTATCAAATGTATCAATGATCACAGCAACATTTACACCCAAACTATATGGGTGTAACTACATAAACCTAATGGAACTGATTTCAAAGTAAACCTTTTTTAAGCTTGTAACCCTATGTATGCCTAACTGCCAATTCTATTCAACACAGGTAAGTATGGATAAAATAAATTTATGAAATAAACAATACATTAAAAACAGCAATTAAAAAGAAGGGAAAGGTGTATGTTGTAGCAGCAAAGCAGCTGCTATTTTAAAGATCATTGTTTCTTAGACTTTTTATAAAGCAGGTTTCTGTTCGATATCTGAAAACTTTGGGTGCTGAGATTAGAGTGTCCCCAAGAAGGGTATTATATAAACTGGCATTATTGTTGAAAAGGACCTGCTCATAATGGTGGCTCAACACAATAAACAGAATTTCATGGCATACTGAATTACTCATACAGTAAGAACATGAACAGATTTCCAGATAGAGATTTTAAAAAATAAGTGTACTCTAAAGTGAAAACAAATAAACAGGTAACCAATGCAGATGAATCAAAAGTTGGAGACACTGAAATAAGTCCCTGCCAACAAATTGACAATAGCACTTGGCACAAATTGTCTGTCCAGCAGTTATTATATCAAGAGATACCACCCTATTTATATATACTGTGACATACCACTTAATTGCTTGAACAGTACTATGGGTAAACACTGGTCTAATGAATTTCAGTTGGGTTCCTCTTAGACTGTCTAGGTGTCACTTATAACATTTCACCTCCTGGACCTCAATTAACCAAGAAGCACCCAAGATTCATGCAGAGAGATGCCCATGGAAGCAATCCGGTCCATGGTCTCTATCACATACATATTAAAGGCTGCAGCTAAGGCCTTTGCCAGAGTGTCTGACTGGCATTGGGGGAAAATCCCAAACTTCTTCTGGAAGCCAACATGGTCCATATATAGTCTGGGCCACTCAAAAAAGGCCTCTCTCCTTGTGGAAGTAGGTGGTCCCAATGAGTCAGAGAACAACCAAAAAGTGATCTATCTATGGCCATTGACTGATGGTGATGTCCTCCAATATTAGAGCACACTGCAACTGTCTCAAGACAAAAGATTGAGTGCAAGACTTCTGGAATGTCTCAGCCTTCTATCATTTGGGACAGATTGATGGATGCTGTGGAGGCCCTGAATTCCTGAGTTGCCCTGCCTTTAACATCACTTGTAGGTTAAAGACCTCCAGGATCATCAGCCTCAACTAGCAACCTGGCAAAGGAATACTGCAAGCTCAAGTAGGGAGGATGCTAGTTACCAGGGACGATGGTAAGCCAGCAATAGCCCAACTGTTCCTGAAGGCCTAATTTAAGCAAGAGAGACTCAATTATCTGTGGAGCAGATCCGGTCCATGGTCTCTATCACATACATGTTAAAGGCTGCAGCTAAGGCCTTTGCCAGAGTGTCTGACTGGCATTGGGGGAAAATCCCAAACTTCAATTATCTGTGGAGCAGAATCTATAAGAGCTCTCCATTATTCATGAATGACAATATAACTCCCTTCCCTGAGGTGCCAAACATGAAACACAGGTGGGCATATTTCTGAAATATGACATCCCCATTGGACCACCCAGGACTCAGCATGCCAGGCTGGCACCCTGGTCCACATTGTGGATAAGGGCAGATTTACATTGATCAGGCATTCAAGAGCAGCAGTCAGAACCCAGGGCTACTGATTCATCTACCTGGTCCCAAATGCTGAGGGTCACTTTCAAACAGTGTTTCCAGCAACTCCAAGTGCAGCCCACCCCCAGATATATATTCATTGTGACAAGGAGTTCTGCCTTGGACAGGCTTTCTATACAAAAACATATGCTTTCATGTTCATGAAAAAAAAACCCAGTTCATTTCCAAATCATTTGCCTTTTGCTGTAAACATGGGTTAAAATGAAAGCACTAATATGTTTTCTTTCACCAGTTAATCCTGTGTGGGAGTAACTTAACAGAAAATGTCACTCTTTAAAAGAGAAATACGTTGTTCATCTGACAGCAGATGTCATCTCACAGTGATCCTGACATTAAATCTCACATTTCTTTAAATAATTTTAGGAGCAACTAAGCTAGCACTTGGTGGTAAGTCAAAGTGTTCTTTTAAGTCTGATAGCTCACCTATGTAGCAGTAATAGCTACATAGGTGAGTTATTCTCATCAAAAGTACATGAGAAACATTAAGTTCACATTATGCACGGCGCTATGGTATATTTAGTTATGATTGTTTGGAAAATCTAATTGGCTAGACGTGTAAAACAAGATCAAATTTAATAAGACACATACATCCAAGGAGACTTAATATTCAAGATAGCAGTGGGTAATGTATTAGTAGACTAGAGTCAGTCATATTTACATTATGGAAGTCAAAAAGGCTTCAAGAGTTGAGGGAATTATGTAACATTCATATTTTGGGACTATCTTTTTTTAAGTGCTGTAGGCCTATTTTAAATGTTTATGTTTCAGAATGACAGAAAAGTACCCTGAATTTTCAACAGATAGGATTATGGAATCTCAGAGAAGTTATATATAGTCCTAGTCAAATAATTGCCTAACTAAAGTAGTTTTTAAACTTCTTGCTGATTTCATGTACTTTGAAATGTAATTGTCACCTGATTTTAACTTATTGAAGTCACCGAATTCAATTTTTTAAATTTTTTTTGAACTGCCACAATGAAGGGATTCATAGAAAGTTACAATTTCAAGAACAAAAAATTCACTCTATAAATATTTTTTACATAACAATAAATAATCATTGAACTACCCTGTTAAAGTTTCCTTTATTGGTAAATGATATAACAATATAGAGTATAAATGGACGTTTGGTTACTAGAGCAATTGATTGGAGCAAATTGTATTTGTTAAACTCCTCCTACAAATTGAAGGTGTAGGATAACACTTTCCAGATGTACTGGGCATTTTGGTTTCACCCAATTAATTTGGAATTCTCAGGCTTCCATTATATCTGTGGGATCCCAGGTTGGGGAAACCCAGCAGAGAAATATTGTTTTAGATTAAAAGCACAAGTATACTTGTATATAGACTTCTGCTTGTGATCTTAAAAAAAAAATCCATCTCAGATTTCATGAACTCGATATCTCAAGATATGTAGTGTGTGTGTGTGTGAATAACAGCAGATTTATGTTTTCTCCCACACGAATTTGTTTCTCCCATATCCTTATTTCATTATTAGATTTCTTCCATCAGCTTAAACCAAATAAATGCCATCCATTCCTGTAAATATTATTAGCTAAAAGAGTGCATGAGTGGTCACTGCTTCAAGGAAAAGTGTTACAGAACAAGTTTCTATGAGTCTACTTAGACAGTAATTCTACTAAATTCAATACAGCTGGCTTTCTGTAAAGGAAAATAAGATTACAGTTTTAATCAGATTTCTTGAGATTTTTCTAGTATGTTTGCAGAACTATCATTACTCTTAAGAAAAGAATATACATTCTAAGTAAACCAAGTGAAAAATGCATAAATCTGCTTCGAACCACATACCCGAGAAACACTACCTCTGCTGTGAAATACTGCAGTAAGATCTATGAAACACACAGCTAAAGATGCAGCTTAATGCTGTTTCTCACCATGATCATTTTAAACACAGTAGTGCACAGAATAAAGTAAGATGTCATTTAAACAAAATACAAATAAAGAGGAAAAGGCATAAGGATATCAGACTGAAAGAACTTACATTTGTTTCTTGTTGCTTTTTAGCATGACAAAATGGAAGTCATAGGCAGATGTACGTTGTTCCCACCAAAAGCAACACTCTGTGTTTCTTCCTTCTCTCTCCGGCTTGAGACTTAATTAAGGTGAAACGTGTGGCATGACATCACTGCACTGCAAGTTGTCCGACCCCAGCAATCATCAAAGCCAATGAGGAAAAGCAAAGGCAGAACAGCTCGCTGT
Organism: Arizona elegans; assembly: GCA_022577455.1. Taxonomy (NCBI): domain Eukaryota; kingdom Metazoa; phylum Chordata; class Lepidosauria; order Squamata; family Colubridae; genus Arizona; species Arizona elegans. Next base: position 86,986,482 of record JAKOOJ010000006.1, on the reverse strand, counting down.
GCAGTGATGTCACAGTTGCATCATTTATTTCCCATCACTGATATCTGGCCATACAGACAGTACAAGATGATGATTTATGCTACAACGTTTAGAGCCAACAATGATATGCAGTCTGTAAAATATTGTACAGTACATTTGGGGAGGTCCTATAAACTGTATTCAGCAAGAAAAACTTTGATATGTTACATTTTTTTAAAAAAAATAGTATTTCAAATGAAGAATGCAATGTATACATATATTCCACAAGTTTTCTTTTAAAAGTGACAATAATGTGAACATTTTAGAGCATTTTTTCAGAATGTTGTAATGCCCTACACAATTGGCAATTGCTGTAGCCTGAATTTATATTTAATAACCATAGTGAAAAGTAAATCAAGATACCATATTATAGATTTACCAATTACTGTATATATATTTTCTCACAAAGTTTCATGCTCAGTATTTATTAGGAAAACAAAGGGCATAAAATACAATTCTGGTAGAATCAAGATGTTTATATATAAATAAACCCAACAGACATCCTTTGAAAACCAGTTTTCTTGGTTGCTATCAAAATTTGGCATGTAGGTTTAGAGGTAAATCCAGGGAAAAGTTCACTCCTATTGCTTTTTAGCCTATTGTTGTTGTTTCAATTAATATTGTCATTGCACCAACGCCTCTGTGGCTCTGTAGGAATACAGATAGTTTTGTGTTAATCATGCTGTTACTTTGGCTTCCAGTGGAATCCAATAATTTAAATCTTTAAGTTTTTTTCCCTCTATGGAATCTAATACTCTTATTCATAATATAAATTGAATCCATTATAACCTGATAGTAACTAGGGAAGTGGTGGGTTTCAAAAATTTTTACCACCGGTTCTGTGGGTGTGGCTTGGTGGGCGTGGCATGGCTTGGTGGGCATGGCATGGGATGGATACTGTAAAATCTCCATTCCCATCCCACTCTAGGGGAAGGTTACTGCAAAATCCCCATTTTCTTCCGATCAGATGGAATTCAGGAGGTAGGGAAATAGATGGGGGCATGGCCAGTCTTACCGGAGACCAGTGATATTTACTGGTTCTTCGAACTACTCAAAATTTCTGCTACCGGTTTTCCAGAACTGATCAGAACCTGCTGAAACCCACCTCTGAACTAGGGCATGATTGAATGTGAGGAAGTACTTGTGGCCCCTAAATGGGCACAATGGTGTACAAGACGAATCTGTGCAAAGGTCCTCCAAGCTGCATTTGCCATCTGCTCAAGAAGGAACCATGAGTCCAGGAGTTGTTGCACACCAGCTCTGTTGATGACACTTCAGCAGACCTAAGAAGGCCAAAACTCACTCCATCTTGCTAGGTTTGGTCAAACCCAGTTTTTCCCCATCCAAACTCTTACAGTCTATGGGCAATAGACCAACTCCAGGACAGCATCACTTTGCTAATTCCGAGTGAAAACTTGGATACACTGATGATACTGCATTCAATGCAGTACATCTGCCAGCGTTCATGTTGGATCTCAATGAGGAGGGGCAAGAGATCCAAGACCTAAGTCACCCTATATTGCAGAGACCTAGAGTTCAATCTGAGCCCACTCAACTCTTAATGGAGCTGGTCACAGAGAAATGAGGAAAATAACCACAAAAAAGTTGTCGTCTCCACTACCGAACCCTAGAGACAGTTCAGAAGGATAGTACCAAAAGTTGCTGAGAAATCCAGGAGACATGTGACCAAGCCACCGTATCCATTTCAAGTTGAAACCTGACTGAAAAGGTCCTGCTTTATTCAAGGCATTCTGAACCTATTACCTTCTCAATAACTTTTTTAAAAGAGGAAGGTTGCAGACTGTACTAAATTTATTTACCCTCAAAAATGCCCTCTTGATAATGAGAACATATTTTTAAATTTTTAATTCTTCAAAGCAAGTGATATATTATCAATACTATTAGTTCATTATCAATATAGTGATTTATAACTTGAAAAACGTCCATAAATTTCAGTGAAATGGAGTATTAGAATTGTGAGTTATTACCACACCAGTAGTATCAAACTCCAAATTTCCTGACAGTTTATATATTAAATAACAAGCAGGCAAGTAGAAATCTGATAAATGCCACTGGCTATTTTCAGAAGCCATAGTAAGTTTTGAACCAGTATAAATTTTGCAGAGCATTAACAAGCACCAACAAAGGATAGGAATAGCTGACAGGAATAGCTGACAGGAAAGCTGACAGGAATAACCAAGTCTCCAGATGGATCTCAACAGACTTGAACACAAATAACCCTATCTAACAAAATGGAATTCAATTGAGAAAAGTAAGGTCTTACACTTAGGCAAAAAAACCTGCCCAAATATACAGGTACAGTTTAGGTGAAACATGCATAGCAGTAACTGCAAGAAGGATCTTGGAGTTCTAGTAGACAATCACTTAAATATAAGCCAGCAATGTGCTGCAGTTGCCAAAACAAAAAGCCAATGCAACCCTAGACTACATTAACAGAGGGATGAATGAAGACTACCTGAAGTGTTAATACCGCTTTATAATGCCTTTGTAAGATCAGAGTTGGAATACTAGACCCAGTTTTGATCACCATTGAAGAAAGATGGAGACTCTGGAAAGTGTGCAGAGAAGAACAACAAGGCTGATTAAGGGGCTGGAGGCTAAAACATATGAAGAATGGTTGCAGGAATTGGGTATGTCTGGTCTAGTGAAAAGAAGGAATGACATGATAGCATATTCCAATAGGCTGCCACAAAGAAGAGTGGGTGAACATATTTTCCAAAGCCCTTGAAGGCAGGACAAGAAACAATGGATGGAAAGTAATCAAGGAGAACAATTTCTAAGGAGAAATTTCCTGACAGTGAGAACAATTATCCAGTGGAACTGCTTGCGTTTAGAAGTTGTGGGTGCTTCATCACTAGAGGCTTTCAGGAAAAAACTGGACAGCCATCTGTCTGAAATGTTATAGGGTCTCCTAACTGAGAAGGGGATTAGACTGGAAGACCTCCGAGGTCCTTTCTAATTCTGTTATTGCATTCTGACTTTAGTTAAAATATAAAAATAACTAATTCTCATGTAAAAGTAGAATCCTGCAACATTCAAGTTGAGATTCTGGCTACAGCTAATGTCAAGGTTCCAAGTAACAGCCCCAACTAAAAAAATAAACACTCCGAGGCTTGAGGTCTGACAGCTAGTTCATGATTAGTGCAAGTTTGAAGAATGCAATATTCAATTTCATGTGAATTATAAATTGATACCAGGTCATATTTAATATAAACCAAAATTCAGTAAATGCAAATGTAGCACAGGTACACTTAAGGCTCATGTACGCACAGTTGTCATTGCGGTTTTGATGATACTGTAATTTTTATGTGCACACAATGGAGAAAAGGAAGATTCCATCAGTGGAAAATAGCAATGTGCAATGTGCAATGTGCTAATTGAAGGAGTTTGCTCTCAAGGATTTTGAAGATGTTTTTTTGTGATTTAAAAGTTGTAAAATAATTATGGATGCTGATCGTAATCTTGATCACAACATGCAAATTCTGCAATTAGGGAATAAAGCACCTGAATCTACCAGCATATATATGAGGATATAAAGAAAAACAGTTCAGTCTACAGTGTTAAAATATTTTAAAGAGAAGAAATATGTTTTCAACTTACTATATATTCTTTGTATCCTTTAGTATTATAGTCATTAATAAACATTTAAAAATCTGTTTTCATAAATGTCTATTTCCATAGAACTGGAATCAAATTCCCTGTTTTCCATAGAAATATCACTTTGAATAGTTCAAATAATGTGACTATTTCATTGGATTAATTATCCATACTAATAATCCATATTGAGACAAGCCCGTTTTTAAAACTTCTAAATAAATTACTTTAAAAAAAAATGGAGCTCAACAGGTACTATCTAAGGGTGCAGAAGATTCAACTTCAGAGGATCCTTAAGGAAATGGATTATCTGAACCCTTTTCAGTCAGGTTTCAGATTCAGATACGGGACAGAAACAAATATGAGATATTGGTCACACTCACGGATGATCTCTGATAGAATGTGGATAGAGGTGGTGCATCCATCTTTACTCTTCTTGATCTCTCAGTAGCTTTTGATACCATCAACATGGCATCTTTTGGGTGTTTGAGGTGGGCGGCATAGTTCACAGTTCACACTCCTTCCTCCAAATACAGTTCCAATTGATAAGGAGGAAAAGGTCCATTGTTTGTGGCATGCTGCAGGACTCATTGTACTCCTTTTTAGCATCTTCATGAAAACATTGGGTGAGATCATCCATCACCATGGAATGAGGTATCACCAGTTTGCTGATGATACCTAGTTCCACCCTGGAGGCTGTGGGAACAACACACTTCAACTGAATCCAGATAAGACAGAGAGGCTGTCGGTAGTGCAGATAGCAGTTGTGGCTAGGGGTCTTCACTCAACTTCATGTTGTGTAAAGTTGCACCCTTTCCTAAATTGGGAAGCTTTCTGCTCAGTCACTCATGACTCTGAATGTACCTCCCATTTGGGCTATTGCAATATGTTCTACATGAGGCCACCCTTGAAAAGTATCCATAAGCATCAGGTGCAGAATGTGACCATGTGAGCTATATTGGATGCCCAAAGAAGAACACATGTAATATTTCTGCTTTGCAAGCTGCATTGGGTGCCAATTTACTTTAAGGACCAAGTCAAGTTGTAATTATGACTAGAAAGACCTAAATAGCATGGGACCTACACAGCCACCTTTATCCTGTTACATCAACTTGATCAGATAGTAAAAGTATGTTGCAGAGCCCCCCCCCCCCAAAGAATTCCAGCTGGTGGGCTTCATAAAGAGAGCCTTCTCTGCCATTGCCCCCATCCTGTGGAATACTCTCCCCCAAGAAGTGAGACAGGGCCCCACTCTTCTGGCCTTCCAGGATGCACAGAGGATCAGGCAGCCCTGGGGCTGATTAGCACTCTGGAAGCCAACCCCATCTTTTAAAGAATTTTAACATTCTTTGCCTCTTTTAAATTTCATATGTGTTTTTATGCTTTGAATATTTTATTGTACACTGCCCAGAGTCCCTCTCTGAGGGAGATGGGTGGTTCTTAAATATGATAAATAAATTGAAGCTATCATTCAAACATTTGGAGATAAATTATAAATATTTCTATATTTCTACGTCGTAACATTGAGTTTCCAACAAATGGACAAAGGACAGCTTCTGATATATACAGATTTAAGATGACTAGTTGGCAATCTCATTTAACCAGCGATGATGTTGTCAGACATGAGAATTAAAGGATTAGAAAATATGTGGATGCTGCAATCGCCATTGAGTTATGAATTTTAAAATTAATGACAAAAGGGTTCGAATGGTTGTGACTTTATGAACAGTAGATTAATGTAACAATAGTTCTTCTGATTGTTCTAAAAGTATTTCCCATGGTATAATCCTATTACTCATCCTACAGAATTAAGAAAATCTTAGTAAGGGACTGGATGGTTACAAATGAGAAGCATTTTTCATGTACTTGGAGGGACTGTTTTATTGGTGCATGGTGCACAGAGTGCACTGACATTAAAAGAAAATATCCAGGACTGAACTAAGGTATTAATTAAACTCTATGTAGGATGATGTAGCAGGGCAGCAAGAGTCTCACTCTTCCTTTGACATCCTTTGTTTTGTTTTGTCATTTGCCCAGACACAAAAGCAAAACCTTTAATGATTGCATAGACACACATTCTGCCAAATCTAATAATTACTACCCCCAGAAGCCCAGAAAGGGAATATTGAGCTCTTGTGCTGAGTCATTGAAGCCCAGGTGTGAAAACATCATAGTAATTACTTTTGAGTCATACTAACAGGCACATTTAATTAGGTCTGAAGCAGGGAGATAGGAGGAGCGACAAGAAGTTTAACACTAGAGAAATAAACCATTGCATTTTGAAATAGATTTATTTTTTATTTATTAACATACTTGTCAAATTTTGTTTTCTAGGGCTTCTTCAAGGCAAGAAGGTCTCAGCAGGTGAAACTTTTTTAAATTCACTACCTATTCCAGGACTATTCCATGGGTGTCTTATTATCAGTACCTAAAAGAAAAGTTTACTAGCATAAAATTTGGTGACTAGTTGCCATAGAAACAAATGCTGTCCTTACCATTTTAATGCAGAACAAGACCTCTTTAATTGCCCCGGCTTCATTTCTTCTCCACTAAGTGTAGCCTATTTACTAACCATTATCTGGATCAGGGAAAGAAGTATGACTGGGTAAATGCAGTCAGTTGTTTGGAATGGGATATTTAACATATTTAATCTGTCAAGTTGTTCAGTTCAGGTCACATGCACAGAAGAATTTCCTGCTCTTCATTCCATGATTTGTCAGGAGTCTAACACTTTTCTGAAAAAAATACTAAACCCAGGATCCCAAATAGTTTGGCTGACAGATCAAAAGGGCAGAAGAGGCAGGTAGGAAATGATAATGAGCAATTTTCATATTCCACTAAGTGCTGCAATGGAATAGCAGTGAATGCAGCTCTATCCTTTTGGCTGGAAATACCATTTTCCCAAGACAGATGTATTCTGGTAGAGCAGAGATCTTCAAACTTGGCAGCTTTAAGACTTGTGGACTTCAACTCCCAGAATTCTCCAGCATAGCATAGTTGTCTGGAGAATTCTGGGAGTTGAAGTCCACAAGTCTTAAAGTTGCCAAGTTTGGGACCCCTGTGGTAGAGTTTTCCTTCCTTCCTTCCTTCCTTCCTTCCTTCCTTCCTTCCTTCCTTCCTTCCTTCCTTCCTTCCTTCTTTCTTTCTCTTTCTGTCTGTCTGTCTGTCTGTCTGTCTTTTTATTCTTTCCATTCTTTCTTTTCCTTCCTTCCTTCTTTCCTTTTCTATCTTTCCACAAAACAGTATTCAATTCATGTTTAAAATACAAGTCTTAGGCTTTTTCAAAAGAGTGCTAAATCCCTGCTTATAAGGAGCCCAAGTAAGGCTAACAAGCATTCCAGAAAACACCAGTCAAGCATTTCATGGGCAGATGCCCATGCAGAAGACAGATGTATGTTCTGTCTGTAGCACATACCAAAATGGCCCTGGAGAGTAATTCTTAACAATTAGAAGAGAGGGAGCGTGCCTGCAGCTTCCTAATGTAGCAATAGGAGTTGGCAGAGCCTACCTTGGTCAACATTAGCAACCACATCATTGATGAATCATGCTAAATTGGTCCATGACGAGAATTATGTCAAATTATATTTTAAAAAATTATAAGGATGGGTCATAAAACTAATGGCTAGCTAAATAGGCTTATGCCATGGTTGGAGAAATGAGAAGGAGCCCTATATCTCATTTTAAACTGTAAATTGAAAAAAGTTATACAATTGGTTTCCTTGACAACATAGATCTCTGCAAATGGTTATCATTGTTCATTTAAGAAACTAATATAAACAGAGCCTCTAAACATAGTGGCAAATTATTTATCAGTTTACCATTAGGTCTGAAACAAACAGAATTTGTTTTATGCTGAACATACGTTCTATCATCTACCTCTACTTTCCTTTTAAATTATTGTCTGCGAAAAGGTCTTATAGAATTGAAAAACTTCCATATTGTTCCTTAGTAGGAGTCAGTAAATGTGTTGTTCAAATTTTGCGTTTTAAGTTTAAAACATTATACCTTCTTTTTCTTCTTGGATAGCAAATTAAAGTATTAGATTTTCAAATGCCATTCTCTTTCTTTCCCTCTCTCTCAGGATGATGGCTGTTGTAAACTATAGATTATTTTAATTAGCAATTAATTTAACCTAAAAAGACTAGAGAAACACAGTCAGAAACGAATAATGAAAACCAATATCAATACTGTGCATTGTCCTATAGCAGCCTGATTTCCTCCCAAGGTTTTCTGTTGCTGACCAATCAGATGCCAAAAAAAAATCTTCCAGACATATAGCACTGGTTATAGTTTTTTAAAAAAGGGAACAATCTGTTCTATCCAAGGGACTGATAGGCAGGGATGAAATGTAAAATTTGTTACTACCAGTTCTGTGGGCGTGGCTTGGTGGGGGGTAATGTGACTGGGTGGGCGTGGCCAACTTTTTTTTTTAAACTTTTCAAAGTTTAAAAGTTTGCAAAGTTAGGCAACACAGCTGGGCTCGTCAGAGCCTTTTCAAAGCATTTTTAACCACCTCTTCTGCTGAAGAGGTTGCAGAAAAAAATGCTTTAAAAGTCTCTCTGATGATCCCAGCTGAGTTGACTGATCGTCAGAGAGACTTATAATGCTTTGAAAAGGCTCTGACGATCCCAGCTGAGCCGCGCAATCATCAAAGGCTTTTTTTTTACTTTTAAAAGCATTTTTTCGGCGGAAGAAGTTGTAGAAAAAATGCTTTTAAAAGTAAAAAAAAAGTCTCTGATGATCGTGCGGCTCAGCTGGGCATGGTGGGGGGGGGCTCAGGGATTTTTGCTACCAGTTCTCCGAACCATCCACCGCCATCGCTACTGGATCGGGCGAGCCGGTCTGAACCAGGAGCATTTCATCCCTGCAGATAGGCTTTCTATAGAAGGAGTTTTCATAAATTAAAGGCCATTACATTAAAACTGAGTATGTCAGAAGTAAATGGAGATGAAGCTGATTGCAGTATTATAATCTCTCAGAATTCTTAGGTTCCATTTTTTAAAAAAATAAACTTTTCACAGTAAAACTGTGAGGTGAATTGCAGAAGAATGGCTAGCCATTATTTTTGTTGCTAAGTAATTGGAATTATTGATTTCGCGGTTGGAGTAGGAAGGGATAATGATTTGCATTGTTCAATTCTGCGAATAGCTGACTTTCAAAAGAGAAAATCTAATTGGCTATCAGCCCCTGCCAGCATCTACAATTTGTGTTGCTGAGATGTATGCAATAGCACTACTAACTACATGGATTTAGTGATTTATTGTTAAATAGTTTTCATATTTTCATGAGATTTTAAACAGAGAGGAATGTGACAACAAAGGGCCAATTTACTGTATAAGGGATTTGGATCCATTGCAGTATATATTCATTTTCTTAAGCTCTCAAATCTGAACAATATGGAAGTTACATAAATGTATAAGATTTTACATGTACAAGGGTTTACATGACTGCCACCCCTTAGAGAAGAGGCAAAATTTCCATTTTACACAGATTGTCCTTCCACAATCAGAAAGAAAGTGTTTGTCGTATTTCAGACTTATCCAATGTACATAGCCACAGATCTAACCCTATGGAAAAATCTACAGCTAACTGCATCCAAAATAATGAACTAATTCTGGATTTTGACTATACTTGAACTGGTTTGTTTTACTGCCTTGAATAAAAAGGATCAACTTTCAACATTGCAAAACTAAATTATAGTTTGGATAGAGGTCCCTCTTTTGTGGATCCCAGGACAACTCCTTCGTTTGTTGGTCTGTAAATGAACTCTACAAAAATATTATATTGCCTGTGGTATTTAACAATTGTTCATGGGAATTATATGGCATGATTATTATTATTATTTTAAATGATACGAAATCCAAGAAATTCTCATAATGAACATTAACTGCTTTTTTTTTTCAATTTGCAATTTTAATCATTAAAACTATAAAACATTTCCTCACATTTTGCAAATATGCAAGAATACTCAGTGATCACAACATCAACTTCCACTCTGAAAAGAATGAAACTCTGACTTTGGGTTTTATAGATTAGACTAATAGATCTTTATAGAAATGACTTGTTCATACTATTATGGAAAAGCAAAAAGCTGTGATTTGATGTTAATGCCTTATTTTACTGTAACAGAAGGAGTCGGAAGCCAATGCTTCTTTTTCTTTCCCTATCTTTCTTCACTTCACTTCCCCCTTTCCCCTCCCCCCTCACTGCTCTTCTATTTACTTTTGTATTTTATAATACTCTATAACTTAATAAAAACATTTAAAAAACAACAACAACAACTTCCACTCTGGTTTGTTGGCTACACTCCAGAGTCCATAGATTTGGAAGCTATATGAAAAAGGCTTACATATCATACGTATGGGCATGCATAGTGCACAAAAAGAGTTTCTACACCTGAAATAACACAGATTACTTTAGATCAAAGGTCCTGAATATCACTAAAAGGTAGCCTTTGCTTTTTTTGAAGTTATTTCATTTTAGTGACTCTAGCCAACGTTTAGGATGTGCTGAAAAGAGTTCCCTAATTCTTTAGCTCTTTTGATCAAGAGATAAGCATGTTTAAAAGTGGATCTTCATTGGGTTGCAATTTAAATGAAGACACCTGCCTCCAGGATGAAATTTAAGAAATAATCACTATGAGTCTAGTTCTTAGCCAGCAATGTAGAAGCAAGAATTATTCACTGGTTTTTGTTTAGTTTAATTCATCTTTGTGCTCAGTCTGTTTGGTCACTTGCAGCAGGCGTGAGCTGGCTTTTAAGTAGCTATGAAGAAGTCCCTTGATAATAGAACTTTTGTACAAATTGTGATCAAGCTATTTTAATACAATGAATTAAATGAATTTCTTTTAACAATTAACACATCTATAAGTATACTTATTAAGATGTCTCAGAGAATAAAATTACTTTTAAATAAATATGAATAGAATCCCACTGATAACCTGCTACAGCTAGTACTCTATTCTTAGCAATATTTATTCATTCAGACTGTCATGTAAAGCTCAATGTACAATATTTTCTCTAATAAAATACTATTCAAATAAACTAATTAAAACTAAATAATAGCAAATAAATATAAAATAAAACGGTAATGAAACTACTAAGGATACATGTGCATAGGATTCTTCTATTATTGAATGTGTGGGAAGCTACTCACTCAAGTTAAATGCTTTAAGTTTTTTCTAAAGATAAGTACCTGTCCTCTTACTTTCAAAAATATCAAAGCTCTTTATGAAACAAAAGTCATAATAAATAATTACAAGTCACCCCTTCCCTTCAAGAGCTATGCTTCTTTGAGAATATCTGCTGGAACTAAGGACCTTGTACAGTTTATGGCTGAGTTAAAAGTGGGCATGTGACATCTTTTAACATTTTCTTTCTTGGGTTCATTCCGCCCCACTTCTTTTGATGTTCTTTCTCTTTCTATACATCTCTTTCTCTAGATCACCATTTTTTCTAGAAAAGGTAAAACAAGGCTTGTTTCTAGAGAATTTCTCAAAGTAAATCTAAGCTCCAAATGAAATCAAGCCAAAGGGTACACATTGCCCAACCCTAATAGAATGCTCTATCTATCTATCTATCTATCTATCTATCTATCTATCTATCTATCAACAGATCCTGTGCAGTATTCTCTTCAGTTGTGCTAAATGTACTCAAGGAAGTATCCCAGAGGGCTTTGTTCTGAGAACATGTACCACAATTCCATCTTGCTTCAAGTCTTTCCTAATGTAAGATACACATTTTTCTTATATATATATTTCCAACAAAAACTGAATATTCATATTCTGTGGCTACTGTCTGAAAAACTATTACACTGATTCATGTAAAAATATAAGGAATCCCTGAAGAAATAATCCTTAAAAGACGGAACATAGATAATAAGGGGGAGAAATCAGACTAAATAATTTTGCCATTTTGCTGTCATCTGATTGAATTGATACATCCTTCAATCTTTCATGAAATATGTTTCTCAGACAAAGGACAAAGAAAAGGAGGGAGCTCATATGTTGTCAATGTCACTGATGAGATCATATTCTTGGATTAGAAAACTGAGGTAACTGCAGAAACACTGTAAGAAAAAAAAAGGCTGAGCTGCATTTACTTTTTGTAATAGTAATAGCCAAGTCTCAGTGGCTAGCCAATATTACTGGCTTGTAGCCATTGAATTCATTTCTTTATTGGCAGCTTTCCATTACCAATTACATTGACAGCTTTTTTTGCTCAGTGACTTGAGACAATATTGTATACCATTTTTACAGTAAGAGTCAGAACCTTTTGAGGAATATCCACGAATTTCCACAAAAACTTGTTTCATTTTTTCCACTTCAAATGTTTGCACTTTTCTTTGTCCCTTTAACAGCAACGTAGGATAAATTTTATAATGTGCTCTCAAATCGTTGAGCTAAAGGAGAAGAACTCACATTGTAGAAAATAAATAAACAGAAGGAATTATGAAGAGAGCAAGTAAAACTGAAATTTCTCTTTCTAAATATGTCACCAGAATTCAAAAACAAGTTCTCTTAAGTGTTTCTCTTTGAATATTCAGATACATTTTCAAGATTAACAAGATGCCATGCCTAGTTATGATGCCTCTACTTCTTCCTTCCTTGCTCCTATACCAATCCTTTAATGCACCAGAAATATGTGGGAAATATATCAGAAATATCAACTAAAAGCACAATTTCTCTGATAGGAAACCATTACATGTCAATTTCCACTTAGAGAAAAGTTCTAGTTTTGTCCTTGGTGGAAGTAATTTTGAGATTGTGGGGGTTGTGTATTCACCCACAGGAAGTGTACATATAGCAATGTGATGCAGTCATTTTTGGTATGAATCCAATACCATTTATTTACTATCTACTAAGCTACTGTAAAATGTTATCCTCCTGCAAGGAAAGAGCTATTGTCCATAAGACAAAAAATTAATAATTAGACAGGAGCGCATAAAAGGAGTTCTATAGAGTTTTACACAATTCAGAAGTATGGACGAAAGAGCCTGACTATCTGTGGAACAATGGGAGAAGGATACTCTGTTGGAGACCACAGCAAGGAGAGTTCCAGTGACTGTCTCCATAAAGCTAATCTTCAAGAACCAGTGGAAAATACTTTCAGGACCACCTCTCCTCCATTGTTTCTGCTTAGCCTCCAGATGTAGCAAGAAATACGTACCCTGAGTCCCTTCTGTCAAACAGTACCATTTTGTTGGATCCAAAGGTCATGTCTTCTCTGTCCTATGCAGCATCTGTCCTATGGAATAGTACCCATCTTGAAATCTTGGATAGCTCCAGTTCTCTTAGCCTTTTGCAAGGCACTGATGAACTGCCTGTTTCTCCTGGCATTGTCCTAGGTAGTTAGGTGGACTCTGATGTTGAAACGCTGATGTTTTCTGACTAGTTTTATTTTTTAAAAATCTTTAGGTGATATATACAGAAGTATAGTTGTTGTTTTAAGCCCAGTATGTCACTCAGAGTCATTGTTGTGAAATAGGTGGCCATATAAATTATTTAAATAAACTTTTTGCTTTCCAGTTTTAAAACCACAACAAATGAACTTTCTGTTTACATCTGAAATCAAATTACTAAATGGCTAGGAAGGTCTATAGAATAAGTGCTTGACTTCAAAGGCCAGAAAGTATAAAAAAATAATATTTTGTTTGTAAGAAACAAAGAAAAGAAACTAGTGTACATCCATATGAAGTTTGAACCTGCTGTTGAAGAGATGTTGACAAAATTGACAGGAAGTTTGTCACTGTTTTAAAATTTGGTGTATAGTTTGGCCTCTAATCGGTAATCTGAGACTACATGCTGCCACTTAGTGGAAATTAAGGAAAATAATGGTTTTTTAAAAAAATAAAGCAATATTTGCTGTTGTTGGGAAAAATGCCTTAGAAAGGAGTGGAAGTGAGATGGGAGGGCAATAGTTCAGGTATCCAACGAGATTACAACAGGTAATCAGCTCATGGGTAGAAAGGGTAGAAAGGTATGTATATATTTGTTTTCACCATAATACATCATCATCATTTTAGCCATTGTCTATCCATTGCAGGTCTCTTCTGCATGTTTCCAATCAATATATTCTTGAGCTTTCCTTTGCCAGTTGGGCCCACAATACTCACTCTATCTTGTTTTAGGTCTCTTTTTTGGATTTTTTTTTAATCTAGTGGGATCCATTCTATGAGACTACCTTAGTCCACCTGCCATCAGTTCTTCTCACTACGTGACTAGCCCATTTCAATTTCTTTCACTCTTTTGATGCCATCATATATTTTCCTTTGTTCTTTAATCCATATGCAGGACTTTCTATCTTGTCTTGTGATGCCAAGCATGTATGGTATGTTTCCATGGCTCTTTGTGCCACTCCTAGCTTTTGTACTAATTGTGAGGTTAGTGTACCTGTTTCGCTGGCATATGTTCGTTTTCACTATAAGTATACTCATTATCTGAATTTCTTTTGAATAATTTAATGATAGATTCGTTAAATTTGTATTGATGCATTATTTCTGGCAACCAAATAATTAATTCTTCTAACTTGTTGTCATTTGTTTCTTGAGAACCCAGTATCACTTGATTCTCTTCAGTTGCCTCATTTATCTAATACTTAGTTCCCCTACTCTACATAATTGCAAATAATACAGATATACATCTGTCCTATTACTACATTCTTCCTATTTAGCAATGTCCACTCCCATTTTGATCCTACCAATCCATGTGTTCTATATTAAATAGTATAATCAAAAAAACCGAAAGTATCATATAAAACTTAAGAAATTGTTCCTGAATGATGGTTTGAAGTTTTGAGAAACTTGTGGAAATAACCTGAACAAGTAATCATTAAAAAAAATAACTTTTAAAATCTGCATTTATGTCGATATGTCTATAATGTTCCTGCATAATTTAATTTTCTGAGAAATTTTGTTCTATTCTGTGTGGGTTCTGTTGTTGGAGACAGGCAATAGTCATCCAGAAGCCTAAAACTATCAAGTTGCCAAGTCAAGCTACAGGAAGGAACAATAAAATCACAAATACAAGGATGTGGAAAGGTTGTCACAATTCGGCAACAGAGTCCATTTATTCTGTCACACTGTCACTGAACTAAATGATACGCATTACAAGAAAACAGGTTTGCAAGTTTACTGATTCCAAATTCCTTATGCATTTTGCCTACCATCCTCTTAGTCCAGTTTCTGTTCATAATAAATTGCTTTTGGCAACTAGAACTGCAAAGTTTATTATTCATTCAAACACTATGCCCTTCTTGTATGGTCAGCCAGAGGAGACACTGATTTCTCATGAGATGTAAAGACCAATTTGAAAGAAAATGATTCAAAATCATATTTGTCCCATCTCCACTGAAATCATTCGGAATTAAGCCAAAAATCATCCAGTTTGGCTACTTAGCCTACTTTAGACTTTCAATGGTTATCAACCTTTAGAATGTGTGTTTCCCTAAATTCAATAGCTAGTATTATTTACACAGATCAAATGTATGAGTCATAGAGACAGTGCATGTATTATACATCTATCTTGACATTATATTTCCTACTAAAAAGACAAGAGTTATTTCTGGATACTTGAAATGTTAATTTAACTCTTTAAATAAATGTTATTTCTACTCCAGATTGACAGCTATTTCAAATCATGCTGTTCAGATATTTTTACTGATTAATATTTCACTACATACCTACCCTTGACCTTGATGTTATCACAAGGATTTTTGATTTTATATTCTTATCATGGAATTTACCATACCATTTTGACTGCCTATTTTATTCTGCATTAATCTCATAAACAGTCAAATTATGGCTTAATTCCTCATTTTCTCACTACTCGTCTGTATTATAAAATAGCTTACCCACATGCTGTTATAGCATACCTGTTTTCTCTTCATTTTGGCTACTCACTGCCGTGTCTGTTTGGGGTTGCGCTGTTGCCTTGGCAGTAGCATCTTCTGCAGCACTAAGGGAGACGGGAGTGGTGGCAGAGGCAGGCACATCGGCTTGTTTGGGTTCCTCCTTGACTTGGGCTTCATCAGCCTTCAAGGATGGTGAATTATCAGTGGAAGCTTTAGTGGCACTTTCAGTGGCAGCAGGATCAGGCTTTTCCTCCAATGGAGTAGCAGGAGTAGTGGCCTTTGGAACAGGTTGCTCTGAGCCACTGTTGGCAATGCCATCTGCCTGCTTTTCATCTGCTGGGGTGTTTTCTCCTTTGCTTTCATCTCCAGGTAGGGCATTCTCAGTTGGAGCGATTTCTGTAATAGCAGTTTTGCCATCTGCCAGACCATTGGCAAGGACCTCCTTCTTCTCTCCACCTTCAACATCAGTAACTGGGGCATCTCCCTTCTTCTCTCCCTTGAGCTTTTTCCTTGTTATATGTCCACGGAAGCTAGCCTGAATTTTGATGGCTGCCTTATGAGCTTTATCTTCTGGTTTGATGCCATCTTGTTCAATCTTTTGGTCAATGTCATCATTTTTTTCAACCTTTGAAATTAAGGGGAAATGTAAAAAAAGAAAAACAATTAATTAACAATTAATTCAAAATGTCTCCACCCAGCAATAAAAAGATAGTTATGATATTTGCATAACATATTGCAAAGGACACAATAGCAAAGTAGCATAAAAAAGTGAATTAATGTTCTTTTTGCTTGAAAAATACATAGTTCACAAATGTACAAATGTTAAATTGCTAATGCCCATATAATTGAAGTATAAATGTCTCTTCCACCCCATGTTTTATAAGCAAATAATATTATAATATGATTATATTATCATTTAATCTGGATTGCTATTATGCTGTAGAATACAAATTACTAACAGTTTCACAACAAATGCATACCTTAAGTAGTATTTTTGTTTCAGCATTCTATAAACGTATTGTACAGGGAATTCAATTTGTGCAGGTATGATGTACAACATTTATAGTAACTTTTTCACCTTATTAACGGTACCTATGGGACTGCCTACTACCACCAATAGCCTCCCACCGGCTGGTACACTCTCATAGAGAGGGGCTCCTCCGGGTGCCATTGGCCAAACAGTGTCGATTGGTGGCCCCTAGGGGGAGAGCCTTCTCTGTGGGGGCACCTACTATCTGGAATGAGCTCCCCCCAGAGATACGGAGGATCCCGGACCTGCGCACATTCCGCCGCGCTCTCAAGACCTTTTTATTCCACCAGGCGGGCCTGGCCTAATCTTTTCTTTTTTAATATGAAAATTTTAATCTGTTTTTAAATGATTGGGGTATTTTAAATCTGTCTGGGCCAAATTGCTTAATTTGGTTTTATTCTGTTTTTTAAATGTATTTATGTATTTTATCGTTTGGCTGTTCACCGCCCTGAGTCCTTCAGGTGTAGGGCGGTATATAAATCAAAGAAAGATAAAGAAGAAAAGAAAGATTAAGCAGCTACAGGCTTATGGTCTTGTTTTTTGTTTTTTGTTTTTCATTCCATGTCTAGCACAAACTAATAGATGATGATACAGGAACTTATTTATCTGTGCAATGTCCACACTTGAGATAGTCTTGTGCATCATACCTTACACAAACATATCCCATAAGGTTTTAAGGCTAAACCATAAGGTTTAGCTATGCATACTGGCAGGGTAGAACAACTCTGATCAACCTGAAAGCAATGGGAGTCTCTTTTGAACATTATCTCAAGATTCAAAGAAACATTTTCATAAATTTAAAACCTATTCAAACATATAAGAACCCAATTTCATTTTGAATGTTTAAAAAAAACCGGTAGAGATTCCTTCAAGTCAAACCTGACATGTGATTTCATGTGCTATTTCTCCATAGTTTTGTTGGCAACAATGAGGAAGTGGCTTGGGCACTGCCTTCTTTAGTAGTGCTAGGAATCTTCAACCAAAAAACATTAAGCTACTACTTCATCTTTTTCATTTTAAATATTTTCTTAAGGAAAAATTCTGGAATAGATTTCAGGGATTGAAAGGGCCTATTGTAGCCAATACAATAGGCCCTTTTATTTTATAAGTGGATAAGATAGGTTGTTTGAGAAATTCAATCTTTTTTTATCAATTACAAAATCTTTAAAACAGATTTCTATAACAGAGAGGGAGGGAGAGATTCCATAATCCTCCAATTCCTTTAATAGTTACAAATATACAAAACACACTATTTGAACTACATTTTCTTACATACTTAGCTGGAACAAATATTTGCCAAAACAAATAAATAAAACAGAACAGGAAGAGTATATCTTTAGTGGAAAACTTCGTTTTATTAGCAATTGGCTGCATAGATGTACTTACATAACTCAATATATACATAGCTTGCAAGAAAAATGTTATTAGTTCCTGTGACCTTAGAGGGAAAACCAGGTAATGCTTATTAGCTTGCAAATTTTAGATATGATTTTCTTCAAATAGATATTGTCCAAATGTTAGAACACAGCAAACAGGAAATGTATAAACTTCAGACTGAAATACATAACCTTAATAAAAATGATAAGAGCCCATGATTATTAATAACCTCCCAAGCAGAATATTTTTTCCTAGCTTTTTTGCTGAGATAGACCCATCGAGTGATGATTCCAACCTCCACATAGAAAATCTAAACATCCCATAAAATTAACCAGCTTCACGCAAGTTCTGCATGTTAACTTTCATATTTTTGTCTCTGTGGGCAAAAATCATGTAATCATGACAAGCCCTATTAGATCTGAATTAGATTCATCTTACAGAATGCTGTGAACAAAGGATCAGATCTAGTAAAAGAGAGTGAAGCAAATAAAACTAAGTCAATTGGATTAGAAAGAATATAGTCATGATTTTAACCAACAGCCTTCCATCCTTTCTAAGGTAGGTGAAATGAGGACCCAGTTTGTGGGGGCAATAAGCTGACTTTGTATAAAATATACAAAAGAATGAAGGCTATTGCTTAACGCATTGTAAGCCGCCCTGAGTCTCCGGAGAAGGGCGGCATATAAATCAAATTTAAAAAAAAAAAAGAAGAAGTGGATTTGAATATATTCATTTGTGAAATTAGATATAAGCCAGTAAGTTTTTTTGCCATTACATACTTGCAAGATTAAAATTGGCACACAGTTTGAATGCATGGAAGGATTTGATGGCAAAAGTACAAAAATAGACTATATTATTAAAACACACTTTGAAGTACACAGGATCAAGTTTTATTTGCTTTTATTTATAATTTATTAAACTTCCATTCTAAAGATCTCTAAGCAGTTCATGAAAAAAAAAACTTGTAGGTTTTTTCATAATTAAAATGAGCAACTAAACCTCTGAAATTCATCATTGTTTTTAGCACCCTTCAGCTAATAATGGTCAAACAAGTTTCAACCAAACTTGTTGAAACTTATAAAACTAATAGAGAAGAACAGAAACAATGTTAATAAAAATAAATCTGTTACTTACATATATTTAATATAGTAGGATCCAATCTGTGTTGGTCACTGGGACCAGAGATTTAGTCTTCTGAGCTTTCAGACTCATCTGGATCTCATTTTCAAAAACTTCTCTACCGTTCTCTAGAATACATTCCTCTAGAGCCAAGTTTCCCAAGGTTTGGCTCCAGCATGAGTCCAAAAGCTCAGAAGACTAACCCTCTGGTCCTAGTGACTGACCCAGATTGGATCCTGCAACATTATCCTGGGACACGTATATTCATCTTCATTTGTGATATTTAATATATGTTATTGTAGTTCTTATATAATTCTGTTGTGATATATTCTTCTGGTTTAGATAATTTATTCTGGTATTTTATTTAATAGAACATATAAATGCTACTATGATTTAGTCTAGCTCTATCATTTTAAAAATGTTGCATTAGTTTTTATTAGTCTTGCCACATCAGTGAGAAATCAATAAGTAAAACTGTAACTAGCTTTGTATTTGTTTCATTTGTTTATTATTTTATAGAATGAACATTTTGCTTTTATTTATTTTTGAAGTAAAAGTTTCTGAGCCTCATATAAAAACTATAACCTGACCTAGGCATGGTAAAAGAAGTTTTAGTGAAAACAACTTTTGGGAATAAACATGTGATTTGGTTTCTGGCAGGAATGTCCAGATGTAAGAAGTTCCATTAAGAAGCACAGAATCAAGGAATTAGTGATAAATGTTTCTAATCACAGATTATGCTTTGATTAGTTTCTGATTTAGTCTGTTATGACTTTATTTTCTGTCCGTTACAAGTGCTTCTTTGCTGTACTTTAAAAGTACAGATTTCAACATCACATTCTCACTGCAAGTTTCTATGACTTCACACCAGTGAAGTCACTGCAATAAAATTGATTTTCCTTCTTGATGCAATGTTAGTTCAGTGGTCAGGATCATCAACTCACTGAAGCAACCAAGAATAAAGGGATACTATAACTCGGCTTTCAGCATCCTTCACTATTAACTCTGTACAATTCAGTAATTATTCATCCTTAGTGGATTTTTCTAACAGCACTCTTGGCTGAATGTTGCACTTAAGGCCTTTCTTCCCCTATTATTAAAACCAAATGACTGGCACGTTTGAAGTTGTGAAGGTAGTCTACCACTTGCCATCATCATTTTGTTGTCTTTCACATACTTGTTATACTTTCATTTTTAAATGAAGTCTGTAGGTGGATGATGATGATGATGATGATGATTATTATTATTATTATTATTATTATTATTATTATTATTGGTTACTCTTTAGTGAGATTCACAGCCTTTGAGGCTGGTTAATAGCTCAGCAGCTCGAGTCCTAACCAAGGACCTAGGAACTGTTAAGGTATCATCGGAGGATGTAAGCTGTTCCGAGTAAGGTGGTTTTTTGTAGAGTCAAAATGTTCAAGTCCGGCAAATTTAGAATTTCTAAATAGCGGGGTAGCCCTTTGGGTATTGCTCCAAGGGCTCCAATTACAATCGGGACAACACACGATTTCTTTTTCCACAGTCGCTCAACTTCAATTTGCAAATCCCGGTACTTTGTGATTTTTTCTTGCTGCTTATCTTCACTCCGTGCATCACCAGGTTTTGCAATGTCAATGAACCATACTTTTTTCTTTTCAACTATTGTTATGTCAGGTGTGTTGTGGACCAAGTGCCTGTCAGTCTGAATCCTAAAGTCCCATAAGATCTTGAATTTCTCATTCTCTAAAACTTTCTCAACCTGATGTTCCCAGTGGTTTTTGCTGTACTCAAATCCAAACTTCTGGCACAATTTCCAGTGAATGATCTTAGCAACCCGGTCATGGCGTTGTAGGTAGTCAGTTTGTGAAATTTTGCTGCACCCACTGATCAGGTGGTCGACTGTCTCATCTTTCTCATTGCAGAGGCGGCATTTGCTGTTGGTGGTGACATGTTGAATTTTTGCCTTCATGCAGTTTGTGGCTAGGGCTTGTTCTTGAGCTGCCAAAATAAAGCTTTCTGTTTCTTTTTTCAGTACTCCTGATCTTAACCAGTTCCAGGTTAGTTTCTGATCAGCTTTGCCTTCAATACTTTTCAAGTATTGGCCATGCAGAGCTTTGTGTTTCCAATTTTCAGCTCGCTGCTCAGTTACTTCTTTCTTATATTCTGCTTTTGTTTTAGTTGTCTTTAAAAGGCCTCCTTTATTTACTTCCTTAATCACTGGTTCTTCACTTTTCTGGATGTAATCATTCAAGCTGCATTTTTCTTCTTCCACAGTCTGCTTTACTTTTAGGAGTCCTCGACCACCCTCTGCTCTTGGTAAATATAATCGGTCAACATCACTTTTAGGGTGCAAGGCATGATTCATTGTCATAAGCTTCCTTGTTTTTCTGTCCAAATTGTCTAACTCCATCTGGGTCCAGTCAATTATTCCTGCAGAGTATCTAATCACAGGTATAGCCCAGGTATTTATGGCTTTTATGATGTTTCCTCCACTCAATTTGGACATTAATATCTTACGAATTCGCTGAATATACTTGGCTGAAGTTAATTCCTTGACTTTATTATGCATTAAGTCAGAGGCTTCTAAAATTCCCAAGTACTTGTAGCCTTCTTCTGATTTTACTGCCTTTATCATTTCTTCATTCTCTAGTTCTATTCCATCCTCTTCTATGATTTTGCCTGATTTGGTTGCTATTGTTGCACATTTGTCAATTCCAAACTGCATACCAATGTCTTGGCTGAATTCTTTTGTGTTTTCAATTAATAAATTCAGTTCAGCTTTTGTTTTACCAAACAGCTTCAAATCATCCATGTACATCAAGTGCGAGATTTTCAGTCCTTTCTTTGCAAGTTCGTATCCACAGTTCATCTTCTTCAAAATGATTGTCAGTGGTAGCATTGAGAGTATAAAAAGTAGGGGTGAAAGGGAATCGCCCTGGAAAATGCCTCGTTTAATTTCAACTTCACCCAGTTCTTCTTCATTAGCCATAAGTTTCGTTTTACAGAGGTTCATTGAAGATTCCATGAATTTTTGTATGTTGCTGCTGATGCCTAATATTTCCAGGCATTTCTTGATCCAGCTATGGGGAACTGAATCAAATGCTTTCTTATAGTCTATCCAAGCCATGAACAGGTTGGTTCGTCTTTTCTTTGAGTTTTTTAGGATTAGCTTGTCGATCAGCAATTGATCCTTTGTTCCTCTTGAGTTTTTGCAACATCCTTTCTGTTCTACAGGAAGCAAGTTATTTCTTTCCAGGTATCCATAGATTTGGTTTGCAATGATACCAGTAAGAAGCTTGTATGTTGTTGTTGTTGTTGTTGTTGTTGTTGTTGTTGTTGTTGTTATTATTATTATTATTATTATTATTATTTACTTTCTTCATTAAACATGAAACTCAATCAACTGAACATTCAAAAATGCATCACAAATACCAAATGTTCAGACTGGATTTGTTATTTTTATCCATCTATCAAGTCTTTCCCAAGGACTTGGGTTAAGCAGATGATGTTTTATGTTGTTATGTTCAAATTAGCAAATACATTAAGATGACCTTTCAATTACATATTTTCCTTTACAAAGTAGCCTAACCATTTTTATCAAATCATTAATTATAACTTTTGCTCAGAAACCGTGTTTCCTTGAAAATAAGACCCTGTCTTATATTTTTTTAACCCCGAAATAAGCGCTTGGCCTTATTTTTGGGGAGGTCTTATTATTTTGGGGCACGTGAAGCAAGATGGTGCTTCTCTTGCCGTCTTACCTGATTTCCAGCTCTGTGTTTAAATATTTTTGGGGAGGGCTTATTTTAGCGCATGCACTCAAAAACCGATTGGGCTTATTATCAGGGGATGTCTTATTTTCAGGGAAACAGGTAGATTTCTGGTTCATTTCTAGCTATAATTCAAACTGCCAGCTCTGATTTAAAGGTCTAATCTGCTTAGTATCAAGTTATTTGGGTAAACATTTTAAATTAGTTTATCATGATCAGTCTTTCTTAGATGAGGTGATGATGACAAAATTCAGAACCTCTTTGGTGGTAGCACTACTTTAATTTCCTTTCCAAAGAACTGGTCTTGACCGCAATGTTTCTTTTTCTACAATAGTTTTAAGAGCTATTTTTTCTTTGTATAGGCTTTCAAAATTTCAGATGATATTTTATTCTGCATTTTATCTTCTATTGTTATGTCAAACTTTTATTTTGATGTTATTGCTTCTTTATAGAATAATCCAAGACTAAAGATGAGGAACACAATATATGCCTTCCTATTATCTGTTGTTACCCTGAAATATATTTGTTTAATATTCCTACATTAACAGATTGGTTTCTTTGAAGTATGAACAAAATTGTCAATCTATAATGATGACATGATTTATTGCTTAGATTTTGTATTCTGTTTTCTTCTAGAAGCCCCAAGGCAAAGTATTGTCCAATTTATTCTCATTTTTTTTCTCAGAAAAACAACAAATTAAGCTCAGAAATAGCAGTCATCTTCAAGCATTAATTTCATTTAAACATTTCTTGAACAGGATTTAAATGTGAGTTAAGCTCTGTTCTAATTCATATAAGTTCTTTTGGCTGTCTTTTGTTGAGGTATATATAATTAACCAAAGGATGCTAGAAAAATACCTGGAACACCTACTTAAAGGAATCATACGGTAATCCAATACATTTTCTTCATGTTTACTATTAAATGCTTCCATACTTTACTATTAAAAATGCTACTATAGGAGTAATGGCAAAGGAAGACAAGTGTACACGTGAAAAGTAGAACCTAAATGCTATTCTAATATTTTTAATGTATCAAAATATCAAAACCCTGCTCTAGTAACATGAATGGAATGTGACGGTAAATATTTCAGCAACTCATACATTATTTAAAGACTGATATAACTGATATGCCCTCTGTGTGTAAATCTACCGGAGAAGCTGGACTGTGTATTAGTTAAAATCT
Source organism: Arizona elegans (assembly GCA_022577455.1). Lineage (NCBI taxonomy): Eukaryota > Metazoa > Chordata > Lepidosauria > Squamata > Colubridae > Arizona > Arizona elegans. Next base: position 86,962,536 of record JAKOOJ010000006.1, on the reverse strand, counting down.
TTGATTCATTCTCAAGTGTAACCCCACATATAATATATTATGGTAATCTTTGGCCAGGCATTCTGTACTCAGAAAGAACAATGTTTGCCAATCCTACCAAAGCTGATTATAGGTTGTCTGAAACACTGAAGTCATTTGTCTATCCAGGAAGTTCTAATATACAGAATCTCCTTCTTTACAAGATTTATGTTTGCTTTCATAGCCCTTTACTGGATTTAAATATAATAAAAGAGTCATATTTGTATAGTAGTTAAGGTATCAGACTAAAAACCAGGAGACTGTTCTGTTCTGTTCCTGCCAGGCACAAAACCAAAAATTGGATGACTTCGGACAGTCACTCTCTCTCAACCCTAAGATCGAGGCAATGGCAATCTACTACCAAAATCTTGCAAAGAAAATTGCAGGTTCTTGTCCAGGAAGTCACCAGGACTCAACACTGACTCAAATGCACAAAAACGAAAGATACTAAATGCAATTAGCTGATTTAGTTATTTATATCTATATATAGTTGTTTAACTATTGGATCCTATCCTGTGGATCTTATCCTGTGGATCCTATCCTTTATTTTCTCCACAATCTCTCTAATTTTCCTCCATAATCTCAACCCTATGAAGGTAAACTTGTATAAGAGAGGGCAACTTGGCTAAACCACCCCATGGATTCCATGGCTGAGAATGGACAAAGGACGCAATCTTCATACTGCAAAACCTATACTTCAAGTGCTAAGACAACCTTACCAGAATCTTCCCACAGTTGATATGCAATATTGAAAACAAACAAAATTTGTGGTTCAACAGCCATGAGGTAAAATGAAATCAATCTGCTTTCTCGAAACTGATCATATTCCTTTCTAATCCCTCCCTAAGAAGTTTGAATGTATGAGATGAACCTCTGGTCCCTTCATCATGATTCCCTTCTAGCTTCAAACTAGTAAGATAAAGTTATTGCTACTTCCTTGCCTACAAAATGTAATGGAAGGAACTGACCTGGTGAATTAAGATTACAAACAACTATGTTTCAATGCAAAAAATGCTTTAATTATTCATGACTGACTTTTTCACTCAAAAGGGATTCGCTAGAAATGCCATCTTTGCTACCTAGTTCTTCATAATTTCCGCCACTAAAGTCAGGATGTACAAGCAAGTAAAGAATTCAGCCCAGCTGTGGATCAATTCTCTACCCTGAAATGAGAAACAAAATATGTAATATAAGTGTGGGATGAGAAAAGTGACTCTCCAGATAGTTCTGAAATACACTTCTCAGCATCTTTTATTAGATATGATTGTTGTATGTTAACAGTTGCAACATCTGACAGGTTTTTCATCCCTTGTATTAATGATCTGTATATTCCATACAAATATCATAAACAATACAGAAATATCATATGTTTCCTTTAAAAAATTATTCATTTGGGTTTTAAAAATAATATCTTCTTTCATGACCATTTGAGATTGTGGTATGTTTAAGGAACTTAAGGGGAAGGAAAAAAACCCCAGCAAAATCTGTAGTGTGTTCATTCATTCAATCAATCAGAATAGAGCTGGAAGGAAACTTGGAGGTCTTCTAGTCCGGGGGTCTCCAACCTTTTGGACCTCAGGGACCACCAAATGCATAATTTCAAATCCCTTGGACCACTGGAAGGGGGGAGGCTCAGCCGCCTTTCAGGCCTACCTGTCTGCTTCTGCAAGGCCTCCAGGTGGGAGGCCCAAAAGAAAGTGCGCGGTCCAAGCACAAAGCCTGGAAACCTCTTTTGTGTTCCTTCTCTCAAGAAGCTTAGTCAATCTGAGTGAAGGAAAACGAAGACGGGCAGACTGACGGTGGCTTGCTGACATTGGTGGGAAAATCAGTCCCATATTCCAGAGCTGTAGTAGTCACAGGACTGGTCCTTTGGTCAACCTGGAGCAGCTCCTCCACCTGGGTGCACCAGCCTTCAGGGGAGCTGCCGGCAGGCCGGTGCACCCAGGTGGAGAAGCTGCTCTGGGATGACCAAAGGGCCAGACCTGTGACTACTACAGCTCTGGAATATGGGACCGGCCTGTAATGGGGCTGGAAATCTCCGCCATAGGGGGTGGCACTGCAATGTCCAACTTTGCAGGTGGTGCAACATGCAAAAAGGAGTGCATCCCTTGCTGGCTGGAATGAGGTAATGGTGCTGTTGCGAAGGGAGCAGCCCAAGCAGCGGTGGCAATGGGTGAAAGGTACAGGAGCGAAGCACTACTTGCATTTGTGCAGCATCAGCATTCCACCTTCGCCAGCGGAATATTTGTGCCAGCTGGTGGTGCCAAGGCAGCCCCCGTCTTTTGCCACTTGGGGCTCAGAGATGTAAACCGTGTCCTGGAAGCATTACAGCAGAGAAAAGAAGAAGCTGGAGTCAACCCAACTTTGCTGTCCATTGCGGATGCTAGATCAGCCCCCTGCAAACTCTCATCTCTTGAGGAGCCCAGCCAAAGTTTCCCGCAGCGCTTCAGTGAGCATTCCTCGGGAGACAAGAGTTTAAGGGGCCAATCTAGCATCCGGGCTAGCTACAAGAGAAACGTTCATTCTCGGCCATATTTGAGATTTCTAGCTGCAATGGACAGCAAAGCTAGTGTTGACCTCAGGCGGTTGTCTCTGCTAATAGGCGGCCAAGCTAACTGCCTGAGGGACCCATCCTGTCCCTGGGAGTCAAAGTGCTGAAGTGCGAGCTGCGTGGGAAACTTCAACCGGGCTCATCGAGAGAAATGCAAAGATTTCTCTGCGGATCTCCAAAATTTTCTCACAGACCACCAGTGGTTCACGGACCACCAGTTGGTGACCACTTTTCTTTCTTTTTTTTTTTATTGAAAAAGTTTTTCAAATACAAATTTTTCCCCCTTTCCCCCCCTCCTCCCTAACCCCCCCTCGCCCTCCCCTCCCCCTGTGGCTTCTTCAGGGTACAACCCAAATTCATAACAGATTATATAATACTTTACCATCCCCTTGCTCCATCCCCCATATGCTGACCCTTTCTTTCTAATAATATTATTATATCCCCCTTATACTATACATTTCGAAATAACATTCTACTATAACATTATATAATAACTCCTAATTTAGCATAGTAATATTATTATATCCTCCAATTTAACAATTTTTACTCATGATCTACTCTTTTACTCCTCCCCCATACATATATCTCTTAAATCAAATCTTTCTTGTATATTAATATGACATTTCAAAGCAACCTTCCACTATAAAACTATATAATAAATCCTAATTTAACATTTATTCAACTCATAGTCTGCCCATTTCCTCCACCCCCATAGATATATCACTTAACTCAAATCTTTTACATATATTCATATCTAAACATAATATCTCTTTTCTTCAACTAAACCTTCAATAAGCTAACCTATCTCCACCCACATTCCTACAGAACTACCATACATAATAGTTCTTGATCTCTTTATTCTTCTGCCCACACCACTAAGAAGTATTCCCTTATATAAATAAAATCCTCAAATGACTTTAAGCTTGTAATCCATATAATATCTTCTGTAGTGTCTTTCAGCTGGATTGTTAACTCCATCACCCATATTAGGGTAACATCACATCCTAATTCCAACAGTATGTTCGGTATCTTCAATTACCATCTGCCCCCATCAACAATAGATGTCTTGATATATAAAAAACAACCACCCGAGTGACTTTATATTTGTATTCCATATAGTGTCTATAGTAGTGTCTTTCATCTAGATTATTAATTCCAACCACTGTAATAGGGTAACAACGAGATCTTCTGCATGCCCCAATCCCATAACTCTCTTGCCTTGTAGCTCAGCATAAACGTAATACATTTATCAAAGAATCCAAAATAGATAATTCCAATCCAATCAGTTTAAGGTCCTTTTCACATCCCAAAAGTACAGCACTGCAGAGGTCTGTCACTCTCCTCAGGATAATATAAATCAATACTTTGCCTCAGCTATCTTTTCATATATTCAATCATCCCTTAGATAACTGGCATTACACTGTTGTTTAGTTTAAAAGTTTTTGTTTTTGTAAGACCTGCTTCTTCTTTTCTTGACTTTTTGTGGGTTAGATCTCCATCCTGATTTCCTTTCTATAAATTGTGTATCAACTATTTGGTTTTCATGCTGATCTATAACTTGATCTTGTTGATTTTGCTTTTGTGGCTTAAGTCTCCATTCTGGTTTCTTTTCTTTAAATTGTATGTCAACTAATTGATTTCTATGCTGGTCTGTACCTTGATGAATCATCACATTAGAATCCAAAGCCGCCTCTCTTGTATTTATAAATAGTCCAGCTGTAACCTCTGAAGGAGAATCCAGAAGCTGCTCATCTACAAAGTCCTCTGTAACTTGTTGTTTTTCCATTACTTCCATCTCTTTCTGCTTATCCTGAATTTCTATCTCTTGTTGATTTTGCTTTTCTTTATTCCACTCATGTATTATACATGAAGATGTTGAACCCATTTTAAGAACCTTATAGTAAAATTCTTCCGCTTTTTCAACAGAATTTAATTGATATCTTTCTCCTTGATATCTCAATATTATGCCAACAGGAACATCCCACCTGAATGAGATATTTTGTTTGTTTAGCTCAGTCACCAAAAATCCAAATTTCTTTCTATCTTTTAATATCGGGCCTGGATGGGGAGAAACAGGCTCCGACTCAACCCCTCCAAGACCGAGTGGCTGTGGCTTCCAGCGTCCCGATATAGCCAGCTGACGCCATCGCTGGCTATTGGGGGCGAATCACTCGCCCCCACGGAGAGGGCTCGTAACTTGGGCGTCCTCCTGGACGCACGGCTGTCTTTAGAAGATCATTTGACGGCCGTGGCCAGGGGGGCTTTTTATCAGGTTCGCCTGATACACCAGTTGCGTCCCTTTCTAGATCGGGATTCTCTACGCACAGTCACTCAGGAACTAGTCACTTCCCGCCTGGACTACTGCAACGCTCTCTACATGGGGCTCCCCCTGGGGTGCACCCGGGGGCTCCAGCTGGTCCAGAACGCGGCCGCGCGGGGGATTATGGGGGCGACGAGGCGCTCCCATGTGACACCTCTCCTGCGCGAGCTGCACTGGCTTCCGGTGGTCTTCTGGGTGCGCTTCAAGGTGTTGGTGACCACCTTTAAAGCGCTCCATGGCTTAGGGCCGGGGTACTTACGAGACCGCCTTCTGCCACCAATAGCCTCCCACCGGCCAGTACGCTCGCACAGAGTGGGCCTCCTCAGGGTGCCGTCCGCCAGACCATGTCGGCTGGCGACCCCCAGGGGGAGAGCCTTCTCTGTGATGGCACCCACCCTCTGGAACAACCTTCCCCCAGAGTTGCGTACAATAACAGACCTCCGGATTTTTCGTCGGGCCCTGAAAACCTATTTATTTCAACTAGCCAGGCTGGCTTGAGTTAAATTTTAAATTTTAAATTTTAAATTGATTTTAAATTGGGTTGTTTTAATTTACGGCCAAATATTTAATTATTTTAATACTGTTTTTAAATTTTGTATGCTCTGTTTTTACCTTGGCTGTGCACCGCCCTGAGTCCTATTTCGAGAAGGGCGGTATAGAAATTTAATAAATAATAATAAATAAATAATAATAATCGGGCGGCAACTCTTTATATATCCAGCTCTTTCTTCCATACAATTGTAGAGTAGAATTAAAAGACTTTTGCACAATATCATTTCTTATTTCTTTATCTGTAAAATAAATCACCACATCTCTAGGCAATTGCCTTTGCTTTGCAATCCAAGAATTTACTCTATAGGCCTTGTCGATCTTACAAGATACCTCCTCTGGATGAATCTTTAAAATCCCAGCCAGAACTTCAGCAGATATTTTTCTTAAATCATCTCTATTGTTTTCCTGTAACCCTCTCATTCTAACCGCAAATTCTGTGAGCCTGTATTGCATCATTGTAACTTCTCTTTCAATCCCTTGTTTTATATTTTCTGTATTGTAAGTCTCGTGATCAGCTTCCTTTTTAGACTTTACTTCAGAGCTATTGTCTTGAATATTTATCAATTCATTTTCCATTCTTTGTATTTTGTTGTTCAAATTATAAATCTTATCATCAACTTCCTCCATTTTAGACTCTAATAACTTGATATTTGTATCCATCTTTATAACTATTTCTGAAAAAGCATTAGTCACTGTTACAATCTTTCTTTGTAGGTTATCATACTTTAATTGTATGAATTCTTTAATTTCCTGCTTGAATTTTTCAAAATTCTGGTTCACAATCTCGTCATGTCTTGCCATTTCCTTCAAAACAAATTCTTTTAAATTAAAACCATCCTTCTGAGCCTGTAAACTTGAAACTTGCTCACATAATTGTAAATGGGGGAACCCCCCCCCCGCTGCTTGTTTGTCTGGCTTTGTTAATTTTAACGCCATCCTGCCACACAGACAAACTCTTTTTGAAGAAAGAGGACTTCTCTCCAACAAGATCAATATCAGATCTCCAAGAAAAAAAAAGAAACTTAGAATAGAAATTTTTTCTTTTCCCTATTCTAGCCAGCACTGTTTGCTCCGCTACTTTGTAACTTGTTACGGAGGGACTTTCACTTTCAGCTACTTCTCAAGCCTCAGTGGTCGCCATTTTAAGCTTTTTTTTTCCTTCGCTTAGAAACACTTGTAAAATCATTAAAAATACTTGCAATTTAGGGTCCCAAGTCCAGATCTCATCCTCTTTAATTAAGCAATCTGTTGTTTTCATTGAAAGGCTTGATCTCATCGCCTGGCTCTGCAAGAGGCAGAGGTCTCCTGAAGCCCGGAGCAGCGGCAAGGGAAATAGGGAGCCTCATCCTGCTTCGTCCCCAAGAGTAAAGGAAAAACTCTGGGGACTTCGCAGAGGGTTCTACCTACCCTCGCCTGCTCTATCTCACTTTTCCTTATGGAAATGGAGTTTTTCGAGCCGCCTTTCAGATGTAAAGGCGGCTCTTTACGAGCGACGGGGCTGGCGGTCTCAAAGGACCATCTGGTGGTGACGGAAGTCAAACCGGAAGTCAGTGACCACTTTTCTAATCCAATCCCCTGATCAAGCAGGAGACCCTTTTAGGTAGATGGCTGTCCAGTCTTTTCTTAAAAACCTCTAGTGATGAAACTCCTACAAATTCTGAAGGCAAGCTATTCCATTGGTTAATTGCCCTCACTGTTAATTCCAGGTTGCTTGATTAGTTTCCATTCATTGTTTCTTGTCTTGCCTTCTGGTGCTTTGGAAAATCAGTTGACCTCCCCCCACCCACCCAGCCTCTCAAATACTGGAATACTACTATCATGTCACCCTTAGTCCTCCTTTTCTCTAGATTGGCCATACTCAATTCCTGCAAATGTTCTTGATATGCTTTTGTCTCCAGGCCCTTAATCATCTTAGTTGCTCTTCTTTGCACTTTTTCAAATCTCAACATTTTTTTTGTAATTTGGTGACCAAAACTGGATGCAGTATTCCAGGTGTGGTCTTACTATGGCTTTATAAAGTGGTACTAATACTTCACATGATTTTGATTCTATGCCTCTGTTTATGCAACCAAGGATTGTATTACCTTTTTTTAGCTGCTGCCACACACTTCAAGCTCATGCTTAAGTGATCGTCCACTAAGACTCCAAGGTCCCTGTCATAGTTACTGTTTTTGACCAGGTTTTGCCTAATCTGTACTTGTACATCTTTGGTTTTCACTGTCTAGGTATAAAACCTTGATTTTCTCCACATTAAATTTCAAGTCTGTCAGATCTTTTGAATCCTGACCTTGTCTTCTGGGATGTTGGCTATTCCTGCCAGCTTAGTGTTATTTGCAAATTTGATGAATTCCCCTTCTATCCCCTCATCTAAGTCATTTATGAAGACATTGAAGAGTACTGGGCATAAGACGGAACCTTGTGGTACCCACTGCTTACTTTCTTCCATGTAGACATAGTACCATTAAGGACTACACTTTGAGTATGGTTTTTCAGCCAGTTACAAATCTATCTGGTGGGGAAGCTGTCTATCCCACATTTTTCTAGTTTACCAAGAATAGGTTGTGGTTTAGTCACTTTGTCAAGTAATGAAATAAATCAATTTGTCATGATCTATTTTTAACAAACCCATGCTGGCCACTAGTTATAACTTTATTTCTACATGTTCACAGGTCTATTTTTTTATTATTTTTTCTAGTATCTTGAAGCCATGTTAGGTTGATTGATCTCTTTTTTTATTTTCCTTTTTTGAATATGGGAAAAGCATCAGCTCTTTTCCAATCTTCTGGTAGTTCCCTGGTGCTCTAGGATTTTTTTAAGATATGGTACAATGGTTCTGAGATAACATCTGCAAGCTCCTTCAGAACTCTGGGATGTAATCCATCAGGTCCTGATGATTGATATTCATCAAGGTTAGACAGGTGTTCTCTTATCATTTTCTTGCCTATTTTAATTTTTGTTTCTAGTCTGTCTTTTACAGTTATGATTTTGGGCTATAGCTTCTTTTTGATTGAAGACTGATGCAAAGAGTGAGCTCTGCTTTCTCTCTGTTGTCTGTTACTTCAATCAATCAGAATAGAGCTGGAAAGAACCTTGGAGGTCTTCTAGTTTAACCCCCTGCTGAAGCAAGAGATCCTGTACCATTTCAGGTCTTTAGTGGACTGACTGTTTCCTTGACTTTTTTCTTATTATTTATACTATGTTGAAAGAAACGTTTTTTAAAAAAATATCTTTGACATTTTGAGCCTTTGCTTTGTTGGTGGCCCTAAGCAAGAAGGTTGCTGCTGATAATTTCTTTCAGACAAAACCTCATCATATATGTGCTCTAAAGTACTTTATACTCCTCTATTGGGAAGAAAAAGCAATTTTTGTTGACTTCCCTATTTATTATCTCAGCCAATAGCATTTATTCTACTTACCCATTGTTAATTCCATTCTCCAATTAATATTGCTAAGATTTTTCTTTTCTTTTCTAGGTTTCTGCTAAGTTTTTCTTGTTCCTGCTCATGAAGTATATTTATGATTAATTACAGTTTCCCAGTTCAGGAAAGACCTCAGGGACTCTATTGACATATTTACCTATATGTCAATAGTATCATAATTTACTATGTGATATTGTCTGGATCTATATATGGAAATGAACAGCAATTATGAGTCTACTTCCAAGGTTTTAATTCATCAAAGAGCATATAAATTACTGGAGAACAGCAGCACTCCTTCTGTCAACTGTTAATTCAGGTTCAGTTAGGAAGGCAGCAATATCACGACAAATCAGGTATCACCGAAGGAAAAGAAAGCTTATCAGCACCATCATCTCCTAAAATAAGAATAAAATAAAGTCATATATTATAACTTTATATGTCAGCATCAATGCCCCAATCGAAAACAGTTTTTCATAACCCTGTGGAAAGAGATCAGGTTGTTTTCACTCTTGGAAAAAATAAGAAGGTATTAAAAGTAAAGGTAAAGGTTCCCCTCGCACATAAGTGCTAGTTGTTCCCGACTTTAGGGGGCGGTATTCATCTCCATTTCAAAGCCGAAGAGCCAGCTCTGTCCAAAGACATCTCTGTGGTCATGTGGCTGGCATGACTAAATGCCAAAGGTGCACAGAACGCTGTTACCTTCTCACCAAAGGTGGTCCCTATTTTTCTACTTGCATTTTTTACATGCTTTCGAACTGCTAGGTCACGGGTCAACAACCTGTGGCTCTGGAGCCACATTTGGCTCTTTCATCCCTCTGCTGGGGCTCCCTGTCCCTGGTCAGCGCCACAATTTTGAGAGGAGCTACCAGTTAGTGGGGGGAAGCATGGCATGCCAGGAGGAGACTCTATGGCAATGGATGGGTTTTCCGGTCAGCTCCACAATTGATAGGGCTTTTGGTTAGGACAGGTAGAGGGAAAAGGACACTGCACTAGGTGGAGACTCTATGGTGTGGGAACCAGACTTCCGGTCGGCAGAGGAAAAAGGACGCCACACTAGGAGGAGACTCTATGGTGGGGGGAACCGGACTTCCGGTTGGCTCCAGAATTGAACGGGAGGCTTCCGGCTAGGACCTTTGTGGCTCTTTGAGGGTTTAAGGTTGCCAACCCCTGTGCTAGGTATTAGAAAATAATAAATACAAACAACTTGCATGTGCTCTTTTTAAATCTACCTCCTCTTTTTATTTCTTAACTGAAGCTTGATGTAGCTTTGGGGAGGGGGAAACAACATGGCCCTACTTGTCAGGATATTGAAAAACAGACAGACTTCATAAAAAGTTGTTTCATAGGTAATCATTGGGAAAATAAGGTGAAAACGAAATGGCCTTATATTGATTTCTACACTTAAACTTAGCAGAATTGGTTATTACTGATATACTGAAAAAGAAACATTCTCCAGTATATTACCGATATCACTATTCATACCTACCTACCTATAAAGTATATGTAATCAAAGAAACCGCCCTGGAATGAGAAAGCAGGCAATTGATGAAACTACGTATATGTTTGCAGATAACTGCAAATGAAAAGCTGAGAAATCCAAGAGAAAAATATTCTGCCAATTGTATAAGAACATGAACACATGAGGCAGGAAAAAAATCACACCTTTTGAGGTGTTGAAGTAATTTAGCACCAAGAACACTTTCACTTAACCTAGCTAAACAGTGTGAGGCACGAGGGTAGAAAATGACAGCAGCTACCATGTCACAGTACGCTAAGAGAATTGTACATGCCAAGATGATGTTTCTACTTGAAAAATGGAAAAGAACCACAAGTTTTACTGATCCTAAAGTACAATAACTAACTGAAAAAAATCTGAAGCCTACTGTGGAAAGTGGGTCTTCCATGTTCTTGATATTTCAAACAACACACACACACACACACACACACACAATTTTTTAAGACAGGGTAAGCATGATTGATATGCTATATCAGTGATATGCTATATCTTTTCGGTACAGAGTGCGCTGGAGCACTGGAACCCGGAAGAGAGTAGCTGGCTGGTGCGCATATGCACAGCAGCCAGTTGCACTTCTGTGTTCCTGTGCAAGCATGCATGCCAGACAGGTGGCACTGGCCAGCTGTTCTCTTTCGAGTTCTGGTGCGCGCATGCCAGTCTTCGACCAGCTGGCTGGCACATATGCATGCGCCAGAACCTGGAACAAAGCAGCTAGCTGGTGTGCATGTACCCCAGACTAGCTGGCTGGCGCACATGTGAATGATGGAACCCGGAAGAGCAGCTGGCAATGGCGCGTGTGCCCACAGAGAGGGCTCTGTGTGCCACCTCTGGCACACGTGCCATAGGTTCGCCATCACGGTACTATATGATTCATACAAGATATGTTATTTGGATTTATTTCTGTGGATTCTTTCACCTGTACAATGATTTCGAGATTCAATATGTCTGTGGAAAACTACTTATCAGATTTATAAAATCTGATAACAAACAATCAAGAGATACACTGTCCCATCTTTATAGACAAGAGACAAATTTATTTCTGTTATACTGAACACAGCATAAGAAAAACAATCTTGTTGCCTAAACATACGTTTCTCATTTGAAAGTAGAGTATTGACTGGAATTCTTCTGTTTTTACTTTACCTTTATTCTTAACAAATCTTAATAATCAAGAGCTCAGACAAACATGTTGTTTGTATTAACTATTCCCAGCCCAGATACCTATAAGAATGTGATGATATGGCTTGTTAGATAAGGATAAATTCAGATAAACTTTTGCCACCTCTGAAGCATTAACGCTTCCATTTTTCAATTTGATATTTTAAGGAGAAAATAATTCCAAGATAATATATTTTATATGAATTTTATATTCTGTTTTTCATTAAACACACAAAAATGGTACTATAAAAGCAATGGTGAAATCCATTTTTTTTTACTACTGGTTCTGTGGGCGTGGCTTGGTGGACGTGGTGTGGCTTGGTGGGCATGGCAGGGGAAGGATACTGCAAAATCTCCATTCCCAGCCCACTCCAGGGGAAGGATATTGCAAAATCCCCATTCCCACCACACTCTGGGGGCAGCCAGAGGTGGTATTTGCCAGTTCTCAGAACTACTCAAAATTTCCACTAACGGTTCTCCAGAACCTGTCAGAACCTGCTGGATTTCACCCCTGTATAAAAGGGTAAATGGATCAAATGAATTGTAAAACACAAATTAAAATTTATGGAAATAAAACAACTTTTATAATAGCATAATAAATCAGTTCTAAAAGTGTAAAGGATACATGTAGAAGAGAACAGGTGTTTAAGAAAAACCCAAGACTGTCCAAGGTCCATATAACTTGTAGAACTTCCCCAAGATGTTTTTTTTTTTTTTCATTTTTGTGCATGGACAACAGATGAGACTATTTTAAGACTGGGTGGGCAATTTAAGACTGGGTGGGCGAGAGGGAGCAAAGAGCAGAATAATTATTTCAAAAAATCATTCACACTGAAGTGAGATTTCATTATTGTTATTCTTAAACTCACAATTATATTATTGTTTGATTTACTGTACAAGTATATAAAACAAATAGAATTCTCTTTTCCGCTTCTTCTTTATCATCTACATTGGCGTTTTCAAATTTTATAACTTTGGTATTTCAATATTCCAATATTTAATTCAATTCTGGGAATTGAAGTTCATATAGGTTAAAATCGCCATGTTTGAAAACACACACACACATCTGAATCTACCATGTCAAGTGGATAATGAAGAATTCTCTCCCCACCCCCAATAATTTGATATTTACTTATTTCTCAAATTTCTACACATCCGTTTCATCTAAGCAAGACTGGGAAGACATTAAATATTCAACTTCAAATATTGCTTTCAAATGCTGGGTAGTGGAATAAAGTTGACAATGTTGAGTTCAGATGACATGGAAAAAGTGAAAATAAAAAGAGTGGATAATATAGATCAGTGATAGCTAACCTTTTCTGGACCGAGTGTCCAAAGTGTGCATGCGAATGCACGTGCACCCCCGAACCCCCAAAATGCAATATGTGTGCCCCCCCGTGCATGCTCCCTGCCCCCCCCACATGTGTGCATCCCCCACATGCACCCCACCCCTGCATATGCATGTGAGGCTCCCCGCACGCATTCTGCCCTCGCATGCATGTACGTGCACCCCCCTCCGTGCACTCCACCCCCCATGTATGCATGGCAGAGACCTGAAGACCAGCTGGCTGGCGGGAGGCGCGCGTGCATGTGCAGTATAGCTGAACTGGGGCAACGATTTACGTGCCCACAGAAGGTACTGCGTGCCACCTCTGGCACCTGTGCCATAGGTTTGCCATCAAGGCTATAGATGCTTCTCTCTAGTTACTATTTCATGCAAAGCTGCCCACTGTTTCTTTCTGGTTGAAGAATTGGATTTGATTCAGTTATCTCAACCTCAATCAAACCATGAGAAGGCAGTAATTGAATGGACCTTATGTTGATTAAATTTGTAGTAACAACAGGATTGCCATTGTTTGTTGAAGTATGTAAGAAAACCCAAAAGACTGAAATAACTCTTGGGATTACATTGCAGCTAATTGGTTCATCTGCCATGAAAGAAAGATATTGCTCCATCTGATTGTTTCGAATACTGAACAGGCTTTGGATGCCTTCTGGCCTCCATGTGTGAGCCTGAACAAACAAAATATGACAGCAGCTTTACAGCAAGACACAAGGATAACCAACTTAATAATGAAGGATTCTGATGTCCAGTTGAATGGAATATGCATATCTATGTTTCAAATCAAATAGCCCCAAACAAAAGGAACCCAAAGAAAAACCAAATAATATAAACTTGCAGCTCGCCGGTATACAAAAATGATGCTGACACACTAGCCTCTGTCCATATGATTTAACCTTGGATTTCAGTATACCCTGATAGTGCTGGTATTTTCACTAAGCCTAATAAATAGAAGATGCTGAATTCAGCAAAGAATTTTCTCCAGCCCTTATTTATTTGTATTTTTAATATTTCATGTCACTGGAAATAAGAACGATTAACTTTCCAAATACTATTCTACAGGTTTCTTAAAATTAGACAAATATGTCAAGCAGTTAAAGAAAAGGAAGTTATTAAATGATAATTTTTCTTTGTTTAAAGAAAATACGTTGGTTATCCATATAATTTCAAAAAATCATTCACACTGAGGTGAGATTTCATTATTGTTATTCTTAAACTCAGAAACCTGGCTGGGGGAAAAAACACAGAGTCCTGCTTGTCTGCTTATTTCCTCATAAGTAGCCGGTCAACAAGAAGTTTTCTAATGTGAAAGAGAATAAGCATGATGAAAGATCAATAATGATAGAGAACAGAAAAGTAGGGTGAAACTCATAGTAGAAAGGGAAAGAAAATGGGCAAAAGGAAGAAGAAAAATGGACAGTGAAATATACTATGTGAAGTAGAGGTAAAGCTGTAATGCTAAAAGAGAAGTTCAAAAAGAAAACTGAATACAAATTTGCCCAAACCAGAAAAACAAAATGGTTGTTGCTTGTGTTAGCATGATTCATTATGTGCTTTTACAGTGGTTCCCAGATACCAACTACATTGGTCCCAGGAATTGCTATTGGTTCCAGACACTTCTTCATTAAAATTTCCCTTGGCTAGCCAGATTTTCTCTCCAAGCACAGCTGGTGGTAGCGTGCGTCCATGGAATTAGCCTTGTCAGAGAGAATATTGATTTGCAAGTTGATGTATTAATGCATGGCTGCTTCTGGCAATGCTTCTTTCTCCAGCCTGGATAATACTAACCTATTACTAAACAGTCAGGAAGGGCTATAAAACTTGCTCAATAAAGACAGTCTCTTGCAGGTAATTTTGCCATGGCATGCCCTTCCTAATACTCCCTATGCCCACTACAGCTCCCAAGGAATAGGACTACCTAATGTAAACTTAGAATTATTCATAATTTTTTGTTAATGGTTTTTATTCTGGCCTACCTTGTCCATCTCTTCTTTGGCCTTGGACCTAAAGATTCCGGACCTGCGCACTTTCCGCCGTGCCCTCAAAACATTCCTGTTTCAGCAGGCCGGCCTGGCCTAACTTTCCCTTTATATTGCTTTTTTTAAATTTTATTTTAAACAGGGATATATTAAATGTATTTTTTTCGTTCGCTGTTCACCACCCTGAGTCCCTTAGGAATAGGGCGGTATATAAATTTAATAAATAAATAAATAATAAATAAATAAAGCTTCATTGGTTGGCAATATGGTCTAAAAACATTTGAATCCCTACTAACCCAATTTATTTCACAAGATCGGTATGAGAATTAAACGTGAAACTATATGCACACCAAGCTGAACTGCAGGAAATGGATAAAGCAAGAAAAAAAGGGTGAGAGCATAGACAACAGTAGACAAAGAATAGCAATAGCACTTAGACTTATACACTGCTTCATAGTGCTTTGCAGCACTCTCTGAGCAGTTTACATATTGTCCCCAACAATCTGGCTCCTCATTTTATTGACTTTGGAAGGATAGAAGTCTGAGTCAACCTTGATCCCATCAAGACTCAGCCCTTGACCCTTAATCCTTGACCCCAACCTAGAATTAAGAAGAAATTTCCTGAAAGTTACAACAATTAATCGGTGGAACTTGCCTTCAGAAGTTGTGGATGCTCCAACACTGGGGGTTTTTAAGAAGAGCTTGGACTGTCACTGCGTTTTTTTATTTCCCAGCTGAGCTTCATTATTTTTGGACTAATAGATTTACTGTAGTTTTGCCAAGTTCCTTATCAGTACTTTACTACGCATGTCCGCATTCCTTCACTTGCTTCACACTTTTTCCTTTGTTCTCTTGCCAGAGGTCCGGCTGGACCGGCAGGAGATCTCGTTGCCAAAATGTAACAATTACTTTTCTTAGTTAGTGAGGTGTTTTATTTTCTTTATAACAAATAAATGAGTTTTATTAGAAACCTTTCTTCGCGTTTCTTTATCAGAATATTGCAACTTGGAATAAGCCACGATCCATCTCCTCTAAACCAGGGTGATTTTTCCCAGAGCCAAACATGGGATTAATTGAAGCCCTGACATGGACAACCATTTGTCTGAAATGGTATAGGGTTTCCTGCTTAAGTGAGGCTTTGGACTAGAAGACTTCCAAGGTCCCTTCCAACTCTGTTATTTTGTTGCTCTGTTAGGATCGAACTCCAGGCTGTGGGTACAGTTTTCCTACAATACTATATTCTAAACACTGCACTGTGAGTCTCTTTAAGCCACCAGGAATAATCATATTACATATTCGCACACCACATATGATTCACATATCATATTACAACACAGCACTCAAAGGAGATATGGCATCAATTCTACTTTAAAATAGCTTAGACAGCCCTCTTAATAAAAATCAATAAAATGAGTATTTTTTAAAAAAGCCGACATCCTGTAAATTCACTAAATCTTATGAGCTTAACTGTCTCACAGCTTTCAGAATTTTAATTTTCTTATAAGATTTAATCTACTGTTAAAAAGATAAATTGAAGGGACAGTGGACAAACTATAGTATATGACCATATAAGACAGGCCAAAGACACAATCTTGGAACCTGTGACTAATCTGAAGGGAGAACCAATTTTGTTCACATCTGCTTTTTCTTTTACCAAAGCTCAATGGCTATTTTGCCTCACCAAAACAATCTTAGAATACCACATCTGGAATTAAGTAGTGGAGTTAAAATCCCAGTTAGAAACTAACAGACAGGAAGAAGTTTTAGTCAGTCAGTCAGTCAGTCTGTCTGTCTGTCTACCTATCTGAAGATTATATATATATATAATTGAGTGAATCCTCAAGATGTCACTAGATCATACTGAATGCAATTAATGTATACCATTTTCCCTCACCAGGATTTTGGCAAAATCTACTTTTATATAATTACTTTGCCTTGTAAGTAATACTGACAAAAATGTCAGTAGAGGTTTTTCTTTAAATGTCTTACTGAAGCTGTTATTTGCAACTTTCAGTCTATTTAAAAAAAAATACTTAACACCATACATTGGCATGAAACTGCTCAGGTCCTTCAAAATTGGCATTTACAAAGATTGTATAAAGCAATCAAAAGTGTAATTTGGCAACTGTAGTGATATGAGAGAAGTGCCTGTCCTTGACCTGCTAATTTGGCTATGCCCTCTAGAAATCTCTACTGCTTCAAAGGTTTTCTTCAGTTATCACTTTGGTTTGCTGGCAGCCTCAGCATACAATAAGTGATCTCTGTGCACAAATGGGGCTCATTTTTGCTTAACTGTTGTCAGATCTAATTTGACAGTGTGAAGCAATGCACATTGGAGGAAGAAAAAAATAAGGCTAATAACATAGGTGCAATAATAGGACTTGTTAATATCTAATAATAATATTAGTTGATATATATAATAATATTAGTTGGCTTGGTGGGCATGGCAGGGGAAGGATACTGCAAACTAATAATATTAGTTGATATAGTGATATCAATTAATAATAGTGATATCAACTAAACTGGAAACAAATTGTGATTATGTTTTAGTGAAACAAACTCAACTTATGGCTTGGCAATGGTAGTGAAATAAGATATATTAGACATGATTTTAAAAAAGGTCTGTCTCTGTGTATACATATACACTAAAGGCATATATATATATGTCTTTGCTGCCAATTTGCTCCCAATTGGAGCCAATTTGCTTCCAACATTAAATGTCTAAGGCTGTTCATACTAACCAGTGGTGAAATCCAAAATTTTTTACCACTGGTTCTGTGGGTGTGGCTTGGTGGGCATGGCAGGGGAAGGATACTGCAAAATCTCCATTCCCTCCCCACTCTTGGGGAAGGATGTTGCAAAACCTCCATTCCCACCCCACTCTGGGCCAGCCATATTTGCCAGTTCTCTGAACTACTCAAAATTTCTACTACCAGTTCTCCGAACTGCTCAAAATTTCCACTACCGGTTCTCCAGAACCTGTCAGAACCTACTGGATTTCACCCCTAATACTAACCCATTCACGTTTCAGAAAATTCTGTTAAAGTGACCACACTCAAATGTTTGAATGATAGTGTTTACAGCTAGCAAGTATGCACAGTCCAGTCCATAAACACACCTGAATCCATGTACAGTGAAGAAGAAAAACTTTTTTAAAAAAGCAAATTAAGTTATATAACTTATTCTTCAAGACTGCACTCAAGACTGAACTCTCTATTTAAGGACCCTAAAATAGGAAGTATATTTTCAGTATTTGATCAGGGTTGCCGAGAATCGGGTGGCAAATATATTTAATAAATTATTATTAAAACAATATCTTGATTTCTCCTCTAATTCTTGCCTGGTATAGGCCTGAAATGGAAACAGCTTCAAGGTAGCACAGCTAGCGAGGTGATTTTTTTTTTTTTTTTAATCAAGAGCCTTGCAAAGAAAGCAGTTAATATGACACAGGGGAAACAGATTACCTGGAGGAAATAATTTACCCCAAACAAACCCAGACTGCTTGGGGCTGAAATCAATTCCCATAAGCTTAATTGGCTGTATCAATTAACACAATTTTAGACTTTGTTTGTTCCATGTTGTACAGCATGGGTATCAAACTGGCGGTCTGCGGGCTGGATGTGTCATGCTCAGGCTCCGCCCACCCCAGTTCCATGAAGGGAAAAAATGTCGTGAAATGTCACGTTACAGCAACGTGATGCCATGAGTTTGACACCCGTGTCCTACAGAGTCCTTGTGTCTTTTGATTAAAGACTTAAGAAGAATTTAGGGATGGCTTTAAGAGAAGAGTAGATAAATTCATGAATGATATATAAATGAATACCTGTCATCCATATCAACCCTAGAGCAGAAAGTTTTGGCCTTTTAGGATTGCTTTCCAAAAGGTCATTAGATAGGACAAAGAGCTGAACAAAAATATTTATTTCATATTAATAAAATGACATTACATTAAATGCAGTAAATAAAATGATTTCCCATAATTTTTCCATTGTGTCACATTAAAAAATCAAACTTCTATGGAAATTTTGAGGGCTCTAGGAATGGAACCAAAGCTTTAGGATGGGAACTATATGCAGTTCTAGATCCCCTCTGTTCTGTAGAATCCTTAATTGAGAAGAAGTTAACCAAATACTGGAAATGGAATAGAGAGGTCATTTGGTTAAGTACACATATGACTAAGTACGGCTAGAATTAGAATGTTTCCACTAGAGCAGGGGTATCAAACTCAAGGCCCAAGGGCTGGATCCAGGTCACAGGGTGCTTAGATCTGGCCCGTGGGGCTGACCTGGAAACAGCAAAGGATTGGCCCGCAGTGCCTCTTCCAGCAAAATTGAGCTAGGGAGGGCTGCATGTACCCCTCCCTAGCTCTATTTTCACTAGCAGAAGGTTACAATAGACCATTGTGGCCAAAAATGGAGCTCAGGTGCCCCTGACATGAGTGACGTCGATCTGGCCATGCCCACCCTGACCTCGCCCACCTCAGCCCCCAAGGTCAAACAAAACCCTGATGTGGCCCTCAATGAAATCGAGTTTGACACCCCTGCACTAGAGGTATAAGTGTGGAAGGATCTATAATCTTTCTTGTATTTGAATCCAAATTATAGAACTCCAAATTGATACTATTTAGCCTCCACTTGAAGTGGAAACCTTCTGGACAATTGACTCCTTTGATTAAGTGCTTTTGTTGTTAGAAAGTGTTCCTAACATTCAACTGGAGTGTACTTCTGTGTAAATGAATGCCATTATTTTAGATTTAATTGTCCTTTTCATCTTTGCAGAATGTTTGCAGAGTGCTTTCTCCCCCAGTGTTCTCTTAAGGATAAATATACCAAGTTCCATCAAATTCTCTTTTTAAGGTTTAATTTCTGGCCCTCTGATAATCTTCATTGTTTTTCTGTGAATCCTTCCTAGAGTGGGGTGAACAGAAAAGTTCTTGGGATTGTGGTCAACCAAAGCATCTTGAACTATTGCAATGAGCATTACATGGAGCTGCTCTTGAAGATCAGTCATAAGCTGCAAGCAGTTATAGGTGAATTTCAGTATGCTCATATAACACTCCACTTCACCTACTGCAGTGGTTACCAGTAAGCTTCCAGATGCAATTCAACGTGCTAGTTATCAGTTATAAAACCCTTGATGCAAAGGTGGGTTTCAGCAGGTTCTGACCAGTTCTGGAGAACCGGTAGCGCAAATTTTGAATAGTTCGGAGAACCAGTAAATATCACTGATCACAGGTAAGACTGGCCATGCCCCCATCTATTCTCTGCCTCCCGAATGCCAGCTGATCAGGAGGAAATGGGGATTTCGCAGTAACCTTCCCTGGATTGGGGTGGGAATGGAGATTTTACAGTATCCTTCCCCTGCCACGCCCACCAAGCCACGCCCACCAAGCCACACCACGCCCACCAAGCCACACCCACAGAACCGGTAGTAAAAAAAATTGAAACCCACCACTGCCTTGATGGCATACAACCTCGCCATCTGGGGCCTCCCCTAGCCCACCATATCTGCTTGCCCCATAAGATTTGAAAGACCAGGCAGGCTTTGTATCTTTTCTCTTAAGGAAAGTCATTTGATGGGACCTAGAAGTATGTTTTCTGTGTTTTCTTTCCTTTGTAATGACTTTCATGTTCTGGTTCTACAAATCTTTAAATGGTCTTTAAACACTCAATTTCTTCTCCAAGCTCAGGGAGCTATTGGCGTTTTAACCATTTAGGGAATCATCTATCTTGGTTATTGTATGCTTTCCCTGTTATATTTAGTACTATGTGATGTTGTTTAGTCTTGTTTTTAAGTATTGCATTACATTTAATTATATGCTACCCAAATTTCTAAGCTTTTATAAATTTATTAAATAGAAATTATTATTTTCTATGATTTAAAATATTTTCAGTTGATGTAGCCTTAAACTATGTTCACTTTTTTTTCAGCCACATTACATTGCTGATTAAGCTAACATGCTTAGATCTTTTTCACAAGTATATTACCAAGGTAGGTATCCTTATAACCTATACTTATACTTAGGAAGCCTGGGGGCACAGTGGTTAGAATACAGTATTGCAAGCTAATGCTGCTCACAGCCTGGAGTTCGATCTTGACAGGACTCAAGGTTGGCTCAGCCTTCCATTTTTCTGAGGTCAGTAAAATGATTGTTGGGGGCAATATGCTGATATTGTAAGCCACCCAGAGAGTACAGTAAAGAACCATGAAGCATTATATAAGTCTAAGTACTATGGCTATTGTACATTTGATTTTTTTTTAATCTCCCAGATGAAACAAAACTCTATACACTTATTTCCATTATGTTACTTTCAGCATACTTCTCTAGCCCACCTCCTAGGAGATTAGTAATCTAATGTTGTGTCATGTATCAATATATTGAGCATTTCCTTCACTAGAATGATCTTTGTTAATTTAATCCTGGTGAGCTTTGTTATGTTCTATCCTAGTGAATTGCTGAATGCTTTTTTGTTTGTTTTTGTTTACCTCCCCAATCTTTTGCCTTCTGGAAATGTTTAGATTGCAAGCTCTCTGCGTTTCAGGTGGAATGGCCTTTACTGCACAGGTATTCTGCTTAAGCCACATATCGTCATGTTAATCATATTTTGCTCATAGAATTTATAACCTTTCTGTTTTGATTATACCTCCTCCTTTTCATCTGTCATCAGAACTCTGATTTTGATCAATGAAGCCACATTTCCCCCCAGAAATGAATGAACAGTCACTGTAGCAGAAGGAGCTAATGAAACACAGGATGCTTATAATGAGGATAATTAGGCATGTTGCTAACTTGGTCAGAATAAACATGTGTGTAGAGAGCACACTACAAAAATGGAACAGAAAGCAATGAAAATCAGTTCAGAAAGAAATTATCACATGAATAGAAATAGAATTTTAGTAGTAACAACAGGAAATTCTTTAAAGCTGAATGAATCCATAACAACTTTCACATTCTGATAAACACTAGCGCAATTGGGTATTAAAAATTCTAATACAACTGAAGAAATAGGATACAACTATCTGTCCATAATTTGTATTTATTATAGTAAACACAGGTTTTTTTCATTATAGGGAAACACATTATCATCCAATAATGTGATAGCTTCTTTAGTATCTGAGAATCGAAATGCATACAATATTGTATGATTGGTCTGCAAATCTCTTTGCTTTTATTTTGCTTAAAAGTATTTGAGATCCATACAGATTAGAGCCACAGTGGACAGAAGATGGAGATAATTCCCTGCTGCAAATTGATTTAGCAACAATAAAACTAAAAAATTGTCCCATATATTTAAAATTTATGTGCACAATATAGCAAAACGAGAAGTACCTCATCTAAACCCATTTCTGTTCTTCTCTGGAGATTTCCTCTAAATTTCTTTGTGGAGAGCTCCACTCTTGTTTTTCATTTAGCCACTGAATTTCTAAGATGGACTTTATTCCTAAACTAAAGGTGTCCTTTTCTACAGCTCTGGGCACATGGTTAAGGTTTCTAAGGTCTATATCCATGATGGCGAACTGGTGGCACGCAGAGCCCTCTCTGATGGCATGTGAGCCATTGCCACAGTTCAGCTGCACTGCCAGCTGATCTTCGGGTCTCTGCTGTGAATGTGCGGGGGTTGGGGTGTATGCAGGGGAGCATGCGTGCATGCGCAGGGGGATAGGGTGCATGCACGGGGCATGCATACACGCAGAGGGGCGGGCGCATGCACAGGGGCAGTGCTTACGTTGCATTTTGGGAGGTCAGGTGTATATCCATTTGCATGCATGCATGCATGCTTTAGGCACTCGGTCTGGAAAAGGTTAGCCATCACTGGTCTATACTATGCCACAATTTTTCAGAAGAAATTTCTTTTATGTGTCTTTAAACTCTCTGTAACAATGTTGCTTCATCAGTCATTACTGATTTTTATGGAATTACTCTAGCATCTTCAACTGCTCTAACCTCATCAAGAATTGATACATGAGTCTAGACTCTCTGAGGCTGAGTGAAGATGAAGTAGCCTGTCAGACATGATCATACTGTACCCACATTTCTTCCATTCTCTTGCTCCTTCACCAGTTGTTGCTGCTGTGGTTATTAAACATTTGTATTGCCCAGTTGTTTTTCCTTGTCTATAGTCTTAGCTACATGATCTTGTGCAATAATTGCATTCTTACCAGAAGGGTAAACTAATCCTATCCAGTGGTGAAATCCAAATTATTTTACTACCGGTTCTGTAGGCGTAGCTTGGTAGGCGTGGTGTGGCTTGGTGGGCATGACTTGGTGGGAGTGGCCGAAGGATACTGCAAAATCTCCATTCCCACCCCACTCCGGGTAAAGGATACTACAAAATCCACACTCTCTCCCCACTCCTGGGGGAAGGATATTGCAAAATCTCCATTCCCACCCCACTCTGGGGCCAGCCAGAGGTGGTATTTGCTGGTTCTCCGAACTACTCAAAATTTCCACTACCAGTTCTCCAGAACCTGTCAGAACCTGCTGGATTTCACCCCTGATCCTATTTTACTATTTCCTTGCAGGAAAACGCAAAAAGATTGGAGACCTTTTTTCTTGAAGACTTGGTGAAGTACCATGTAAATATCATACAGATACCATTCCAAGTTCAGCAGATTTAGACATCCAAGGAGGACACGGAAAAGGGAGTTGCCAGAAACACACGAGATAAGAGACAGGCCCCAAACAGGAAAATGACATTCCAGCAGCAATAATGAGTTCTTGGAAACATGTAACTAGATAGAGAGGATAAATTTGGAAGCTCATCACCACTGGAATGGTGAGATTTGAAATTTTAGTGTGGAAAGCAATCTTCAACCCCCTAAAATAGTTCCAGCATCTTAACACTCCAGTATAAGATTCTCAGCTCCAGCAGAGTCAACAAAAACTCTACTAAGAAATAAAAAAAAAAGTGGTGATAGTGGGAGAGAAAAGCAGTTATGTGTAAGTCAGATACGATATTGTGACTAGTGTGCTAGGTTCCAGGTACTGGGTTCCTTTTTAATTCCTTGGTAGAATTTTTGTTGACCTTCCTGGAGTTGAGAATCTTAGTTGAAGCTTGCTTTTCACACCAAAATTTCAAATCTCAGGATGTGGTAAAAATATTACCACTCTTTCCTATTTATCCATTACTTATCTACTTATGGTCGAGGATAAAAAAAGTAAAGCAAGTTTGGAAGTGAACATCTGGCAAGGAATATGGTATCCTAAAGAAAAAAATGGATTTCTAGACTATGATGTACCCACTGATATGAAAAAAACTCCTAGACAAGAAAGATCTGTATTTTAGAAAGGAAGGAATAAATGGAAAAAGACATATAAATCTTATCCAAAGGATTTTAAATGAAATTATAAAGAAGAAGGAGACAACAACATCACAGACTGCTTGGTATTAGGAACATATCTCATACTGTATGGTAATGGAGGAGGCATAAAACAGGAAAGAGTACTCAGAAATCCTAGAAACACTTCAGTAAAGAAGACCAATGAGCAAAACAAACTGCAGGATCTGAAGGGAAGCAAATATAATCTGGTTTGCATCATGTAAATCTGATTAGTTTGGAATGAACTGATCAGACTATTTCTTCAAAGGAAAACAACACAGTAAAAAAGGTGACTGATGAAGAAGCAATACACTTGTGAAGAAATTCATGTCTCTGAATAAGAGATGTCTCTGAATATGAGAGTTCTGTTCATATTACTGCTTATAAGCAGTATTATTCTGCTCATAATACTATTAGAGAATGTTAATTGAAAAAATGATAATTGGAAATGTTAATAATCATCATAATGTTCATAGAAGAATATTACGCTCTCTTCAGTTGAAAAAAATTATCAGCCATGAACGTTTTTCAAGTAAGATAATTTTTTTAAAACTTGCATGCCACCTGACTCTCAATGAATTGTTGGTTACATACTCATATTTATTTAAAATGATTTCCTAAATTTATCTAATAAACAGACTATTTCTCAATAGTTTCAAAATTAAATGAAATGTTTTATTACATTCATAGAGCATATCGTTTTTATAGTTTGTCCATAAATTTACATTTCTTGTATTTTGAGCAGCTTAACACCACGCCCACTCAAATACAGTATTGTATTCCTAATGCTATTATTAAGCCTCAAATAAAAAAAAAACCCTTGCAGATGCTTACATATTCATAACGCAAGGCCTTTTCTTGGTGGAAGTATGATTGGACCATCTGTTCATAGCAGAAGGCATCTCAACTGGTACTGAAGTTCTGAGGACAGGTGGGATTCACACTCACTCTTTGATTGCTTCAAATGAATAAATATAGAATAAAAATGGTTTCCCGCTACTACTTACTGCTATTCCATTGTCTAGCAGAAGGACCTGTCTTTCTTTGAATATAAAAGAAATTCCTTTTACTATAAACATTATTTTTATCAAGATAGTAACCATTAGTTTTCCATAGGAGTATTGCTGTTTTGCTTTGATTTCTGATTTACCACTGTTTTTATTCCCATGTTCTTCTTGTTTTGCAAATCACTTAGACCCTTGTTTGGATTAGAGCCACATATAAATAGTAATAAATATGAAATAACTAGGTGAAACACCCAGCATGAAACAGACTTAATGAACAAGCTCTGAGATAGGGTTTGGTCCAACTGCAATCCTCTTTGTTTGCAGCTGAAGCAGAGAAATTCAAGTGGAGCCAGTTCTCTTCAGAACGTGTCTCAGAAGTGAAATTCTGGAAACCAAGTTTCCTAATTAGGCATGATAGAGCTCCAAGAAAAGAGAGACTCACATAAAAAAAAAAAATTAACAGGACTACAATCTCATAGCAGAGGCCAATACATACGCATAAATCCAGTAATTTATACAATTGAATAGGCAGTAAAAATATTGGCTGTTGATCTGTTGTTCTTTAGTTTAACATAATGGTTTCTTTGAACATTATTCATATTGTGCAATATATGTGAACTGAATTTGCATTAAAACATTCCATATTTTGTTCTAAACTATATATGATTTATTTTATATATTTCCCATCTCCTACCCAACATCTGAAGAAATAGATTGCTATTTTGTCATATAAATTTAGCCTCAAATTGCCATTCATCAACAATTGTGCTCTGTGTATAACATATAACCTAGCTTTCAAGATATTTTATATTATATTCAATGAAACTGGCTAAAGATTAACTTAGGAAGTCATGAAATATAAAACAATCTTCCTTAATCTATAGCCTCAAATATCATATTTCCTAGTAATTGACCACTGTGGAGACAGAAATGAAAACTAGGTACCAGATAGACCTCTGCTACAGATTCAATCTGTACATATATAATGAGGTTGCTCATACACAGAAAATTTCAGGCATGCTTTTTTTCTGTTTCTTCTAGCTCAAATATCACAGCCAATACACTATAAGGCAACTAAACAGGGCACTGGAAATCAAAAACTTGCTTGGCTATCGTATTTGTACATAATTAGATCTCCCTTAGCCTTAGGGGAGTTATGAAGTCATGAAGGAGAAATACTGAACAACATTTGGAACCATCCATAATCAACTGCTTTTCATAGTCATTTAAATATTTATTTCTAAATATGTGCAGAAAGGCTACTGCTTATTCTAACCCCCTCCCCCCGCCCTTTTTTTTTTTTTTAAAGAGAGCAGGCATAGGTCAACTGTATAATAGCTGAAACACCAAAAGTACAGTCCACGTGAACCCCTATCTGTGCAATGGGCTGTATTCTGACATGGACATAAACTACAATTTCACCAGATTAAGAACTACTAATATAAATTGTTATTTTTTATGTCAACTTTAAAATTTTATGAAGTTGCAAATGCTGCATTTTATCACATTCTTAAATGTACGCTTACGTATGTATTCCCATGCCAGTGGCCTCACTTGGTCCCTCTTGAGCTTGATAATGAAACAGAGAAAAAAAGGTTAAAACAAGGGGTCCCCAACCCGTGATCCAATGGCTGGCTCCAGTTCGCAGCATGCCAGAAACTGGGCCACACAAAAAAGTGACGTCCCATCTGCGGGATGCAGGCAGCATGCAAAACCTCCAGTCCACAGAAGTTGAGTTCTCTCTCAATAGAACCGGTCCTTGGTACCCAAAAGGTCAGGAGCCACTGGGCTAAAAGTACATTTCTGTTTTCCTCAAAACAAACACTCTTTTTTGTGTTCATATTTAGCATTAAGTTGCATTTCTTAGCTAGCTTTTTCAAACTGCAGGTGGGATTTATTATTGTGAGGACCAAATTTACAATGTCCTTGCAATCATAATCTCTCTTTCTTGGCTGCACTGTAAGGATGATGGCTTTAGTCATGTCTACAGCCCTCCAAGCCAGCCACCACTGCTTCCATAAATCCCTATGAAGAGAAAGTATTGATTCGATCATGGGTCATGCCTAGACATTACAAGAAAGGCTTAAAAGCCTTCACTGAATCTGTATGTTCTGATGTGATTAGTTCAGCTGCAGTGCTGCTAATTAGATAGCAGAAGGAAAAACATAAAGCAAATTATTAGGAAAACAACTTTAAATTCCTGATTTAGAGCAGTAGGGCAATTATGGTTATCTTATCTAGGAAAAAAAATGCTCCGACAATGGTATTTTTAAAAAGAAAATCTTTTTTGGGAAACACAGGCCTGAACAGGCTTAGTGAAAAAAGGATGACTAAGGAAAACCTAATCATTTTTTTTCTTTTTGCAGAAAACATGATAAACAGTGTGATAAGAATAAATAAAACGGAATAACCTTTAAAAATCACAGATCAGTCTTATTACATGCAAGAGAGACAAAAAGAATGACTTCTTCACACATATAATTAACTGCAAAACTCATTTTCACAGGACATTTTTCCCTTTAACAGATAAAATAACTTTATGGGGACTAGGTCAAGGGATAGCCTCAGTATTCAAATTACGCTGCCATTTTCTGAGACTGCAACTTTCTGTCAGATGTTGAGGATTAACAGCAGGTGATGGTTGATGATATTATGTTATATTGAATCAAGGAATTCAGTAGTAAATTCAATTCACACCCAACTTCACCTCTCAGAGACTACAAAGTACACCTGTTTGGAACATGCTTTCTGAGCTCAGCAGATGGGATGATGTACCTCCAAATCTGTAGGCAGAAATGTATGCAACTGCATCTTTTGCATAGGTTTAGTGCAATGAATACAAATGAGTTGTTTAAGAAAGCAGTCTGAAAATGGACCAAAGGAAGGAAGAAACAGATGAACACTGAGAAGGATTTGAAAAATGTGAAGATGATACTAGTAATTTGAGCTGCCCTGAATCTCCTGAGAGGGGCAACATATAAATTTAATAAATAATTAATAATTAATTAATTAATAATTAAAACTAAAATCACATTTTAAAGAGGAAGCTGAATAGGCAAACATTAAAAATCCAAAACTAAATGAAGAGTAGGAGGACACAATACTACTAATTTTCTGAAAAAGAATAGTACCTTTATTGCACTAACTGCAATACATCCATTATCTTCCCTAATGTAATTTTTCCACATAAGCAAATCAGTATGGTTTCCTCATGGAAAGGTGCATTATGTGAATGTGGATGAGTTGTCTGTGTAATAGCAAGAGGCAGACAACATCTAAAAAAAAAGGCTTAATGATGTAAAAATTGCCCTATAAACTAAGAACTCTTTATCATCCATTTCTCAATTTCTACAAGACAAAATAGATACTGCCTAACAATGCAAGCTCTTTCCCTCATTCTGTCCAATACATCCATCTTCACACCCATATGGCTGGATCAATGGAATGTTGAAAGTGGTATGTGACTTGGCATAAGAGTCCATATAATTGCAAAAACAAATCAGAACAGAGCTGATTCTCAGTTCTCCTGGACAATAGTCTTCAAATCACAAACACTACCTTTCAAGTTTGAAAACACCTGATAGTCCCAGATGAAAGAAGAACCAATCAATTAATCAATCATATAAAAACATTAAAGACAAGATGATGCCACTGTACATCTGTTAATCTTTTATGCCAGGGGAATGTTTGTTGTCTTTGCTGCTGATGCAATAAATTAACACAGTTTAATATAAAGAACAATTATTTTCTAAGAAAAACAAACTTTGGTAAGTATGTTTTATTTATTCTCTGACCTGAATGACTCAGACATGTAGAAACTGGAAGGCCCAGCTCTTTTTCACAAGCTCGCCTCTGCTTTTTCCCTTTTTTTAACATATTCGCCACCCATCTCTCACCCACACACACCAAACACCCAGCCAGCCACACACACACACACACACACACACTCTCTCTCTCATTAGCCTTTGCTCCTTCATTTTCACTGCATCAAGCAAGAATGTCTCTTGATTGAGTTGAGTTACATCTGGTAACTAATGTTTTGTACATATTGAAGAAAAAACATTTTGTGGGCTTTTTTTCTTTCATAAAAGATCTCAGTGAAGACTACTGTGACCCAGCATCTGAGAACTTCGAATCGTTATGCAATGTTAAGTACATTTATAATTCAGACTTCCACTGGAGCATCCATTTCAGAATCACAGAAAGAAAGAATTACATGAACAAGAAAATAACTCAGTGCAAATCCAACAGGTGAATGTAGTGCAGGAATAAGGATTTTGCTATTTTCAAATGCTGGCTGTAGATCGGAAATCTCTCTTTACCAACATAAAAATAGAGTACACAAATAGGGAGTTCATTAATATATTCAACAGACGTCAATTCAGGAACAACAAGCATGTACTGAATATTTTCACAGAATCCATAGCTGCATCTCTGACTTGCAAGGAATTCTGAAAGTCTGTTAGGCATTTTGAACCCTTCACTCATTCCAGTAATTAAAAGGGGATGCACTTCTGCGTGGCTGAGAATTATCTGTGGATGATGCAAGCACATGAACGCCTCCCATCTACCAGGTATTAAAGCAGAAGGGAGGATCTACCCAAATTATCCCCAGTTGCATCATTCATATGAAGATCATCACCCCTGAGAATACACTTCGGGAAAGATCCCACACACTTCAATAATATGCAGAATACAGGAGAGACAACCCAGGGAACATACTTTAGTAAAGTAGTAATCAATTCATTTCTTTACATTACAAATTCACTACTTTAGGGATTTATGGATTTTTTCCTTTAGTCCAAAATTAATTAGAGAAATCTTTTTCTGAGGAAAGAGTAAGAAGAAAAAGATCCAAAGGAATCTTATTTTCCATTTGCAATGAGAGAAGGAGAGGGAGGGAGGGTGGGAGAGAGATGACAAATTGTTTTCAAAGAACTCTTCTGAGCAAAATAATGTCCATTTTATATCTTATGATCAGTTCAAATTTTGACTTACATATGCATCTATATAGGGACACAGTGGCTCACTGGCTAAGATGCTGAGCTTTTTGATTGAAAGGTCTGCAGTTCAGCGGTTTAAATCCCTAGTGCCGCATAACGGGGTGAGCTTCCATTACATGTCCCAGCTTCTGCCAACCTAGCAGTTCAAAAGCACATAAAAAATGCAAGTAGAGAAATAGGGACCACCTTTGGTGGGAAGGTAACAGCGTTCCTAATGCCTTTGGTGTTTAGTCATGCCGGCCACGTGACCACAGAGATGTCTTCAGACAGCACTGGCTCTTCGGCTTTGAAACGGAGATGAGCACTGACTAGCACATATGTGCGAGGGGAACCTTTACCTTTATGCATCTATACTTCTTATGGCTCCCATGTATTGACCTCCATGGCTTGGATTTTTTTTCTCCATGATGTTGATCTGTCCAGACCATTCAAATGTGCCTGGTGTTGGGAACCTTTTTAGCTTTTATTTTTGTTTTCTTCACTCCCTCTTCATGCGCAAGAGTACTGTATGGACAGCTGCATAGAAACATTTTCTCTTATAGTGCTTATAATGCATGGCTAACTGGTGTGGAAGCCCCTTACTCACATCAGCAAGGCTAACAGCTCAGACCTATGATTTTTTTTGCATTAAAGCCATGGTGGCACATATATTCAAAGAACACACATGGGTTGTTTTTTTTTTCAGTTTTTAAACAAGAAAAACACTTAAATTTGTACAGAAACATAATGAAGTTTCAAAAAGTACATTTAAAATATTTTTAAAAACTCTATACTTCTTCAATATAATGAGTAACATACTCGTATTATATACAGTATTATAAAGTAGTTAAGATATGCAACAGCTACTTTTTATGAGCTACCCAGCAGATTGCATATAGTAGATTGCATATATGGCATTTGCAACACTAGTGCCATATATCATATCAAGATTGTCCCCCATTAGGTGAGTAAAATAGTTGCCTTAAGCATCAGTTTGTTCATAGGTATTTAGTTATCAATGCATATTAATATGCATTGATAAACATTTGTTCTGCCAGAAGTAGGGAAAAATAGTCATGAGATTTTCTCTTTGTAAGCCAAAATAGTTGCCTTTAGTTATTAAACATTTTGAATACAGGACCTGAACCTTTTGCCGCACGCTTAAGAAATAAAAATGCTGCTCACATAAACTGAATGTTATGATGCTTTCTCATACACTGCCAGTATAATAGCAGTCCTTGATAATTCTCTGTCTCACCCATAACACTGAAATCACATGACATGCGTAATTTCATAAACTCCAAAGGACTGGTGTATTTTTTTCATTCTAAAATGCTGATCAATGACCCTACCATATTTATTCACTGTCACTGCTAATGATGATGAAAATTTATTTATATTGGATATTCCTGAAAACAGCCATCTTCAAGAATGAAGCAGAAGGCAGCTGATGGACAATGCAATATCCTTCTTTAAAAAACTGAACATCCTGTTGATTTTTCTTTAATCCATTCAAAAATAGGATGCTCCAAACTCTCAGATGATACAAATGACTCCTCAGGAAGAAGAGGGAAAGCATGCAACTGGGGAAAAAAAAATCCTAATTGATGTGGGTTTCTTGGTGGTGTTTTTGTTTTTTTTTAAAGACTTGCAATAATGCATGCCTCCAAATTATTGGCCAAAACGTATTTGGTTTTAACAGCAGGAAGAGATTAGCCAGGCTTGCAATGTAGAACCTGCAGCTTATATTTATGCAAGCAATTATTTCTATATGCCTAGAATTTCATGAAGAGGAGATGCAGAGCCTTGCAGCCAGCCACCACATCAACATGCAGGCAGAGCATCTGTATGAGACACAAAACCTGTCTTGTCAGTTTATGAACAGCATACTCCTGTTCCCTGCAGCAAGGAATGTTTCATACACTAATCAGAGCAAAACAAGATGATATGTACTCTGATACTACAGAACTGTTTTGAAAAGGATGTAGTATATCTGCAGCCAAAGTAATGTATACTCAACTCATAATCTGAGAATGCTGGCTTTAGGAAAATCACATCATCTCATCCTTGCACAGAAGGACAGCTGTTGGTAAAGCAATACTTTCTATGTGGGTTTGATACATGCTTTTATTTTATTATGAATAAACGATTTGGGGGATTTTCCCAATGACCAACAATAACGAATATATGTATCTCCATCTGAAGAATTACTCTCTTCTGCATGCACAAATATTTGTTGAGTTTAGAACATAATATATTGTATGTATGCTCTCCCCCACACACATATGCCTACAGATTATTTTAAATATGTTATCAGAAACCCTAAACCTCTGTTGAGTGCTATTATAGAATGAATACTGATAGAAAAGTTGTGCTTGCAAGAAAATAATGACATATTCCACTAATCATCTTTGTTGCCTTTTACATTATGGAAGAACTACATTCAATAAAGCCTCCTGGGTACATGCAGTGAGAGATGGCTTACAGTAAGTGATTTATGAAAAATCAATCTCTATAATAACCAAGGAGTACAGAAAATTTCAGAGGGAAAGAGAGAGAAAGGGAGGATCAAGAGTTAGTGTTTCCATTTGATTTATTACAAGTCTTTAAAGACATTGGGGGGGGGGGGGGAGACACATAATCTACCAAATCATAAAACCATGAAAAACTCACAGGCTGAAATTAAGAAGTTATGAAAAGTTACCTAGCATCACTACCTGAGTTTGATTTCAATTTAGGGTGAATGAAATTGGCTGGGTTCTACTGACTTATTACTATAACACACTTGCTGTAATAATCAGGTGTCTGCTTCCTCTTTTCAACCCACTCTACCCCTAAGGAGAAAACTGTTTCACCTCTTCATTCCCTCCTCTCGCTTCAGCATTTAATGGTATAAAAGCAATACCCCCATGAGTTTGCAATCTTTGTAGCATGAAGCAGAATTCAGTTGTTTTCAAATGGGATTTGCAGTAGGCTAATATAATATAACCTTCTCTCAGAGCTGACTCTGCTTTTTTCTTCCCCTTCTCCTGTCTCCCCCCCCCCCACACCTCCCCAATTACTGGCATTTCTAGTGTTAATAGGCAGTGCACTATCTGGCTGTGATTATAGCAACAATCCTCTAGTTTCCTTTCCAGTTACATTACATGGCAGATGATGAGAATCATGATGATGGATGGATAGATGGATAGATGGATAGATGGGTGGATGGATGGATGGATGGATGGATAAATAGATAGATAGATCAACAAGAAGACAGACAGACAAATGAGTCCTGCTTATCCTTGCTGCTCATGTGGAAAAGGAAAGAAATGCAGGCTTTCTCCTACCTCTTTCTTCTACCCCTCCCCTTCTTTCAGTTTCATGGGTGTGGCATAGTTCAAACCTCTCTTTCTCGTAAGCATTAATGTGTTGAAACCAGGAATATATTAAGTAAAATAAGAATAATTTCAACTACAAGTGAGAAACACTGATATTCCATTTTAATCCCTCATTCTGTTCATTATTGAGCATCCACCTACTTATCTCCTGTATACATACACACGTACAGGAGATACTGTTTCATGGAGAAGCATGTCTAGTCAATTCCTCTCTCCAGACCCAGAATGTAATATCAGCTTCAGGAATGCATAATTACAATTGTCCAACTCCACATTCCTACTTGCCATCTGCAGTACCTATCAACATTGTAAGAATGTGTTTTGAAAGCCATTAAGGGATATGT
The DNA here is from genome assembly GCA_022577455.1 of Arizona elegans. Lineage (NCBI taxonomy): Eukaryota > Metazoa > Chordata > Lepidosauria > Squamata > Colubridae > Arizona > Arizona elegans. The sequence continues at coordinate 86,928,647 of JAKOOJ010000006.1, read as the reverse complement.
TAAAAATCAGGCAAGTGCCACTGTAAGGTCAGCAGGTTTCATCATTTCACTACAACCTACAGACATTGGTTGGGACAGATGAAATGTATGATAAAACCCAATAATATTACAGAATTAATTTTATTTATATCTTAAATGTATCTTTATAAGATTCAGTGTATCTGACAAACACATGGGTATGGACCAATGTAGACAGGCACCTTATATAATTAACATACAATTTCTGTTACTTGCATTTTGCATACAAATCCAGGGGGGGGGGATTCCCTAGGTAGCAAGAAGACCTCCCTATGATTTAGAAACACCTACTTCCTATCATAGTAATTTGATGGCATCACTGTTATTTAGCTTTCCTTTTCTGAATAGCTGTAGAGAAAAGGGAGACAAGGGTCAAATAGGGGTAAGGGTCTGCTCTATTTCAGATCGGAATTTTATGCAATGATTTAAAACTTTTTGTGCAGTTTTTTTTATAAGTGTAATTGGCTTATGCATATACAAAATGCAGTATGGCTCAAAGGGTAAGAGTGGGGATACATGTGTATGTGGGTGTGTCAAAGTTGAAGTTGCACTTCTACATGCAGTTATAAATATGTGAACTAGAATATACATGACTGGGTGTGTCTCTTTGTGTCTGCCAAAAATACATTGATTTATATATTGATAAGTATGTTTAGAACTATACAATTTCTGACTTCTTGCATTTATGAAAATGTGTCACGTAAAGGATGCACGAGGTTTTCCTTTTGATTGTGCTTGTGCTTGTATTTTTGTGATTTAGCAGCTTCTTTGCCACAGATTTATATATCCATTAAAAATCATGAAAAAATAGGATTTCTAAGGCAAGAAATGGATTTTTCCCATATCTTTTGTAGCTCAGTTTTGAGAAGATGATTAGACACAGCTTTACAGCCTAACATTTCCAAACCTCGAAAAGGATTCTACCTTATTCAAACAGTTACTAAGCTTCACCATTCACTGCATTTAATTTGTCTTTCTGTCTGCCTCCTACCTCCTCCTCCCTTTTTTTTCACCCCATGATCTTCTGGCTGATACATGTCTCATTTCCATATTATTTCAGGTTTTACTGAGTGCAATGCCAACAGAAGTCCCAAACATGTATGGAGAATAATAACACCATTGCAAGGGGAAGTCCTCTCACCAGCCCCACCCTAGTGGTTTACCAGACTACCTTTCCAACAATATACTGCTTCGAAAATATATTTTACAAGTGTGAATCAAATATATCTACAATAATTATTTCAACCAAGGTTTTTATAGAATATCATTTTTCTTTATTGTTAGAATACTGCATTAGGCAGTATCAGTTTCTGAATGAGTACATTTTCTTTCACTGGAAAAAGTGCATTTCTCTTTAAGAAGCATATACTAAAACCTTTTTACAGGTACAGATATGAAAAGGCCAAAAATCCTTTATGATTTCAATAAATCCACTGGAATGGCATACATCCATACTATTCCTCCTAAAGCAGGATTTTGAGTACATTGATGATTCTAAGGAGAAAGAGTTTGGCATAATAAGTATTCTGTCAGAAGAACAGAAGGACTGAGGGTATCTATGCCCATTTTTTATTCTGGCTCATCCTTGTTTAATGGCTAGGTGCAAGATTCCCAGTTTCTTCACAATCCATCTCTCCTGCCATTAAAATAAATTACATGGGAACAATATCATAGAAATTAGGTTTCCACCAAGTTAATTCCATTCCATCTTTCCTATCCCATCAGAGCTAAGACCTAACAGAGGCGTGGTCCTCTATCTCTTTACCAGATTGTGCACAGTTGTTCAAGTGCTTCTGGTATGAAAATTTGTGAAGAAGAGGGAATTCGTCTTCTTAGCCATTTCTCCACCCTACATCAAATTTCTCCTAGCAGTTTATTTTCAGCTTAGAAAAATGCTATCATATTTAGGAGAAAAAGAAAATATAAAAGATAACAAATGACAACTCTCTTCTCATTTACATTATCTTACAATGGAAGATGGGGAAACACCCATGATTCAAAAGCTCTATACAGCATGCCTTTTAGTATCTACCAGAGCTAACACTAACATATAAAATCTTTCTTATACATCTTGGGAAAGATTTATATCATATCTTCAGAAGAATGGACCAAATTGGAATTACTACCCTCCTTCCTTCAGTTCAAGCCAAAATCAACTCTCTCCTCCTTGCAATCCACATCTTCCAAATCCAAGACAGACCATTCTAAGAAATCCCATCTTCTTCCCCCACTTCCCCTTCTCTCATGTGCTGGTTTCAGGGGGAGGGAGGGTTCCCCTTCTTTCTCCCCAATTCTGATCATTAACACAGCCTTGCCACCATCCACCTTCTGACACCACAGGTAAAACATACACGCGTACACACACACACCCCATTGCATTCATGGAAGGGGTGTGTAATCGGAGCCTTCGGTGCAAAGATGCTTAAAGAATTGCAAAAAAAAAGAGCCTCTTAGAAGCAGTTGCCTCTCCCTCCAAATGTCTGTGTGTCTGTCTGGCTGTGTATACACAGAGAGACAGACATTCAACACATACAGAAACATTTTAGTCAACAGCCTAGGAATTCCCCAACAGATATATATATATATATATATTTAAAAAATCTCCAGCTCTACCTGTTTTGTTCTTCTCATACAGCACAGCATGATTGTATTGTCCCCTTCTTCCTTGTGGTTCCTTCCTCCTCTCCTTTTTCCTCCTCTCTCTTTCACTCTCTCTTATCTCTCCCCCACCCTCTCCACTCCCTCCCCTCTCTCTCTCTCTCTTTCTCTCTCCCCCTCCTTCCTTCTTACACACACACACACATACACATTCACGGACGCACACTCAAACACACAAGCAGACACCGGGGTAGTTAGCAGTATCTGTAAGGTTCGCCGCTATTGCTCATCACACATGCTGTTGCCCGCGCCTGCTCCCTCCCTCCCTCGCTTGCTCTTTCCCAGAATTGTTCGCTGGCAGCTCTCAGTGACTAGCCCTTCTCCCCACCCCCATCTCCCACCCCCACTATCAAGGCAACCACCCCTTTCAGTCCTTTGCCAGCCTCATGAATGTTTAAACATATCCAATCTGGACCCAATTACCCAGTGACTTTCCCACTGCTCAGAGCTTGCTAGGAAAAAGGGGAGAGGGAGGGAAGTCCATTGCAGATTGTTCGGAGGGGTGTGGCAAGGTATGGTGGTCGGAAGGCAGCTGCATTTCTTTGTGCTTCTTTAAAGAAAACAATAAATAACTATTAACCCATCACACGTGTAGAAGAAGAACAAACAAGGGCTCTAGACACCAGCAGAGATTTTGTGTGTGGGGGTGGGGTGGGGGTTATAAATGTCCGTCTCAAAGAAGTATTTGCATTACATGTTATCAGCACATGTATTTTGGCTTTGCAGGGGCAGAATATAGTTGCCAAAACCAGAAATGTCCCAATAGCCCTCAAGCATATGTGCTCCTCATTTGCTACTTCTTTAGGTACATTTTCTAAGCTCATCCATTATGCAGCATTAGGGGGAAAAAATCCATGTGATGTCAGTCTTTAAGTATACAAATCTATAGGCACAGACTAGGAAGTCCATTCAATGAGATTTTTTAAAAATTCAACTTGCATGCAAACTATGAAGTTGTACATAATCCTTCAGACCCTGAGAACAATCCCCACTTAACAGAGTGACAGGTGCATGGTATCAGATGCATGAAATCAGACAAATATGGAGCAGGCTTTAGTTTATCCAGTCCAGCTACATAGTCTATTAAAGAAATCAGGAACTACAGTATTCTAAGCAGACATGCTTAACGTCTCTCAATTCTATATCAAGTTCTCCAGTTTATCTTCTGTCCAAGGAAGTAGTCCCATTTGCTTTTACCATTATGTTATATAATCTCTGAATGTTCTACTAAAATCTACCTTAAAGAGAACAAGTCTCTACAGGTAGTCCTTGACTTGAGACAACAATTAAGCCCAACATTTCTGTTGTTAAGTGAGTTTTGCCCCATTTTACAACCTTTCTTGCCACAGTTATTAAGTGAATCACTGCAGTTGATAAATTAGTAACATGGTTGTTAAGCAAATCTGGCTTCCCTATTGATTTTGCTTATAAAAATGTTGCAAAAAGTGTAACCTTTTATGGTCACTAAATGAATTCTTGCAAGTTGAGGACTACCTGTATTTTCTAGTCTTTTGTTTGCTTTGGGGTTATCAAGAAGTATGGATTAGCCCATGTCTCATCTCATTTTCTATAGAGAAATTATTGAGTCTGTTATCTGTATCTCTATAACTGTCTGGTTTGGTTCTGCAACCCAACACGATAGACACAGACTTCAAAGGATAATTAGAACTCCAGAAAAAATAGTTACTACCAACCTGCCTTCCATTGAGGACCTGTATACTGCACAAGTCAAAAATATTTATAGACCCCTCGCATCCTGGACATAAACTGTTTCAACTCCTACTCTCAAAACAACGCTATAGAGCACTGCACACCAGAACAACTAGACACAAGAACAGTTTTTTCCAAACACTATCACTCTGCTAAACAAATAATTCCCACAACACTGTCAAATTATTTACTAAGTCTGCACGATTTTTAATCTTGTCATCATTCCTATCACCCATCTCCTCCCACTTATGACTATATGACTGTAACCTTGTTGTTGGTATTCTTACGATTGATATTGACTGTTTTCTAATGCTTATTTGTACCCTGTGACTATCATTAACTGTTGTACCTTATGATTCTTGATGAACGTATCTTTTCTTTTATGTACACTGAGAGCATATGCACCTAGACAAATTCTTTGTGTCCAATCACACTTGGCCAATAAAGAATTGTATTCTGTTGTATTCTATCACTAAAAAATGTATTCAGTCATTAGCCATCCATCATATATTTGCTTCCTGCTATAAATTAAAAATAATGGAAAAAGAATTCGTTTTTGTATTTATTTTTTCCTAATGTAAAAGTGTAAAACTTCCTATTATAAAAAACTTCCAATTATAAAATCAATATCATTAATTTTTCCTTAATGTATACACTTTGTAATACAATTTTTTAAAAGGTAATTCAAAATAGTCTTTGTAAATTACAAGTAGTCCTCGAGTTACAACAGTTCATTTAGTGACCATTTGAAGTTACAACGGTACTGAAAAAGTGACCTATGACTGTTTTTCACACTTACAACCTTTGTAGCATCCCCATGATCATGTGATCAAAATTCAGATGCTTGCAGCTGGTTCATACTTATGACCGTTGCTGTGTCCCAAAGTTACTTGATCACCTTTTACAATCTTCTGACAAGCAAAGTCAATGAGGAAGGCAGATTCACTTAACAACCATGTTACTAACTTAAGAACTGCAGTGATTAACAACTGTGGCAAGTAAGGTTGTAAAATGGGGCAAAACTCACTTAACAAATGTCTTTGTTAAGTGAGTTTTGTCAATTAACAACAGAAATTTGGAACTCAATTGTGGTCATAAGTTGAGGACTACCTGTAAAGTATATGTCTATTATATGCCCAATAATGAAAAATGTTTTGATCATTTTATTTTGCTTGAAAAAAAACCTGAGGTTGTTCTAGCATTGCTACATGGCAGCCCTTCAGTTTTTTAGAGAGTACTATTTTTTAGAAAGTACCTGGTGGCTCAATGGCTAAGACACAGAGCTTGTCGATCGAAAGGTTGGCAGTTCAGCGGTTCGAATGCCTAGTGCTGTGTAACGGGGTGAGCTCCTGTTATTTGTCCCAGCTTCTGCCAACCTAGCAGTTCGAAAGCACGTAAAAAATGCAAGTAGAAAAATAGGGACCACCTTTGGTGGGAAGGTAACAGTGTTCTGTATGTCTTTGGCGTTTAGTCATGCCGGCCACATGACCACGGAGATATCTTCAGACAGCGCTGGCTCTTTGACTTTGAAACGGAGATGAACACTGCCCCCTAGAGTTGGGAACGCTAGCACATATGTGCGAGGGGAACCTTTACCTTTTTATCATATCCACCAGAGTTTTCTATTATCAACTTGTCATTGTATATGTGATTTTTTACGGCCAAAATTTCATTACTGTATTTTAACCCTTGAAAATAAAGCTAATGAAGTGATAATTATTGGCCTTTTAGAATCAACTATCAACATAAAGGAACCAACAGTCAAAAAATATACTTTAGATAACACTCGTAAGGTAGCAATGAAGATGTTGGGAAAGATATTTAGATATCTACAAGGCAGAATTGTGCAGATAATAGTTTTCCCTGTGACACTCTACGGAAGCCAAATTTAGAATAGAATAGAATAGATTTTTTTATTGGCCAAGTGTGATTGGACACACAAGGAATTTGTCTTTGGTGCATACGCTCTCAGTGTACATAAAACAAAAGATACATTCATCAAGAATCATAAGGTACAACACTTAATGATAGTCATAGGGTACAAATAAGCAATCAAATCATATTAGGAAATAGTTTGAATCTTGAAAAGCAGGATAGAAAGATTATTGATGCTTTTGGACTTTACCACAATTCAAGATGGTAGCTGCAACTTTGTGATCAAAGTTTTTTCCAATTTACACATGACACACTTAAATAACAGGTGGAGCTTTGATCATTCTTATGGATACCATTTTATTTTTTTTTTTATAATACTCTACAGACACCCCTAAAATATGGTGTTGGAGAAGACCCCTGGGAGTATCATGGGTAGCTAAGAAAAATAATAAATGGATCATGGAATAAATAATTTTAAGTTCTTACTCAAGGTACAAATGACCAACATCAATTTATCATATTTCAGATACATTATGTAAAGACCCAGCTCTCTCTATAATGCTGGGAAAGGTAGAAAGAAAGAAAAAAATGACCAGCAGTGAGGCAGGTAGACCCAAATATAGATAAGCAATGGTTTAGCCCAGTGGTGAAATCCAATTTTTTTTACTACCAGTTCTGTGGGCGTGGCTTGATGGGCGAGCTGTGGCTTGGTGGGCGTGGCAGGGCAAGGATACTGCAAAATCTCCATTCCCACCCCACTCCAGGAGAAGGATACTCCAAAATCCCTATTCCCTCCCCACTCCAGGGGAAGGATATTGCAAAATCTCCATTCCCACCCCATTCTGGGGCCAGGCAGAGGTGGTATATGCCAGTTGTCCAAACTACTCAAAATTTCTGCTACCAGTTCTCCAGAACCTGTCAGAACCTGCTGGATTTCACCCCTGGTTTAGCCATTGAAAGACTTGAAGAACACATGAGAACAAATCAAGTTTATCTATGTGGTTATCAAGAATTTTCTCTGATATGATGGTATATGATCAATTAGCCCATTCAATGATATGTCTAAAACTGTAAGTGATATTATAGATTATTTTTTGCACCTGCATCTCAGTTCAACCTGTGATTGTATAAGATCCTGAAATTCTTTTCATATCTTCTATGGTCAAGCCAGGCAATCCCATCTCTATCTTGTATCTGCAAGCAGTATAACTTATTTTTCAAAATGTTATTTACTAGCTATCAAAATTATTGTTTAAAAATCAAATGTATTTGTTGAGATTTTGATAAAAGGATTTGCTACCAAAATAAATGCTTTGCATGCCTGTGTTTTCTCTTACTTTTACAAACATAATTAGAATATTCAGTTTCATGGGTTTTCTGAGAAACTGATGCACGATGACTAATTCTAGAAATGTGAAAATTTATGTAAGCCAGGAAATCTGTGGATTAGAGCCATTTTGAAATTACTGAAATGAAAGTTTAAATAAAATCAATTGCTCCCCTCTCCCCCATGCAATACATCAGCCAATACAAAGATCATTCAGATGGAAGCAGCCAAATGAATTCTAGAGCTGTGTTTCTACTCCCATTATCCTGGCTGGGGATAAGACTTAAAGTTTCACAATGTAGGATTCCTGTTGAAGAACACTCTGTAAAATAATTAACAATCTTGCAGATTTATGACGCAGTTAAAGCCTAAAACCATGTAGTCTATTGAGTTCAATTAAACTTAAGTAAATTAGAAAACATGTTTAGCCCTATTCTGTTTACCTTACTATTTTCAATCCCAGATATGTAATTTATTTTGGAAATGGCCAGCCATCATAGTGTCATGTGGCTCCTTCAGAACGGCTTGATCAGTAGTGGAAACATTATGGCTGTAGAGCAGAAGTCTTCAAACTTGGCAGCTTTAAGACTTGTGGACTTCAACTCCCAGAATTCTCCAGCCAGCTTTGCTGGCTGGAGAATTCTGGAAGTTGAAGTCCACAAGTCTTAAAGCTGCCAAGTTTGAAGACCTCTGCTATAGAGCTTCATGTGTTTCCCAGGTTTCCTCTTGAAAGCCCTGGAAATTCTTCCATCTCTGAAGGTTTCATTTCCTTACCTTTTGAAGCAGGGCTGTCAAACTTGCGGCCCGCCAGCCAGATGCATCACGCGCTGGCCATGCCCATGCCCCATTTAGCAAAGGGGAAAAGTCACAATACATCACGTGACACCCCTGTTTTGAAGTAATAAATCCATGAGGTGTAACATAAACTATAAAAAAAAATACAGAAAAGGAGAGAAAAAGTACAAAGGAGACAATGAAACCAGTTCTACAAATAGGTAATAAGACAATATCCACTTTGTCTTCAGCCACTCCACTTATTGTCTTCATTTTTTAAAACAAGTAGTATAGAACTTGGTCACCAAAAAAATTGACCACTGCTGGTCCATTTCATGACCGTTTCATGAAAGGATATGAACTATTTTATCATATTTTCTCCAAGTAGTAGATGACATATAAGCCCAGCAAAAAAATAATAATTAAAAACTAAATAAATAAATTATTGAATGTAATATGCTTTAACATTTATGTCTATTAAAAGATCTCTTCAGCTTCCCAATTTCTTTTCATTCAAAGCATTGTTTTATGTGAATTGTTTCACTGTATTGTTTCACTGTTTTGTTCAACATTGTATACATCTTTAGCTTTACAAGAGCTGAACCAAAAAGTATTTAAAGTTTACTTGATTCCCTACCATATGATTTGATAATTGAATGCCTAGAAATAATAGAAGTCATTCAGAAGACAACAAGGCAGAGCAAGTGCTGCCTCTGCAAAGAAGCTGAAGAAACAGTGGAGCACCTTATCATCTGCTGCAAGACGATTGTACAGACTGACTACGAACAACAGCATGGCAAAGTAGCCACAATGGTGCAACCATCTGCTTATCCCAGGTCCTTGGGAAGGACTTGATAGCTGGATAAAACTGCCAAACCCAGTCTAAACATCTGACTGATTACGCTATAAACCACAGTAGTAATGATAATTTATTGATTAGACATTAGCCCCTATCAGACTATATAATATAAAATACAAAATAGTAGTTGTTTCAAAGATTGTCAAATCTATCCAGAAAAGATCCTAGCAATCTATAAATCTGAATCAGCATTTTATTTTTTTATGCAAAAAAGTTCCAGAAAGAAGTGCATCATTGTGCTCAGAGATTCATATGCTTCCTATAATTGTTATAGTATAGTTGAAATACTGTTCGCATATAGCATGCTACAGCACTCTGAAAGAGATTAAGTAAGGCATGAATCATAGTGTCCAGATCTGACATTTTCAGGAATAGTCACCATCTTAGGTCTGTAAATGCTTTTGACATTGCCAGATAATCACCACCCAAGTTCTGGAATGAATCCAGGAACATACACAAATTGTGAACTTTTAACTGTAAGAACATTCTGACCCTGACTAACTAAAGTTCCTTTTTCTTTGATGTGTCAACTAATCAAGAGCATTAATTGTTCTCATCTATTTCATTATCAACATCAAACACTTATTTAGAAGTAAAATACTTTCCTTGGATTGAGATTGAAATTGAAATAGAATGAAGACATCACTCATATCAGTATCCTCGTGGCACTGTAATTTTGAATTCTGGACAATCTCCTCAAAGTTTAATGTATGAAAGATATATATTAACGTTTGGATCATGGTAAAACTATTGCTCGGTGTTTTATATTTTATATTAATCTGCATATGCAGTTTATTCTTATATTTGTATATATCAGAATGAGAAGCTTTTATACAGAAATGTCATGTGCTTGTCCCCTATTTATGTATTACTGTTTCTTTAATTTGTAAAAAGCTATTTTGACATTTTCCTGAGAACGATAATTGTAAGCTATCAATCAAACATATATTATAGAAAATAATTATCTCACACTAATATCCAGATGCACAAATACTGAGGAGTAAATAGTTGAACGAAGTTTCCAAATTTAAAGCTTTATTTTACACATATGCACACAGGAAAGGAGAAACAATATTTCATATTAAAACAAATGCTAATAATTCTGCCTATAAAAATAGAAAATTAGGGAAATTAGGGAAGTTGAGTTTCTATAAAGACCAGATATGTGGAGGTAGAGGTGGGAATGTTCACAGTAGCAAAATCAAGGGGTGTGTAGGTGGGAGATTTGAAGAATAGAAACAGAACAAAGGCAGTTATAGACTTTTGTTTCAGAGAAAATAGAAAAACATAATCACTTATTCAGACTTGAATTGGCATCAAGTTGGCATCAATCCTTAGCAGACACTGATTTTCTCTATTACAATATAACCTGATATTGTAGGTCTTTCAATGGTGCAGTCATCTTTGCTTTAACTAAGTCACATAAGTTGCCGTTGGTTGTCCTCTTCTTCTACCTTCTTCTGCCTTTCCCAGCATTAGAGCCTTTTTCCATCAAGCTAAGCTTTTGTATATTATGTCCAAAGTAGAATAATGTAAGTCTGATCATTTGTGTCTCGAATGAGAATTCTGTGTTGATTTTTCAATGATCCTTTTATTTGTTTTCCTGAATAGAGTAGAGTAGAGTAGAGTAGAGTAGAGTAGAGTAGAATAGAATAGAATAGAATAGAATAGAATAGAATAGAATAGAATAGAATAGAATAGAATAGAATAGAATAGAATAGAATAGTTTATTGGCCAAGGGTGATTGGACACACAAGAAATTTGTCTTGGTGCATACACTCTCGGAGTACATAAAAGAAAAGATACATTTATCAAGAATCATAAGCTATAACATTTAATGATAGTCATAGGGAAACGGTCAATATAAATCTTAAGGTACCAGCAAGAAGGTTATAGTCATAGAGTCATAAGTGGAGGAGATGGGTGATAGGAACAATGAGAATATTAATAGTAATGCAGACTTAGTTAATTGTTTGACAGTGTTGAGGGAATTATTTGTTTAGCAGAGTGATGGCATTTTGGAAAAAACTGTCTAGTTGTTCTGGTGTGCAGTGCTCTATAGCATCGTTTTGAGGATAGGAATTGAAACAGTTTATGTCCAAGAAGCTGGGAAAATCCAGGATTTTCTTGGCTGTTATTCATATTTTTAGGAGTCTTCTCCCACACTAAAGTGTAAAAATGTTAATACTCTTCCTATCTGATTCCGTTTCCAAGGAATATCAGAAGGAATAACTATGTTTGCATTATTCTGATATTTGTAGGTACATTAATGTATCTGAATATCTTTTCTGAGGCCTTCATGGCTGCTCTACCAAGTGCCAGTCTGCAGTGTATTTGGTTGGTTTTTTACTGTTGGTGGTTGCTCCTGAAAGGCAGAAACTGTCTACCACTTAAATATCTTCATGAGCAATTCTGGGGCTGATTGCTGTATATGTTATTATTAGTTTAGTATTTTTTATATTTAATTTTAGTCCCACTTTTTTCAGTATGCTGTTTGAGTTTTATTAGTATCCTTCCCCTGCCATGCCCACCAAGCCACACCCACCAAGCCATGCCACACCCACCATGTCACATCCACAGAACCGGTAGTAAACATTTTTGAAACCCACCACTGGTGATCTTTATGGGTGCACAGGGACTAATGACTGATTATGCATTGGACCCCTCCTTCAGGCTCAGCCTTGACATCTCCTACACATAGCTTAATAAGAACTGTGACTGATAATTCTTCTATTCCTTACTGTATTTCTCAAGGTATTCCATCAATTCCGCAGCCTTCAAACTTGGTAATCCCAAGTGCTGATTTAATTTCTTCCAGTATTAGAAGTTCTTGAGAAACACAGTATCTTTTAAATTATATGGGATGTTGGTATTCTGTCCCCAACCACACGCACACACACCAACAGACGTTCAAGAGTTAAAGACCAAACCAGCCGGCAAAATCCTTTTCCTTATGATAATGGAACTTGGCAACAACCTAGTGGCTGCCTGCCAAGAGTTTATTATTTACGAAGAGGAGAGATAACTTCTCCCCACTCCTGATACATCAAAAGAAACAGCTCAATAATTACGGAGTCAATCAGAGATAATCCAGCAAAGTCTATAGCAAAAAGTCCGGCAATGCAGAATGGTGTGGAAGCTTTCAGCTTTGTTCATCACAAGGTTTGACTGGCCACCACGCTCCCTTTTATATCCTGTGGGGTGTGATCCAGTGACTCAGCCTAATCTCGGGCATGCCTTTTCAATTTTAAGGCCCATTAATGGGTGGCGGTGAAATGCGGTGGGTGAAGTGAATATTCACAATGCACAGAAGCACTTCCCTTCTCTAGTATCTGTCAGGATAAGTTATTTAGGGAATTTGCAGATGAAAAAACGAAATAAGATTAAAAATATTCAATGCAAAGTAACTGCTTATAGTATTATAAGCCATAGAAAACTAGCAAAGTATTAGTTTTTTGTATTTTAAAAAATATTTATTTAGTTATTTTTCTTAATTTTAAAATGAAAGTTGGTCAGGAATAAAACAAATGTTTACTACAGCATTTCAGTGATGTGTGTGCTTAATCACAAACTCAAATTCTGACACAGATCTAGTTCTAATTATAAGATGAACTGATTAAGCAATAAGAATCTTCAGTAGAGCTCAGGATGCTAAGATACTCATTGGTTAATGAAATGTAGCAATAGCTATAGCCCTTAGACTTATATACCAGCATGTAACATTTAACATTTACATATGAATGTTGCTGAATCCAGACATTGCAATCAACATTCAGAAGAACTATGCTACATTTTAGTTACCACCTTTAAACATTCACTGGAATAGCTCTGGAATGTTTTGACATTCAAAGATAGGATTATTAACAGTTACATATGAACATCTTAATTCCCAAAAATTGCATGTTTGCTATATCACACAGAAATTTTGGTTGTCACTGTTCTGTCTTATTCCTTCTTATGGAATCACAGCTCAAAACCTTCATAACAAATCCAAAAGAACAAAGCAAACAAAACATTGGCAAAAAAAGGAGAAAAAATCAAGTTGGAAGACCCAGAAAAATCTCAAGGCCTAAATTAAGATAATTCATCACTAACCCTATCCCAAAAATATTATTTGGCAGCCTTGACAAGCAAAAAAATTAGTTCCACTAACAGCTGAATCTACATGTGCTAATAAAAAGGAAATATAAAACATGAAATCTTCCAAAGGAATTCGGGCCCTGAAATATGAGGTCATAAATAATAAAAGGAACCATGCAACTGAACATGAATCAGGGTCTTAATTGTGTCCTGAGTTACAACGACAGATCTACTCCCTCCATAGAGATGATATAAAAATATTCTTCAAAACTAAAGATCCTACAGTACCTCTGGTTGTATATATCTGGCTCGTTAAAAAAGGGTCTTTTAAAATCCTCCAGGATAAATGGTACCTAGTAATGTGTGGGGGGTTCTTGGTTACAGAAATTAAATAATAACTTTTCCTAATTTGCCATAAAACAGTCCCATCCCTGACCAAAAAAACATTAGTTTTATCAGTGATCATCAACATGATCACTGTTGATGTTACCTGGTTTGTTAATGAAACATCTGCAGGAAAACAACCAAGCTCAGAGAGTACCAAGGACCCCTCCCCTCCAGTTTATCCTTGAGCTAAAAAATTCTTCTCCATCAATAATGTGTGTGTTTTTCACTAATAAAACTAATCTTAATATTGCTTTAGCATGTTCAATTCTGAAAAAAGACAAGTAAGAAGCTGTCTTTAAACTGAATCAATGGTGGGTTGCACCCGGTTCGGACCGATTCGCAAGAACCGGTGGTAAAACCAGCAGGAGGCTTTGCCCACTGACCCAGACATCAACATAAGTGCATGTGCAGAAGAACGTGAACATGAACGAAGCAAGCACATGTGCGCGGGCGCAATGCAAACCGGTAGTAAAGGTAAATAGAACCCACCCCTGAACTGAATGTATTGATTCACCAAGCTCATCATCGTCCTGTTGGATTAATAGTTCTAGCATCAAGGCTGCTTGCAAGCAGGCGATGGAGATCTCCTACTTTAGCTTCCTGACAACTGCTACTTTGGAGGTATGCTGACAACAATTTCAAAGTAATATTAAGTTTAAAAGAGTAATAACCTTAATAGCACTTTTTCATGTTTGTGTGTTGTGTGAAAGAGAGACATATGTCATCCATTGGTGAATTAATGTTTTTCTGGTCTGGAATGGGGTTGTTTTATGGCAAATTAGGGAACGTTATTGGAAACTTGAGGTGGAACTGGGATTAGAATGTTTAAAAAATGGTAGATGGGGTTGGATTTTTAACTGGAGAAGGTTAGGCGAGTGTATGGAGCTAGGAAAGATCTTGACAGGAATGGAAGGAAAGTTGGACCTAAAGAGAAATATCTGCTGAGAGACCTAATTACAGTCAGCTCAAGCTTATCCTAAGAATGAAAAGCAAGAGAAAGCAAGAGAACTGAATATATGCCTAGTTTGGAGGTGTGACAGTTGTCTGAGATATTAGTTGCCTTTTCCAGTGAGATATCAGAAAAGAAGAATTGGACACAGCATAAGGTTGGAGATGAAAAATGTCTCCAATAAAATTGGTACAAAAGAAAATATTGTAAAGTTCACTAGTGTAGTAAACCAATGAGCATTTACTGAATTTTATTTTGTAGTAAAATGATATCATAAAGTTTAAAAAACAGATGGGGAATGGAAGCAGTAAAGTCAAATGTCCCTTGTAGAGACAAAGTCCAAATGTGATCCAGACTCAGCGCTGAAAGTGAAAGGAACTGTGTTGGAAGAGAGAGATTTCAATTTGTACTATCTAACTCAAAGGGTAAGAGACAGGGAATGCAGCGGAAGCAGAGGTGGGCTGCTGGGGGTTCACAGGGGTTCGAGAGAACTCTAGCTAAGATTCTGTGCAGTTCAGAGAATCCCTAAATCCCACTCCTGGCTGGCTCCACCCACCCCATCCCTCCCCTCCCAGGAGTCCCCACGTGGCCCATTTTGGACCCAGGAAAATGCAGGGCACGCATGGAGGCTTGGGGAGGGTAAAAAATGGGCCTATCAGAAGTTCAGGAAGACAGGGAACAGACCCGTTTCTGGCTTCCAGAGGGCCTCCGGGGCCTGGAGAGGCTGTTTTCGCCCTCCCAGAGGCTTGAGAAAAGCCTCCGGAGCCCAGGGAAAGCAAAAGTGCACCTTTCCCCCCACTATGGTGCAGGAAGCTGACTAGGCCACGCCCACCCAGCAACCGGGCAGAGAACCCCTTGCTAAAAATTTTGAAGTCCACCCATGAGTGGAAGGCCCTTTCTCTGTATATAGAGAACAAGGGAACAATTCTCAGTATTAACCTTCAAGCTGCACAGTAGTGCATTTTCAGATATGGCAAAGCAATTGAGGTGGGCAGCTCTAGGTATCAAACATATTTAGATAGATTCCTGATCATATTTTTGGATTTGCCAATCAAACTGGTAGGCAGTGCCACCATGCACCTCGTTACCTGCTGGAATGAAAAGTGGCCATGATATAAAATGTGACTTTTTCCAAGCAGCTTTTAAATAGTCGCAGCTCTTAGATTTCTTTTTGGATTGCAGAAGAGCATTGGAAAATGGAGTGAAATAGATGCCTTTTGAGACACTGGTAAAAACACACTGAATATGACTGATCATCATTATGCGGCCACATTCCAGATTACATTGTGGTTCAGTTTTCATCTGTATATTTTGCAGCTCTCATTGCTATGATAAAAATTACATATTCTGTCAGAATTAGATGCCACTTAGAATTTAGGGTAAAGCAATTAAGTACATTCATTTAGCTTGTGGAAACTAAAGAAGTGCATAAGGCTCTTTTTAATATCACTGTTACTAACTGTGAGAATACTGAACATTGTATTTCAAAGGTGGATATACAATGGCAATAGCACTTAGATTTATATACTGCTTCACAGTGCTTTACAGTCTTCTCTAAATGGTTTACAGAGTCACATATTGTCCCCAACAATCTGGATTTTCACTTTACTGACCTCGGAAGGGAGGAAAGCTGAATCAACCTTGAGCCGCTGAGAATTGAACTATCAAACTGCTAGCAATCGGCAGTTAGCAGAATTAGCCTGTAATATTGCATTCTGACTAGTGCGCCACCACAGGTCTATGTATATTTTTTTTATTTTCATGATATTTTAATTATTGATATCATCAAATTGCCCTTTTCACATCTGTCACTCACTGAGTTGATATTTTTATTCAGTTATCCACTATGATCTAAATATTTTTTTTCTGGTTGGTTACAGAAAAATCAGACCCCCCCCCCCCCCCCCCATCAGCATAAATATAAGAAACTAGGGTTTTTTTCCCCAGTGTTCATCACACATAGGAGAGTTTTCCCCTCTTATTAATAATTATTAATAATAATAATCAATTAAACTTTAGTCCCATTCCCCCATGGCTAACTAATTTTTCACATATGTTGAGAAGCTGATTGTAAATATTGCTTTTGTTTGTCTCAAAAATAGAATGTAAGACATGTGATTTTTTTTTATGTCTAATTGTTACTAGGACTCTAAGAATTTATGTAGTTGATGGAAATAAAATAATTTAAATTACCATGGATTTTTTAAATATACACTATTGGGTGAAGTAAACCTGGTCTTTAATTTCTGTTCATGGCTATAAATGAGTCATTCAAAGTTTTGTCTTTATCAGTGATGAGTATCTTACCAAAAAATGACTATCAGTAACAAATATTATTGCTTTGAAACTTCATAATTTCTCCCTTAAACTAGATTTAACTTTATATACTGTAACAAAGTAAATAACAGTCAGTGTAATGAGAAAATACTTTTCTATGTTACCCCATTTCAAAAGATCTTAGACTTCCGGAAAAACTCATGCAAATAAATTAGAGTACATGAGGAGGAGAAAGTGGGAAAATCTCATTATAGTATCAAGCTTGGTATTACTATACTGTGTTATCCAAAGAATATGTCATGAGATACATGGTGGTCTCCAGATATTTGGATCAATTCTAATTAACCCAAGCCAACATGGCTGTGAGAAAGTATTGTTGAAGCTATAATCTAAAACTTCTGAGGGCAACAGGTTCCTTTCCTGATTTTGAAGTATGCTTTTTCTGCATCGCTGTTAAATGAATAATATATATCCAAGATACAAAGAATTTCAAAATTTAGGAGAATTTGATTGTTCCAAAAAGCAGCACAAGGTCACCAATTGACTGTTTAAAATGTAGATCTTTCTGCATTTTACTTTATTCAGCTTTATATTAGCTCAATTTAGCTGTTACTGATTTCTAAACCTTCCAAGTTTTAGTGCAGCTAAATTATGATAAACCCAGATAAATATTATATTGTAAAGATGTCAACTGACAGCAAAGCTATTTATTTATCCCATTCAGTGCCTATGAAATGTTGGACAAACAGAAAGCGCTAAAGAAAATTGATGCCCTTTTATTGTCGCACTGGAGAAAATAGTTGAGAACAATTTGGACTATAAAGAAGAAAAAATAAATATTAGATGAAATAAAGATAGACTGCTTACTTAAATCAGTATTAAGGCTACAATATTAAATACTTGGAATGCAGGTATGCAAAAGTAAGAGTATCGAGGGGGGGAAAGCAATACTTGGAAATATTAAAGACAATAAAAAGAGCCTAACAGAAGACAAGTTGGCAGCATATTATCAGTGATGACAAAAGCATGAGCATTTAACAATACAAATATGGTTATATACCATCAAACATTATGAAGATATGATGTCATCAGATCACAAATGATTGGACTGAATATGATTGAAACCAGGACAACATATAATCCAAGTCCTTGAAAACTTTGGTTCCAACCTTTGATTTTCTATTGTAATGCAAGGAATATAAGTATGAAATACATATCACATTTTTAATTTAATGCGATTTTAATAAAAATTTAAATCAAAGAACATTAAACTTAGCTTTGGCTCTGCTTGCTGTTTGCAGACCTCAGTATTCTATCCAAAAATCAAAGAAAGCCCTCAGCCCAAAACAGAAGTTTTTATTTTATTTTATATAGACGTAGATAGTAGAAATAGATATAGATAAATATCTCTTTGCGGTAGTGGGTTTCAAAAATTTTTACTACAGTTTCTGTGGGCATGGCATTGCTTGGTGGGCGTGACAGGGGAAGGATACTGTAAAATCTCCATTCTCACTCCACTCCAGGGGAAGGCTGTTGCAAAATCCCCATTTCCTCCCGATCAGTTGGGATTCGGGAGGCAGAGAATAGATGGGGGTGGGGTCAGTCAGCATTTTTACTACCGGTTCTCTGAAGTACTCAAAATTTCCGCTACTGGTTCTCCAGAACTGGTCAGAACCTGCTGAAACCCATCTCTGCTGTGCACCAAAGTGAGAACTATTTACCTACTCACATTTTCATGTTTTCAAACTGCTAGGTAGGCAGGAGCTGGGGCAGGTAATGGAAGCTCACCTAATTGTGGGACACTTGGATCTCAAACCTGGGTTGCCAACTTTCCAGCACCTTAACCGCTGAGCTATCATATATGCATGCATATCTCTATCTATCTATCTATCTATCTATCTATCTATCTATCTATCTATCTATCTATGTTATGCCCTTCTTGCTTACTATGAATCTAGCCATATATTAACATAATGAACAGGGATTTTCTTGCATTTCAGTATACTTGATTTAGTTGGAGACAATATTTTAGGAGACTCAGCCTAGAAAAAGGATATAGAAAAATTAAATAAATTCTTTATGTTCTCCTATAGCAGGAGTGTCAAACCCAAGGCCCACAGGCCAAATCCAGCCCATGGGGTGCTTAAATCTGGCCCGTGGGCCTGGTCTGAAAATAGCAAAGGACCGACCCATGGTGCCTCTGGCAGCCAAAATGAGGTGTGGGGGCAGCAGAAGAATTTTAAAACATTTTGGGTATTATATGCACAACCTTTATTTGAAATGATAGTTACTGAATCATTGGAACTCTCCAACACAAGGCATAGTTAATAAATATTAGATTTAAAATACAGCTTTCAGGAATTGGCTTGGTTGGTGATGGTATGAGTGTTTGTAACACTTAAACATATGCTGGGTACCTCTGTTTTATTCATGCATTATAGATCAAAGTTTAGGCTTACTTTAAAATACATTCATCTGAGATATTTCTTAATAATTTTTATGGAAAACAGTTTTGTGGCTCTAGATTATCTATTTGGCAAGTTATTTGTTTAATTGTTTTATTATCAAACATAGATTGTGCTTTTCTGAAGAGGAGGAGGATGATTTCCAATGCAGCAAAATATATTTAAATTATAATGAAACACTGATCAATGTTTCAAACAATTGTCCATCAAGACAATAATATGACAATATGTCAAAAATAAGTACAAATCAACAACTCATCTAAACAATTTAATTGTTTATTTAACTTAGAATATCCCCCTTCTCTGCAATCTAGCAGTTTTTGGAGGCAGGCAACAAATCTCAGAGAAAGATGAAATTGTTTCATGACATTGGCTTAAGAAGAAATGTTATGGGGAAAACAATGCCTCATAAAGAATAAAGCACATGGATTTTGATGTTTTGATGGATTCTGATCATAAAGACCCAACTGTAAAATTATGATTCCAACTCACTATTATGAGATTTTTATTATCAATTCTTTATTCAGATAATGGATTGTAAGTAGATTCTGGGGAGCTTCAGAAAAATTAAGTTACACAGTTATGAGGCTTTTATAAATGGTTAATAAAAGTATGGGAAGTTTTCTAGAATTCTAATGGTGTGTGTATGCGCACACAGACACACACACACAGATAGTATATCCATATTGCTTTGACAATTCACTTTGTTTTGGTACTACTGTTATTTTTAACAATGTTAACGTAACACTCAATTCTTGGCTAAAAGTGTGGAGTCCCAGGTTCTAATCCTCTTTCAATAAAAACTGAAAGCTGACTAGGTGACTTTGAGCCAGTTTTTCTTTCTCATCTCTACACTGGGAAGTCAGAAAATTTCTGCCTGTCAATGTGCACTAGACCAGTGTGTAAATTGTGGTCATTCACCTTCAGTGAAAAGGCATTCAATATGCAATAGATTTATTTAGGCTGTTAATATTAATGAACATTCTTATTTGGGTACTGGCCATCTAAAGAATCTTGGCTGCACTAATGTGACAGGGTGTAGATTTTTAACAACTAAATACAAGCATGGAAGAGTTTCTACTAAATTTAGCACATAGTTTGTATGGACAAGTCCAGATCAGTGGTGGGTTTCAAATTTTTTTACTACCGGATCTGTGGGTGTGGCATGGTGGGCGTGGCATGGCTTGGTGGGCATGTCTTGGTGGGCATGGCAGGGGAAGGATACTGTAAAATCTCCATTCCCAACCCACTCCAGGGGAAGGTTACTGTAAAATCCCCATTTCCTCCCGATCAGCTGGGACTCGGGAGGCAGAGAATAGATGGGGGCGGGGCCAGTCAGAGGTAGTATTTACAGGTTCTCCGAACTACTCAAAATTTCCACCACCGGTTCTCCAGAACTGCTCAGAACCTGCTGAAACCCACCTCTAGTCCAGATCATGTTCAATGCTTCAAATATTCCTATAGTTTTATATTGTCAACCTCAGGAAAATCACCTTTGAACAATGCAACTGCTAAATCGATAAAAATGTAAACAACTTCATATAAAATAATCTCAGATAGGTGCCTTTAAATTGAACTAAATTTTCTGTCAGAAATGTTGCTAGCTTTATGGTCAGTAGTACAATGGTTTCAGGCAGAAGTTGCTTATTATGACTAAATCTAGAACTCAATCTCAGTCCAAGAAAGTAGTAAAAGGTAACTTTTCTATATGCATTTAGTACCGGCCCATGTCTGCCTGCTATTACGCTAGTATTCACTTAAAAATAGGAAGGTCTATGATGACTATTTCTCACACCATGGTAGAAGTGGCTTTTCAAAATGTATTCATAAGAACATGACTAAATTTTCTAAACAGTAGCCTGAGGTCTGTTTGCCTATTGGCAACATCCCTTTTTCATCAAGGGTATTTTAGAGCTGAATAGAATCTTGAAATATGGATAAGTGACACCAGCAAACAAATCATTTTTAACCACAGCAACCAAGCTGTGTTCTGTGGTTTCACTGGGTCTTTTAATTTAGTTGAGGGATGTATGACCAACTTGAACTATAAGATTAATCCATAATATAGGAAACTGCTATGATCAAATGTAACACACCGCTATGTTCATTCATGGAGGGCCGTTTTGTAGGTATATAAACAAATATCTGTTTATATGAAGAATGTAAAGGAGAATCACTCAGCCATATATTTTTGAAATGACTTTCACAGAGATGTGTTTATAAGATTTATAGTCTTTATAACAGCAAAATACACTGGAAGATCCTATCTAATACTGCTTTTGGCAAATAAAAAAATATTACAGAAGCGTAACTAAGGATCTGTCTCCTTGCTATAAAAGCTCATAAACAGTGCATAATGGTCTAAATTTTATCCTGGATCATATGAACCATATGATTATTGGATATATGTTTGTATAAAGTTAACCAGTCTGTGTGTGTTTTTATTCACATTTTAAATCATTTGTCAATTTTATGCCTGTTATTGTAAGAAAAAGATTCAATTGAAGTGCTATTTACACTGTCTTAGCTTTATTAGACTTCCTTAGATGTTTTATCTGAATTTACTTCAGCATTCATTTTACAGCAAAATCTTTTACCAGGTCCATTTAATGTATAATAGAAGGAGTGGTTTAAGGAAATGTTGAAAAGCACTTCAACTATCATCATAGCCCAGAGCTTCCTAAACATAAGGATTGAATTTACTGTGATCTTAAATGTATATTTGAATTTAGCCTGCACAGATTTTAAATGAAAGATGAATTTAACCCTTTGCATTTGTAGCAGTCCAGGGGGGCAGGATCAGTCTTTTGAAGATACTATTTATGATAAGTACTATTTCCACTGATACCACTATAAACTTTACCTCAGATTTTAGTGTCTGGTTTTCTTCCTAGAATTCAAATGGATTAAAGATAGTTATAATCCCTATAGTGTGATGCCTATCAAGGGCAAGAAATCAGGAGTCAAAGCAATTCAAATGAATACAGGTTTATTGCCTACTAACAGCCTAAACCACAAATGGTCAAAGCAAATTGGCAGTAGATAAGAGTCAAAGGAATTCAAGGTGGGTTGGACTTAGATCTTTTGTGGGTATGAAGGGACTCGAGACCAATGACATCACTGACCGTCACTGACAATTATAACCCTTCACCATGCAAGTGTCAAACTCGATTGGGTCACGGGCCAGATCCTGACATATTGCAACGTTTTTTGCCTTTGCGGAGCTGGGGTAGGCATGGCCTGCATGTGACATATCCGGCCTGTGGGCCACCAGTTTGATAGGCCTCCTTCACCAGGTTTCCAGGACTCATTAACTCTTCCTCTCTCTTACTGTCCTTCTCAGTTCACAACCATTCCTCTCCCTCTAAAGATATGAATTCCACTAGAGATTTTCTTCGGAATCACAAAACAAGGGAGAAAAAAGTTATAAAAGTCCAACTTGCCACAATTTCAATTATTACCAGCTTCTCAAAAGTTGTTATTTACATTTTTTTAACTTCCAAATGCAATATACAGACACAGTTTAGGTGTCTTCTAAATTGGATCTTGTTAAACAAGATTGAAAGATAAAGTCTGCTTGGAGTTGCATTTGAACCTGCTATTGTGACCCAGGTCCAAGTAAGTAGTAAGAAAGCCAGTCAGTGAAAAACCAAACAAACTTTATTCTAACAGCTGAGAATTACTTCATTCCCAACGTCGTTCAACTAAATTAAAGCAAATTCCTCCCAACACAAATTCCTCAGTCCAATTGCAAACCTTGGTCCCATTAGGCAAACTGCCAAAGGCCTTTCTTGGCAAACATTCAGAAGTTTTCTGGCAAAGCCCAAACGCCGTTGCTGGTCTGTTTTAAGCCTTATGGGAGGGGCCAATAATCTCTTGGCCCTACTCCCGAGTTGTCCTCTTTGCTTGAGCTGCTCTTGCCTTCTGGCAGATCTTCTCATGCATGCATTAGGAACAGGCTCCTCTTGTTCCTCTGCCTCACTCCTATCAGTCTCTGCAGGCTCTGGAGTCCGCACCTCACTCTCCGATGGCCCTGGCCTCATTTCTTCCTCTGACGCAGAGCCCTCATCCGGGCCTTCCCTAGTCTCCAGGACTAGCCCATGTTCTTCCTCAGCCTCATCGCTGTCTGACTCCACTGCCAGCTCCGCAGGCTGCTGGCGGACCACAACACCTGCTAGCACCATCATTTAGACCACCTCAAAATGGAAGTGGTTTGTCATTGTTTTCTTGCAGAGTGTTTTCCCAATATTGCTTAAATCTTAGCAGTTCTTAGTTGTCTCATATAGAACTTAACTTCAGGTCAGAGGTGATCAGTTTTACAAGGTCAGCCAGAATTAGGTAAGTGCTGGGCTGAACAAGGTTCTATTTGCCAACAACTGCCATTGTTTCCTGCCAAGCTTAATCTGAATTCAGTTAGCTTTCTTACTTCCAGTTTTTATCTGGAAGTATCAGATACTAAAAGAACATATGGCTAAAACTGTGCATTCTCTCATAGAAAGCCTTTAAACATTTACCTCCCTTCTAAGGAAAGCAATGAGAATCTGTGAAAAGTTACAGATGTGATAGTGTGAATTACAGTGGAGTTTGGAAATAAAATCTGATTATTTTGCATGAGTCTGTTTTTTCATGTTTTAAAGTTTTTTCATTTGTGCTTTTTCTTTTCTTTTCTTTCTTTTTTTTTTTGGCGTGTGTGGATCAAATGTTGCATATGCTTGGGGAAGCTGATCCCTAGAGCAGTACCTGGTGAAGTTATTAATATTTTTAAGTAAACGAAACCTGCCGCAGGTTTCTCCTCCAGTTAATCCTTTAATTAGCCATTTGTATGGAAGAGAATTTAATGCTGGATATCAGCTTCAGCTTTGTGCTTATTAGGCAAATGCAAATTTATATAAAAAATATATTTAAATGCTTCCTAGAGGGCTCTACTGAATTTTCTGGTATAAGATTATGTCAGAAGAAATAACTTTTGGAGGGGGGGGAACTATGGTGATTATGAGAAGGTATGTTCTACCTATTGTAGTTCTTTAGAAATGTTGCACATATCTTGAAGAAATTTTGATTAGTGAATTGTTCTTCTGCCTTCATGTATAGAGGCCTTTCGTAAATTTGGTAACTTATTTTCTGAGGAAGAAGGATCCACTGCATTTCAGCCACATAAATTATGTTTCGAAAAACCTTAAGTGATATGTGTTAGAGAAGAGACACTTTTATGGTAGCAGAGTTTGCAAGATGAACCGTTCAATCTGTGAAGGACATGGCTTGGAAAGAAAACAAACAATAACTCCTGGGCTGACCATCAAATATATGATTGAGTAACTGAAATTATTAATTACTACTTTTCAGGTTGGTAAAATTGATCAATTAAAATTTAAACTCAATAATTTCTTCAGTATTTTTGGTTTCATACAGACTCTAAATTATGGGATTATTATTCCAATGGATATAAAACTATTGGAAGAATATTGACATAATTCATAGTAAATTCAAAAATCACAGAATGCAAGGAATAGAAGGGACCATGATTGTATAATACAACAATCAATCAATTATTGAATTGTTAGATTGTTTGGTTGCTTATTTTTATGTCCTCCAAAGAGTGTCTTACAACTGATTTGATCACAGAAACATTATAAAAGATCTGACATGGAATGAGAATAACATGTGTAGAGAACTCAAGATAATATTCAGTTATTGGGCCTTTCAAATTTTAAAAAGGCTTTTTCTGTGGAGAAAAAAACCCAGAGAAATTAGAACTCTTTAGACTACTCTACTGGTTTTATTTTTCCTTTTTTTTTCTCTATTTCAAACCAGTGGACATAATGGCCTGTCCAGCAATTGTTCTCTCAGCATCAATTTTATTAAGTATTTAGGGTTGAGAGAAAGTAGTCAAAAGGCACCCAGTACACTTTCATAGCTGATGGACTTCAGTTGGTCTCTCCAATCCTAGCCTAACACTTTAAGCAATAAGCCATCCTAATTCCCTCTTCAGTTTAATTTATATAAAACATTGTTGGACTTTTAACTGTTGTGAAATCAATTGTGGCTTATTCAATGAAATAGTTTAAAAATCATGATCGAATATGATGTATAATTTGTAATAGGAACATTTTATATCCATTATACCTGCTATAAAGAGACTGCACAGAGAAAAGTTTTTCTCATTTTATCATACAAAGCCCCCAGGATTATATCCAATAAAGCTAAATGATGGTGATCAAAGCAAATGATCAAACAGACAAAGGAAATACTTCTTCAAGCAACCAAAGTTGAATTATGGAATTCATTACCCAGGATGAATGTACTTAACACGTGCAATTTTAAAAAGCAGTATATATTCTTTTTACCCAAATCTTTGCCTCCAATTCTCAAATGTTTGAGTACTTGTTGTTTAACAGGTGAGCTAGTAACAGGACCACATTAAAAAAAAAAAAAATAGCAGGGGAATAACCCAGAAGTGGATGTACCAGAAATCTCTATGAAGATAGAGAAAAGCTTTGATTGCAAAGAAAAAGTAATTTTCCTGGGTGAATATCGTTCTCTTGAAAATTCAGGACCTTTAGTAAGTGGCTAAGAACTGGAAATCTGAACTCAAGTCTCATCTCTGAGAGAAATTGATTTGTGGCTTTCTTTGGGCTCACAGCCTCCATTTCTGATACGGGGAAAGTGATAATTCTCTACTTACAGCTTTGTTGTAAGGCTTCCTGACTATGTGAGATAAACTGACATTTTGGTACTAGTGCTACAGATATGCTAAGTCTTAGCATTATTTTTTGGTAGTGTCTTTGTGGGTAACTATGATGAAAATAAATCAAATTAACACTTATCTGGATAAAAATAAAAATATGTCATTCTTCTCTCCCTTTTAATGCATGCAGAGAGAGGAGGGGATTGGCAAAGCTATATGCTCATTGTGATTATCAGAGCATACCCACGCCATCATCTCCACGGAAACACAGCATATTTCTAGGTGAAGCATCACCAACCTGTTGCCAAGGAAACAAGAGATGCAAAATCTCAATGACATTCTATTTTGAAGCATTCAAGAAACCTTTGAAAGGGCTTTAAAAACTGCCTAGGAAGGGAGCGGAAATTACAGATCCTCAACAACCACTGTTTTATTCCTCGGTTATTCTGTCTGCTCACGTCACTCTCTTCCTGCAGTTCTCTGCTGAAGCACGAAAGCAAACACTGTGAAAACAAAAGTTTCATGCGCTCAAAAGGGAAGGAAATGAAAATGGAGAAATATGCATTTGTGTGGGAATAAATACACATTAGCATGAAGACCATCGACCATGGTATCCAGCTGTGCCGGTTGGAGGGGTTCGGAGTGGGGGGCACCATTTTGCGGTGGTTCTCCTCCTAGCTCTCCGACCGGTCGCAGTCGGTGTTGGCAGGGGGGTCAGAGGTCGACCCCAAGGTGCCTTGTTTGTGGGGTGCCACAGGGGTCGGTCCTCTCGCCCCTTCTGTTCAACATTTATGTGAAGCCGCTGGGTGAGATCATCCGTGGCTTTGGAGTGGAGTTCCATCAGTACGCTGATGATACTCAGCTGTACATCTCCACCCCAGACCATCCCAACAATGCCCTTGAAGTGATGTCCTGGTGCCTGGAGGCCGTGCAGATCTGGATGGGGAGTAACAGGCTTCGACTCAACCCTTCCAAGACTGAATGGCTGTGGCTTCCGACGCCCCAATATAGCCAGCTGGTGCCATCGCTGGCTATTGGGGGTGAGTTATTGGCCCCCATGGACAGGGCTCGCAACTTGGGCATCTTCCTAAACGCACGGCTGTCTTTAGAAGAGCATATGACGGCCGTGGCCAGGGGGGCTTTTTATCAGGTTTGCCTGATTCGCCAGTTGCGTCCCTTTCTGGATCAGGACTCCTTACACACAGTCACTCAGGCACTCGTCACTTCCCGCCTGGACTACTGTAACACTCTCTACATGGGGCTCCCCTTGAGGAGCACCCAGAGCTCCAACTGGTACAGAATGTGGCCGTGCAGGGGATTATGGGAGCGAGGGGGCGCTCCCATGTGACACCTCTCCTGCGTGAGCTGCATTGGCTTCCAGTGGTCTTCCGGGTGCGCTTACCACCTTTAAAGTGCTCCATGGCATAGGACCTGGGTATTTGCGGGACCGCCTTCTGCCGCCGATAGCCTCCCACAGACCACTACGCTCCCACAGAGAGGGACTCCTCAGGGTGTCTTCAGCCAGGCAATGTCGGCTGCGATCCCCAGGGGGAAGGCCTTCTCTGTGGCAGCTCCTGCCCTCTGGAACGATTTGCCCCCGGAGATACGAAGGATATTGGATCTCCGGGCCTTTCATCGTGCCCTAAAAACTTTTCTTTTCCATCAAGCAGGGCTGGCGTGAAACCCCCCCCCCCTTTTTTCCCAACTTTTTAAATTGTCAATGGGTTTTAGTTTGAATGTTTTAAATTGTGGGCCAAAGTCATGAAATTCTTTTGAAAAATTTAAATTTTGTATTGGTATGTGTTTTAGTTCTGGCTGTGCACCGCCCTGAGTCCACTAGGAGAAGGGCGGTATACAAATTGAATTAAATAAATAAATAAATAAATAAATAAATAAATAAATAAATAAATAAATAAATAAATAAATAGTAAGTAAGTAAGACACAGAGAGATATTTCTAACCAAGAGTCTCCAGAAATGGTAGGATAGTGACCACCATTTCTATCTACACTGTTGGGATGATAGATGTTGGAAAGCAGTTTGGAAAAAGACAAGGAATACATTGAACAGTGGAATTTATGTTTTCCTTTCCTTCTATTCTTTACAGTTTTCTTTAGTTGATATTTTAAATATTTCAGCTATTGTCTGGATTAGAAAGTCTTAACAGAATCATCATCACCATGAACATAATCAAACATTGAGGTTCCCTTCTCATCAGAAAAGACATTTTGGGAATGTTTATTTGTGTGTGCATTTCCTGCAGGAGTGTATGTGCATACATTTGAGCAGAAAAAAACTGACTGACTAAAAATATTTGAAATGCTTCATACAAATAAGGATCAAATTCTAGCACAAAGATAAATATTTGTGGAAGAAAAGGAAGGCAGGCAGGAAGGCCACCAAGTATTGTTTCTATAACTAACTCAAGTTATAAGGATGGAATTATTATAAAGGTGGCATATGCTATTTCCAATAAGAATAGATCTGCACTCATAAAATGTCAAAAGGTTGATTTTCCCCCATTTGGAGTGATTTTCTATGACCTATAACTAGAACTTTGCATGATTTGTTGAAAAAAAGGGAAAAGAAAGCTAATGTATTAAAGGAAAGATATTTAGTTTGTCCCTTTGGTTGCTGGGCAGGGAAATATTAATATACAGGAGTATTCAAAATAATGAGGTCATCTACATACAGTCCAAAATGCTGTGATCTATGACATTAGTATTCAATGATATTCTTTATTGTATATGTGAAATCTCCTGAAAACAACATGCAGAATTATATCCATTTTCTTTACGTTAATTGGATAGAGGAGGAAAGAAACTATGCTATATGGGAGATAAGGTTTAAACTTATTACATAAATATGTTTGTCATAGTGATTAGTACACTGTGATTTAAAAGATCTGTGCTTTGAAGAAAGAATCCCAGCATATTTAAACATTAAGAGGTAATCCATCCAGGCCAGTGGTGGGTTGCCCCCGGTTCGCAT
The DNA here is from genome assembly GCA_022577455.1 of Arizona elegans. NCBI lineage: Eukaryota > Metazoa > Chordata > Lepidosauria > Squamata > Colubridae > Arizona > Arizona elegans. Next base: position 86,899,593 of record JAKOOJ010000006.1, on the reverse strand, counting down.
CAGTTCTATAGAACCGGTAGTAAAACCAGCGGGAGGCTCCACCCACAGACCCTGACGTCATCAAAACTCTTCTGCGCTTGCGCAGAAGTGCGTGTCCGCGAGTGCAAGCGAAGCGTGCAAGCGGCCCTGCTGCAAACCGGTAGTAAAGATAAGTAGAACCCACCCCCTAATCCAGGCAACTACTTTGCTAGGGAGACTTCTAAAGATAATCCATTTCCGAAAGCAGGTTTTTTAGAAGGGTTTTAATTCTCTGGGACATATTATTTTAGAGATAGAAATATTATTTATTTTATAGTCAATTGAAAAAGACCATTTAATCATTCTGATGTGCTTTTCTGTTTCAGGAGGGGAACCCAAAGATAACAGGTGTCTTTTAAATAATTAAATAAATAAATAAATGAATGAATAAATAAATAAATAAATAAATAAACATTAAGAATTTTCAGGGATGTTAAGATTTTCTCAAGCTGGTACAAATACAGACATAAAGATTTAGAAATCTACCAAAAATCCACTTGATTTTTGCCCTGATTAGACTAGTTTTATTATACAAAGTAAAATGTTTGCTACCATCCTTTTGATCTTAAAACTAACTACATGCTTATAGTTACTTAAAATAGAATAGAATAGAATTCTTTATTGGCCAAGTGTGTTTGGACACAAAAGAAATTTGTCCTTGGTGCATATGCTCTCAGTGTACATAAAAGGGAAAAAAGGAAGAAGAAAAAAAATACATTCATCAAGAATCATAAGATACAACATTTAGTGATAGTCAATAAGCAATCAAATCTTACTAAGAAACAAACAGAACAATATAAATCGTAAAAATACAAATAACATGGTTATAATCATAAGTGGGAGGAGATAGGTAATAGAAAGGATGAGAAGAATAATAGTAATACAGTCTTAATAAATAGTTTGACAGTGTTGAGGGAATTATTTGTTTAGCAGAGTGATGGCATTTGGGAAAAAACTGTTGTGTCTAGTTGTTCTGGTGTGCAGTGCCTATAGCATCGTTTTGAGGGTAGAAATTGAAACAATTTATGTCCAGGATGTGAGGGGTCTGTAGATATTTTCACAGCCCTCTTTTTGACTCATGCAATACTTACTACTTAATATTCATCTCAATCTATGGCCTTCCTATTTCTATAAATTTTGTACAACTATTGCATCTTATTTATCTATAAACTTTCCTATCTCTATATTCTTAGCTCTACAATTTCTTTTCTTGAAAATTTCTAGCTCTTTCAATCTTTTTTATTTTTTGATGTTTAACTCAATGGTGAAATCCAAATGTTGTACTACTGGTTCTGTGGGTGTGGCTTGATGGGCGTGGTGTGGCTTGGTGGACGTGGTTTGGTGGGCGTGGCAGGGGAAGGATACTGCAAAATCTCCATTCCCACCTGACTCCAGGGGGAAGGATATTATAAAATCCCCATTCCCACCCCACTCTGGGGCCAGCCAAAGGTGGTATTTGCCGGATCTCCGAACTACTCAAAATTTCTGCTACCGGTTCTCCAGAACCTGTCAGAACCTGCTGGATTTCACCCCTGGTTTAGCTCTTGTAGCCAAACACAGTCCATTTAAAACATTCTTCATTCTTTTTCTGTTTGATATGGGTATGGACCTATTCATACGGTATCTGCCCCTACTTCCAAGCACTTGCTGTCCTCTCTTCCTGGTTTGTGGAATTCGTCCTTGGGATGTTTCATGCGGTAGATTTGCTTTGGTTGCTTGTTAGCAGATGCCAGCTCAGTTCTACTCCCTGCCTTTTGAATTTGGCTGAGTGGGGCTTGCTTGTCACCACACTCCCACATGCAACTAGGTTTCTTGAGTTTCTTGTTCATTTTATGGGAAACACTTCCCAATTAAGGAGAAGGTGGGACTGTTTTAAATGTCTTCACCAGGCAGCATTGAAACTTTTGATCTCAGGAGAGAAGGAGATACACCCACTCATTATACTAAATCTCCATCTGTTCCTATATCTTCACTTTAACAATCGTTTTTCAAATTCCTTATGCAAAACAGGAAGCAACTGGCCTTTCCTTCTGAATTGACATTTAGAAGCTTATTGGACCTTAATGACCTCGCTTAGTAACCAGCCTTCAAAACTGATAGTAGGATAGAGCTAAAGTCGTAATGGATTTCTCAAGGACCCTTGTCTTATAGGTTCAAAGGTCAAGTAATACAAGTCAGCTAAATGACAGATGTTTGCATTGTTCTTACAGAAATGTATTTGTATTCTACTCAAAAATATCATGGGCTGCAATTCTGAATTTGTAGGCCTTCTGGCTTGTTTATATATTCCTTCTGCATGTCTATATATCTTTGCCAAATGAGGATAACCTTTCATCCCCCAGTTGAAGTTAATTCAATTAATGAATAGCTATTACCCAGAAATATTGTTATGTTCTTCTTTGGCTACAATAGCCTGTGATGATTGCTATGTAAATTTCCAACTTTCCAAATTTTAGTCCTGGATCTTTTACCTTATGGCAGGTGTGAGCAAACCCAAGCAGTTCTTTGAAGGCTATTCATTGTGAATATTACACTATCCCATAACCATTCCACAGTTGTCATGTTTATTGATAGGAAAAGAGAAGTTATATGGATATTGATTTGTTTTGGATGATACCATATGAGTAAGGAGAAATAATTCAAATCTTATCATTCAATCTTATAATTCATTATATAAAAATTATCAGTCTAACAGAGTCATATTAGATATATAACAACATTTTCCTATTAGACTTAGAACAGGTAATAAGCAATTACATCTCATGTAATTCTCTCCTGGTGGAATTTTACAGTTGCAAATGTTGGGATTTAGTTGAGAGGACTTGCCTTTATAAGTTTTGAAATTTATTCACTCCAGTTTTGGAAATGTTTTTAATTTCATCTCACACACATACAATAAACCTGGCAAAACCCAAGGAAAGAACTTTTTAATTTTCCCTACCTTTTCATCTTCTACTTCTAATACAAAAACCATTTTCTCTTACCACCATCAATTATTTTGGGGAGGAGAGATGATAGGTGTGAAAGAATGTGGGCTTGACTCAGAAAAGGCCGAGAGGAATGCTGAGTTATTATAGAAAAGATATTTGAGGCTTGGGAATGTAACAAAGTGTGAGAAAGAAACTCAAAATGACTCCATCTCTAAATTAGAGAGAAGCTTTGACAGTTTTCCAGCTTCTGTTACAGTATGCTAACTGCATTAAATTACATTACAAGATTCCTAACAACTCTTGTTTCCTGAACTGACCTACTTCAAGAAGCTGACAATAGTCATTTTGTAATTAGGATGTGCTTTACCAAGTCTCAGCTAGAAAGCATGATGTAGCAAAAGGTCAATAATCTATTGCTGAATACAAACATTATTTTTTGCTAAATTGTAGGAATACTCCTACAGAATAACACTGAGATATCCATATAAATGCCAAAAAGTATTTCCATCCAATGTCAATGCTGAGTGTAAAAGGCTGAGTTTGGGGTGGAGCCTATCTTGATATGAACCATCTCTCTACAAATGAAAATATTTTCTCTGATAAATGTTAAAATATAGTATTTTTAAAGGCTAAAAATAAAATGGCGACTCCCAGGGGGAGGGCCTTCTCTGTGAGGGCTCCAACCCTTTGGAATGAACTGCCCCCTGAGATACGAAATATCCCTGATCTCCGTGCTTTCTGCCATGCCCTCAAAACCCTGATGTTCCAACAGGCGGGGCTAAACATATGAACGTGTGAATGTTTTTAAAATGTTATCTAATTTTAGGTTCTATTTAATTGGGTCAAACTATGTTATAATAATAATTTTAATTAGCAATTTTATGATGTTTGTGTATCTATATTTTTCTTGACTGTACACCGCCTTGAGTCCTACGAGAGAAAGGCGGTATAGAAATATAATAAATAAATAAATAAATAAATAAATAAATAAATAAATAAATAAATAAATAAATAAAAAAAATACAATAAATTTTAAGTAATCCAAAAACTCATCATTTGGCATATGAACTGGTACAAAAAAAGATCACAGCAATATGTTTTGCTTTCTTGAAAAGTGGCTGAACATTTGTGCTCATTTCTTTTTCTTTCCTTCTTTCTTTCTTTCCTTCCTTCCTTCCTTCTTTTTTCTTTCTTTCTTAGATTATGTTTCAAGTTTCTTTGGCCTTTTGCATGACATTGCATTCTAGGTATATAATTCCCCAGGGTCCAGTTAGATGAAACTATTTAGGTAAAAAAAAAAGTTTATCTCATAAAGCTATGCAGGATTAGTTTATTAGTTTGGTGGATGACAATTAGGTTGCACTGGGAATTTAAAAAGAAAGAATTAATGAATTATGACCAAACCTTGGTCCTCAGACCTGCATAAATTGTGTGGTAAAAATAGAGAATAACACATCCAGTTCTAGAAATAGGCTGAATTACAAGCATTATGTTTAGCTTAGGATATCATATTTATTAAACAAGAAATGAAAATTAAATTGGAAGAGTGATTAAGATTTATTAATGAGAATTCATGCTCATCAATCAGATGTTGCTCAAAATCTGAAACATACGCAAGATAAATATAAGACGGTCATTCTTATATCTTGGAAACCTCACTAAAGAGACATTTAGTTTGACCTTTCATTTTATAACTGACATATATTCATTCATTTTTTATATCTTCTAAACTTTGTGATGAAATATGCTTGCTTGCTTGCATACTTCCAGTATATATTGTATATGCACTCTCGCAGTGGTTTACAAACCATGTCAGCAAATTGCCCCCAATAATCTCATACCGATTGTAAATTAGCACCAAATGAAGCAACGGAATTTAGCACATCAAACCATCTCTATCAAAAGCCAATCAATACATGCTCTCAGACCAAATGTCCAATCAAAAGCACCACATTTATCCTGAAGGAGATATCCACCTCACCAGAGATCAAAGTCAAATGCTAGCTTGAAAGAAGAAAGAATTCATGGCTTGGAACCAGGTTATCTGAGGGACCATTTCTTGCCGGTCACATCTACCTGACTCACCAGAGTGAGGAGGCAAGGAATGTTGCGGGTCCCATCCCCAAGGGAGATACACCTGATGGGACCTTCTCCATGGTGGCTCCCTCTCTCTGAAACATCATTCTTGCAGAGATTAGAATGGCCCCCTAACCCTCTTCCGGAAGGCACTGAAGACCTAGTTCTGCCAGTGGGCCTGGGGAACGCAGAGCGGGATGGAACCCATTAAATGGCTTGTGTGATGTGTTGTCACTGGGATGGGGGGTCGGGGTTATTTTATTATATTATTATATTAATTAATTATATGATTATTCTCTTTTATTAGTTTTATTGTTTTATATAGGAGGTTTTTATATTCTTGTAAGCTGCCTTGAATCGCCCTGTATTTCCTAAAACAAACAAACAAACAAATAAATTATATATATATATAAAATCCTGGTAAAATATACAACAAAGAATAAAGTTCTTCAAATAATGTTTCAATATCCCATATTTATTTTTTCAAATGATCCACTTTTAAAATAAATAATGGTTGCATTATTACTATTGTCAGATACTTTACTGACACATCAGGATGTTGGGAAATCATAACATGCAGCTAACCTGCTATTTTCCTCAAGCTATAGTAATCACTGTCTAAAGCTGAAAATAGCAAAAGGCAAGTACTGAATGAGACTAATTCTTTTAAGGCAATGTTCTCCCAGAAAAAAAACAATTATAAATACTAAAGCTTATTAGTTTTGTTGAACCACCTAATAGAACTACTTCAGAACTGGCAAGATTTCAGAAAAGATTTTATTGATGCCCAATAAAGGATATGAAACTATTATCATCATTTTCAGGCCATCTCTAAGAGAATGTCCTACTCAAGAAAAGTTTTGAAAAAGTCATAGTTGTCCAACCATTCTTCTCTAAAGACACCAAGGTCACTTGTAAAACTCCAAGAACAAAAAATGGCAGCATTTCCTGATAAAGGACTTGGAATGGAAACTCTGACTCATCTAATATCAGGTCAAATAGCCTTACATTCTAGAACAGGACTGTCAAACTCAAGACCCGCAGGCCAGATGTGTCACATGCTGGCCACGCCTGCCCCTGGTTTAGCGAAGGGGAGAAAAGTCATGATATGTCACGTGATGATGCCGTGACAACATGAGTTTGATACCCCTGTTCTAGAAGAACAATCACAATCTAATAAGAAACCTAGACAGAGCTTCGCCCCTGCTTTAGAGAAATCTTTTTTATTTCCCTTATTGGACTCCATGCCATAGCAGTTTCCTTGCTAACTTAATTTTTGTTTGTTTATTTGATCTATAGGATTCCTCCTTTCAGGGCAAGTCACAACACTGAAAGATCAAAACTACATGACATTAAACAAATCTGATACTTATATTATAATAGACTTTCATTTATCTAAAATAAGTTTCTGCTGGTCCATGATATATGCATAATATTAATTAATTCAAGCACTAATTTAACAACCATCCATAGATATGCACTGGGCAGAAAATAGTTTTCAGTAACTTAAATAACCTCTTTCAGCTATGTAATTCTATGAAAAACCTAGGCATGTATAATCTATGTTTGGATGGGCATTCACATGGAAACGCCAGGTATCGTCCTTGACTTCTAGAATGAAAAACATTGAATAGAAATAGAAATATTCAGTATATATCATTCCACATAGCATAGAATGTTGAGACACGCAGAATGCAAACCCTTCCTTGTATGCATCCTGGTGACATATGCATGTACAAAGCAGTGATGAGTTTCAAACATTTTTACTACCAGTTCTGTGGGTGTGGCTTGGTGGGCATGGCATGGCTTGGTGGGCATGACAGGGGAAGGGTACTGTAAAATCTCCATTCTCACCCCACTCCAGGGGAAGGATACTGCAAAATCCCCATTTCCTCCCAATCGGCTGGGACTCGGGAGGCAGAGAATAGATGGGGGCGGGGCCAGTCAGAATTTTTACTACTGGTTCTCCGAACTACTCAAAATTTCCACTACCAGTTCTCCAGAACTGGTCAGAACCTGCTGAAACCCACCTCTGGTACAGAGGATAGAGCTTGTAGTGTGATAACACAATTCATCATTTTGGTGAAGGCAAGAGTCTTATGCAAACTATCACAATTTCACACTTTTCTTTAGAGACAACCATTCTACAGAGGAATTATTGAGTCTGTCATCTGCACCTCTGTAACTGTCTGATTTGGCTCTGCAATCAAACAAGACAGACACAGATTTCAGAGGATAATTAGAAATTCAGAAAAAACAATTGCTACCAATTTGCCTTCCATTGAGGACCTATATACTGCACGAGTCAAAAAGAGGGCTGTGAAAATATCTGCAGACCCCTCATATCCTGGACATAAATTGTTTCAACTTCTACCCTCAAAAACAGCTATAGGGCACTGCACATCAGAACAACTAGACACAAGGACAGTTTTTCCCCGAATGCTATCGTTCTGCTAAACAAATAATTCCCTCAACACTGTTAAACTATTCACTAAGTCTGCATTACTATTATTCTTCTCATACTTCCTATTACCTACCTCCTCCCACTTATTATTATTATTATAACCATGTTGCTTGTATTTTTACGATTTATATTGTTTTATTTGTATCTTAGTATGATTTGATTGCTTATTTAGTAACCAATGACTATCACTAAGTGTTGTATCTTATGATCCTTGATGAATGTATTTTTTTCTTTTTATGTACACTGAGAGCATATGCACCAAAAACAAATTCCTTGTGTATCCAATCACATGTGGCCAATAAAGAATTCTATTCTATTCTAATTCCAATTTTTGAATCTAGAATTCCTCCTTGACCTATGAGAAAACACTAATTTAAAAGTTTAAATTAAAATAAATTAATAATTTAAATTATTTTAAAAAATTAAAGCTTCCCAAATTATCACAAAAACTCACAAGGCGCAGGAAACAACTATAAGAAGCCACCCATAATCAGTAAACATTTCTTTTTCAAAATCTTCCAAAAGAAAGTTTAAGCTTTGGTCAAATAACTAAAAGTTTGGGGGATTGATGAATGCCCTCTGAAAAGGCAATTCATAAAATAGAATTCTACAAGCAAAAAGACCTTTCATTTATTTATTTGTTAAAGCTCAGATAGCAAAGGAAATTTTAACTATCATATAAGAATTCTTGATGATACTAGAAAAGATCATATTGAACAAGTCCTTAAGATACTTGGATCTCAGACTTTAGATTTTGAACCCGTCTTGATTCTGGCCTATTGGTGAACTTTCCTCATACCTGAACAAAACAATTTGATTCTTATCCATGAACACTCTTACTGACAAAAAAGTATGTTAACATTAACTCTTTGTAACTATTTCCCTTACTCTGCATTTTGCTAAATAAAAAATTGACTCACTAAAAGCTTTAGAAAAGTGGAGTAGACAAAGAAATGACAAGGTATAATTTTTAGACATTTTTAAGTGGAAGGAAATCAAGTTTATAGAACAGATACAATAATATCTAATGGCAAGTTGTCATCTTGTACACTTTTCTATATGTCCCTGTGGATATAAATGTGTTGGAAGTTAAGAAATTCTGCCTGACCTCAAATTCTTTATGTCTAATATTATTGAATGAAAACTACACATGACAAGATCACAATTTTCCTTACCACTTCTGGCTTTCAAGTGATTAACATTATTCCATAGAAAGGAAAGTCCATCAGTCCTATAACCAAGGATAAATTTCCTGTCAGTAAGAACAATTAATCAGTAGAACAGCTTGCCTTTAGAAGTTGCAGGTGTTTTTAAGAGGAGATTGGACAGCTATTTGTCCAGAATGGTAAAGAGCCATGATGATGAACCCATGGCACGTGTGCCAGAGGTGGCATACAGCGCCCTCTTTGTGTGCACAGTTCAGCTCCGCTGCGCATACACGCGCACCTCCCGCCAGCCAGCTAGTCGTCGGGTCTCTGCCGCGCAAATGCAGGTGGTGGGGCACGTGCAGGGGGCTGTGTGTGCATGCACAGGAGGCAGGGCGCATGCGCGGGGCCCACACAGGCATTGCATTTGGGGGGTTCGGGTGCACGCACATTTGGGCACTCATTCCGGAAAAGGTTAGCCATCATTGGTATAGAGTCTGCTACTTGAGCAGGGGATGAGGTAGAATCGTTCTAAACTTGACTGTAAAAAATATGGTTTTTGTAATAGAGTTGTCAAAGTCTGGAATGCTCTGTCTGATACAGTTGTCTCAGCTACAAATTTCCACAGTTCTAGTCACAAATTGACTTCCGTGGTCCTCACTTCATACTTAAGAGGTCTGTAGAGGGGGCGTGCATAAGTGCACTAACATGCCTATCATCCCTGTCATTGTATTTTTATAATTATTCCTGTTTTTGTTTGACAAATTACAATAAACAAAAAAATAGAATACCTCCAAGGTCCCTTCTAATTCTGTTATTCTATAAGTGAACCCACAAGGTACTTTAACAAACCGTAAGTTATAACTGAGTTCTTGAATGTGGTTTCATGTTTTCCCTCCATAAATAATGACAAAAAAACAGAGTCAAATTCCTGAATGTAAGATGTATAGATGACTATAATTTTAAATTCAAATTTTTGGCTCATTTGGTATTCCTGAGTTAACGATAATTTTAATTTTGGCATTCAATAGAAATGAATATGTAACTTTTTGTTAACTAATCACAGGGAATCAGTTGGACGGAATCAGAATCAGAAACTGAGCCGTGGTAGTTAAAATGCAGTATTGCAGGCTAATTCTGCTGACTGCCAACTGCCAACAGTTCGGCAGTTTGATTCTCACTGGGTCAAGGTTGACTCAGCCTCCCATCTTTCCAAGGAAAATGAGGACCTAGATTGTTGGGAGGCAATATGCTGATTCTGTAAACCACTTAGAGAGAGCTGTAAAGCACTGTGAAGTGGTATAAGTGCTATTGCTGTTCTAGAAGAGTACAATTAGCAATTGATATATTGTTTTAGCATTAGGAACGGCAGAATGAGCAAGTCAGCTAAAGTGTATGACATTATTAGCAGCTTAGCCAGTACTAATTTGGCCAGATATTTGTGGCTGAATTATTCTACTACAAGAATAAATCTCTTTCTATTCACCCCTCTATTATTTAACTTGTTGGCTACATAGTACACGAGTAGGCTAATTCCAAGCCTAAAGAGCCTATAAATCATATAATATCTGTATGATAGTCTTCCAAAACTCATTGGAATACTTAAGGCAGGTGTATATTTATCAATTTTTAAAGTGAGAACATTTGCTATTTATAAAACATGGCTATAACTACTACTATTGTGAGCCTGCTTATGAATAAAGGTCAATCCTGTAACCCCTTTGCTTGGTGAGATAATTATCTCTGTGCAAAACAAAACAAAACAAAAAATCCAAGAATACAATATAAATCTACTTATTTAACTCCCAAAATATCTGCGGTATTGACTTGAACAGACAGAAATCTTGAAAAGTGAAAGAGTTTAAAGATGTTGAGCTCTAGGGTCTGAAATCTAAAGTTCAAGAATATTTATACCTTAATGTCACTTGTTATTAGATTTTCTCCCCTAAATTATTCAAAATAACACCAATACAAGAGAGTCTTCCTTAGAACCTGACTACACTGTCTGTCTTTTCATACATGCATATGTCTAGCCACCCTCTTCTATTTCTCTTCTCCTCCTAATCATTGAACCTTATTTATTTCTATTCTCTCCAAGTATGCAATTAGAGGACCACAAACATAAATACTGTTATTTTCTATCACAGTGATTGGATATGTTGAGAATCATATATAGTATCAGAAAAGGGACACAAAAGAGAGCCTGATAGCAATTAGCAAATGAAGGAATAAATAAGAATGCAATATGAGAATCTATAATGTAGTCACTGGCAGCAATCATGAAAAATAAGTATTTAACCTTAACTGTTTGTCTGATTGCATTCATTGCCTGAGTCTCTGAACAGTTCCAAGCAGAAGGATTTAATATACATCTGCTCCATCATTATTCTTATCTGTCTAGATTGCCATAATTTGTAAATCTTTATCATACTGTATTTTCATAAAGTTACACCTGATTCATTGTAAGACTTTTGCAGAAGGAATTTAGTTTGTATTCCTGCACATCTTCCATTGGTATCACTAATGAGATTGGCCTATGGTGGTTTTTGCATAACAGTTTCAAGAGAAAATTACTTATCACAATGAGAAAACCTTATTAATTGAATCAGTTGTTTGATTTTCCATGTAACTCATTTTTCCAAACTACAAATTGTCAATAAAAATATAGAAATCATTGTAAGATTAATGAACATAACTGCACTTTGGGTGCTAGGCAACTGGCCCCAAATTACAGCCATTTGCAGCATCCCACAATCACATGTTTTATGAAGGTTTTGCTTAAAAATTGCATTTTTATTTTCAGCAAAAATAATGTTGGTTTAGTGACGGCTCAAGGTTATAAAATCAGAGCAATCATGTGACTGGCCTGATCTATGACCATTACGAGTTATGACCATGATGGGCAGAACCTATCCAGTGGAGATCTTCTACAAAATGCATACACATACTAATAAAAATCAAAAATATGTAAAAAAAAATACTTCAAATAAGAAAGGTAAACATTTCCCCTGACCAATCATGCCCAAAGACACTTCTGTGAGCATGTGTCTAGCAATTACAATTATGTAGGTTTATAGATAAATACTAAAACCATTACTTGTCAGATTTATACAGCTGCCCCTAGGCTGAGCCATGCAGTCAAAAGATAATAAAAGTTTCAATAATTCAATCAGTAAAATGCCACGAGTACAATCATTTGTTTTCATCTACCATTTCTGTTTTGGAGCTGGAATTCTGTGTTCAGCAAACATCCTCAGGGTCTTTTCTTTCTTTCTTTCTTTCTTTCGTTCTTTCTTTCTTTCTTTCTTTCTTTCTGAATCTTCTTAATCTTGATTTATGACCTCCTGTTTTAGGTTCAGAGACAGAATTGTAAACAAATTCTTCACGGGAAAATGGCATTCCAAAATTTAAATATAATTTATAAATTTGAGTACAGATTATTTATCAATTTTAACTTTCTAACTGGTTTTACTTCAGAAGGTCCCTCAACATTTTTTTTCTTAGATTCGAAAAACAATTGGATAAATATCTGTAGATACATCACCATGTCTTACTTACCTGTAAGATTTAGGTTAGGCAATGGAAGGTATATGGAAAGAAATATTAACTACTGTGAAATAATTTTCCTGCAATGGATCTTTCTGAGTTTGGGGAGATTTTCCAAAAAAGCTCAGTGCATATGTTTGTATGTTTTGAACATCTTAAAAGTCTTGGAAAGACTGAAGCAAGCATATTCCAGCCAATAATGATCATTATAATGTCCATAATCGTTTCTAGCAGCTCATTTCTGGCCTGCTCCTTGTCAGTTTTCTTCTACAGGAAAAATTCTTTATTTCTGGTAATCTTGTCAGGAGATACAAGTTATGATTCAAGAGAACTGCTTACTACTGTAATTATGTTTTCTTCATCCCTAGATAACTTAAATGGACCCATTAATGACAGAGACAGACAAGTTTATAAAGACTAGAGCTATTTCTTCGCGTTTTCTTAAACCTGAGGCACTTTCATAAAAGCTTTTATCATGCAATCATCATTCCCTATTAACAAATATAAAGGAAAACCTCAACATCTTTTTTCATTTGCAAATTTCATGTGTATTCCCACTGCTGCCTTTGTCTTTTTTTCTTCTCACAAACTCTCTTTTTTAAAAAAACATAATCAATGCACAATGATTAGTAGCATCAGGAATCATCCATATGGAAGCACTAATAATTCACTAATTTGCTCTATTTTTCAAGATAGATGTGCAAATTTTGCAAAGCCTAAGATGCTGCCAGGGAAAATTTAATGTGTCCAATGCTTATAAAGAGCTTATAAAGAGTAAAGAGTGGACTGTTCCAAATATTAATTGTTATTACTCCATCTGGAGTAACAAAATCCATGCAGTTGGCACAGTCCAAGCCAAGGTTTCCACAATAAACTGATACTAGCTACTAACCATTCTTGCTTAGAGGAAATCAATTATATAAAATTAATTTGCACTAGAAAAGAGATTCTCACTCCCAGATTTTGTTACTTATTTTCTAGAAGAGCAACGACATCCATTATGGTAGGCAAAAAGGGCAATCATGAAGGCACATGTATCATGAACTAAGCATAAAATTAGAGGATTATATACTTAAATCAGAAATTATTATGCAACATTGCACTATTGGTATAATGATATAATGATGCATATGATTATACATATGATATATTATACATCATTGATACTTGTTATGCCTGCTGAAAAGAGGAAACTGGTAACGTTTTTTAATTTTCCTTCACACAAGAGAGTTGGAGATTTTAGAAGGAGGAAGTCACAATAATTTCTGAGCCATGCATTCATGAGACAGAGATAATCACTGAGAAGAGTTTAGATTCCAGGAAAAATCATCTATGATGCCGTCATAAAAGAATTATAATAAGGGCTGGAATACATCTTACAAAAACTGGAAAACATATGTTTGGCTTCACCTGCTTTATCAGAAGGTTATTAAATTAGAACAAAAGTGGTAAAAGGCCAGAGGTGAATATGCATACAAGAACTAGACTCAAGAAAGAAGAACTTAAAGGAAGAGACAAGCACATTAGAGACTTAGAATTTTGCAGGAAATGCAATAGACAAACTTGCATGTGCTACTCAAAACCTCAGGTGATTTTACATCAATGCTCAGACTATGGAAAGCAGATAAGGAGGATTAAAGATCATAACTCCGGAAAATGTGATAAGCATTGTGTGACTCTTGAGAATACACAACAATGGAAAACTACAATTTCTTCAGAATGAACAGACACAAAAGAAAGAATTAAGGTATATGACACTGTATACTTGCACATCAATTCTACTAGAATGTGGAAATCCTTTGCAAAGTATTGGGTAAAATTAAAAGGAGAGAGAAACACAAATGTTAGTATAGGGAAGTTTATTATAGAACCTAGAAAGGCAGAAGATTAAGATGACTCTTTTATATCAGATAACCAGTATTTTAAACCAGTATTTCCTTTATTTATTATTCTTGTGCTTTTCATTTTCTAGAACACAACTGTCAAAACTCGCAGCGTCACATTGCTTTCACATGACGTTTTGCAACATTTTTCCCTTTCACAGATCTGGGGCAGGTTTGGCCTGCATGTGATGCATGTGGGCCGCAGGCCATCAGTTTGACACCCCTGTTCTAAAAGGCGGAAGAAAGAACAAGAAACATGGACCTAATTTTTATCAATAGGAAGGAACTGGTTGCAAAATGAAAGATAACTGTCACCTTGGGAGAAAGACATTGAATACAATATCCTTGAATTCTTAGTATCCTGAGAAGAAGACCTGAAAAAAGTCAGATTTACATGTTGGATTTCAAATAAGTAGACTTTAAGGGAAGTTTAGTCTGTTCCAATGGTTTGAAATCCCAAGAGGGAATGGTGAAGGAAGTAAGCCTTATAAAATAAAATACGTTTTTTAGTTAGTGTGGAGTTCAGCAGGGTTTTGATTAGTGCAGTCTATATCCCACCTGATGCCAATACAACCATAGCTTTGGGATTCTTGTACAACATTGTTAGTAATCAGCAGAATAAGTATCCTGATGCTGTGCATATTATAGCAGGGACTTTAATCTGGCTGATTTAAAAGCAGTGCTCCCTAAATTCTATCAGCATGTTAAGTGTGCTACTAGAGGAGCAAACATATTGGACAAAATATATACCAACATTAAACATGGATATAAGATTATACAATTACCACATTTGGGACCATCAGATCATATATCATTGCTTTTAGCACCAGCATACATCCCTTTTAAAAGGCGGGCTCTGCATATAATAAAGACAGTGAAATCTTGGCCAGAAGATGCTTCCCAACAACTTTGGGATTGTTTTGAGAACACAAATTGGGACATCTTTTTCCACCCTGACCTAGAGGAGCACACTGCAACTGCTCTCTGCTATATCAAACACTGCACAGACACTATCACTGTGGATAAATGTATTAGGATCTATCCCAATCAGAAGCCCTAGATGACCAAGGAAGTCCAGCGCCTCTTGTGTGACAGGACCAAGGCCTTTAGGTCTGGTGATGGAGTAAGATACAGTGTTGCCAGAGCTAGTCTGAAGAAAGGTATTTGGAAGGCCAAGACTGATTATAAGAGGAAGATTGAGGATAATTTTTATAGTAATAGCATGAGGCAGGTGTGGTGAGGGATTCAACAAATTACCAACCATCAACCAACCAATGTCATCCCTGCTGGGGGGGCGGGGGGGGTTCATTGGCAGAAGAAATTTCTTTGCTCACTTTGAAGTGGAGACATCAGACAGCTAAAATAAAGCCCATTGTAGCCCCCACCTCATTGTGGAGGAAGAGGAGGTGAGGAGCATTCTGAGGGCTGTGGACCCTAGAAAGGCTGCTGGTCCTGACGGTATCTCTGGCTGAGTGCTTAAAGACTGTGCTCATCAGTTGGCTGGAGTCTTTACCAGAATCTTCAATCTGTATTTATCCCAGTCTACGACTCCATCTTGTTTGAAGGCTTCCACCATTGTTTCACTGCCAAAGAAGTTCCCTATCAATAACCTCAACAATTACAGACCACTGGCAATCACTCCTATCATCATGAAGTGCTTTGAGAAATTGGTCTGCCGGCACATCATTTCTTGTCTTCCGCATACATTTGATAAACACCAGTTTGCATACAGAAGAAATAGATCTAAAGAGGATGCTATAGCCATCGCTCTTCACACTGCTCTGACTCATTTGGAACAGTGGGGGTGGGGGGGCTATGTGAGGATGCTTTTTGTAGATTTTAGCTCTGCATTTAACACATTCCACATAATTCCACATAGACTAATGTCTAAACTTATGGATCTTGGGCTTTCTTATTCAATCTGCCTTTGGATTATGGATTTCCTGTCTGGCCACTGTCAGAAGGTCAGATTAGGTAATCATATCTCTTCAGCCCTTATTCTTAACACTGGTACATCATAGGTTGTGTGTTGAGTCCCTTACTCTATATCTTTATGTGCATGACTGCATTTTCACTCACACTAGTAATACTATTACTAAATTTGCAGATGATATAACAGTGGTGGGACTGATCTCCGGGGCGGGGGGAGAGAATGAGTCTGCCTAACGAGATGAGGTGGACCGGTTGCTTTCATGGTGTGGAGACAATAACTTGGTCCTTAACACAAATAAGACCAAGGAGCTTATAGTGGACTATAGAAGGAATAGATCAGACATCCAGCCCTTGCTTATCAATGGAGACTGAGTGAAGCAAGTGGCCAGTTTTAAGTTTCTGGGTGTTATCATAAAAGAGGACCTGACCTGGGGCACTCGCATTGCAGCACTGGTCAAAAGGGCCCAGCAAAGATTATACTACCTTAGACTTCTCAGGAAACAACAACTGAATGAAAAACTGCTGGTGGCCTTCTACCGTTGCACCATAGAGAGTATTTTAACTTACTGCATCTGTGTATGGTTTGCCAATTGCACAGTGGCAGATAGGACAGCACTCCAGAGGGTCAACATCATTGTCCAGAGGATCATTGGTTGGCCTCTCCCCTCTTTGGAAGAGCTTTATAGCTCCCTCTGCCTTAAGAAGTTCAAAATATTCTTAAAGACCCATCTCATCCTGGGCACCCTTTTTTGGAACTATTATCATCTGGCAGACAGTACAAGATAATAAAAACAAGGACAAATAGGCTGAAAAACAGCTTTTATCCCAGGGCAATAACCATATTGAATTCTACGGTATAGTGCAATATCGGGTTTTCAATTTCAATTATATAGAATGTAAAGGATGTATGTTTGTGTTTTTATTTTTATAGTTATAATGTACACTGAAGATGGCATTTAATTTCATTGTACCATATGCAATGACAATAAAGTAACCTAAACTAATGAAGGCATAATCACAAATCAGTTAAAAAGATTCCAGATTATGTGAAGCAACTATCTTACTATGCTCTGGTCAGATATGACATGAGCATTCGGTCAGTTTAAAAAGGACAGGGAGAAATTGTTGCATATTTAGAGGAAGACTACCAAGTACTAATGGTGAACAGTATGTTAAGGAAGTCACAAGAGGAACAGCTAAAGAACCTGAGTATGGTTAACTACAGAAAAAACAATCAGAGAGATAGCATAATAATCTTAAAATATTGAAATATTGTCACATTAAAAAGAGAGAGTGGAGTTTATTCTCTATTGCTCAAGGCAGAAAGCTATACCCAGTGGATTACAGCTACAAAGAAGTAGGCTAGATATCAAGAGGAATTTCCTGACTGTGTAAGTTGTCAACCAGTGGGACAAGCTGCCATATGAAGTAGTGAACTCTCTTTTGCTCGAACTCTTAAACAAATCCATGATTTTATGTCAACACAACATGCTGTGCAAAAAACCTCAGTCAGCAAGTACATAAATGGGGCCTTTTTTTATTTTCTTTTATGACACAATGAAATAGGAAAAAGGAATGACCTTGAGGATGGCACAACCAAGTCAACAGTCAGATAAAAGAGATCTGAATGTGGGACATAATTGTAACTTAAGACAGCATCTCAGTTAAGACCTCCCTAGTTCACACAAAGATGAAAAAAGAAAAAAAAGAAAGAACATTTAGATTTCCTAGCTGTTATCACTGTAACCTTATAATAAAAGTACTATTAATACATGATTTTGGTTTCCTAATCAGGTGTCCTTGAAGGACTGACACACTATTTAATTGGAGTTTATTCCAAAATAACTATCATCTTGGATTTTTTTCAATCCTCAATCAGCTACTATCTCGAGTCCCTTCAATCTGGATGTTCCAGCTTTCAACAACTCAGCTACATAGTATCAGAGTTAAGAATCCAGGATAGTAGTCTTTTACAGTTTTGGGGGAAAAAATAGTAATCTTAAAATCATAGTTAGAGTAGTATTACGAGACTTTAAAATTTCATCATATACTTATTAGTTCTTACTTAGACTGTTATGCAAATAAGCTTCCATCCTTTGTCTATTATTTTTCAGTGGTTAAATCTTTGGAAAACCCAATCTGAAAAAGGATGGGCCAAAATATAAAAGAGCTTTTTGGTGTGTTTGTTTTGCTTCTGGGAAAATATAATTCCTGATATAGAAATTATTCAGAAATGCTGTGTTTTGTTGCAAAATAACTTTACAAACGTAGAAATAGATGCAGCAGGTTTTGTTCTCCTAATCATAATATTGGGAAAGGTAATTGTGGGAACAAAGCGCTGGCCTCAGAGTCTTGCTCATACAGTTCCGCTAAATGGATTACAGATGATCTCATTCCCAGATGTGGGTCACATTCCATTAAAGGCAGGCTGGGTGCCAAGTGAAAGTGGTGCATAGATGGCAGCTATGATTGAAGGCATGTGCTGTCACTTACTATTGCTGTTGGTGATCTAACTATCTGTTCATAACCCACAAGATTTTTCACCCCCATCCTGCACTTGCAGACACATCAGTCATTTTCAGTAACTGTATTACTGTGAAAATCAAATGGCAAGGTTTGACAGGAAGGGGAGCACATAACCTTTTCCAGCCCAAATACCTGCTTCCATTGGCAGATTTTTCTAATCTTGGCACCACAGCCTTCTCCAGTTCAAAGGTATAAATAGGATGAATTGTTCTGGTCTCACAGCTTTTAAGGAGATTGCTTTGTCAAGATTCTCCTGCCTGAAATGCTTATTGTGCTGACCTAGTATCTTATAGAAGAGCAAATGGTACATAAATATACCTTAATAATAAAAAGAATAAAAGTGTGACTCATGTCTAGCTCATACTGATACAGGTAATAAAAGTATGTTTGTATTTATTCTAAGTGGAAAAATGGTAAATGATGCTCCTGCATTTCTGTTTTATAGTTTGTAAAAATGAATACTTCTTTCTGTCTCATTAATTTATTTTAACACATGCAAAAATGTATGTATACAAAATGTCCATGTTTAAAGTAAGTGTCATATGCAGCTAAGCAAATGAATATTTTTATCTGTATGAGCAGAGAATGAAAAAGCTGTATTTTTTTGGGCCAGTTTTGGAAAGCAAGTATCTTTTATGGAAATATGCAGTCAACAGAAAATATCTGGCATTCTTTGAAACAAGTTGAAGGAAGCAGACCGTGTTTTCTTGAAATATCTCAGCAGCATAGGCTGTGCACCATCTGGTGCTTCTGTGGGCTGTAGCTCTCCAAGGTTCAAGTTCCATTTTATCCAGACCTCTATAATTCTTTTCTTCTCAATATTTAACCAAAGAAATCCAAACAGTCTGAATCTAAAGGTAGAATTATGGAATATTTAATTGCTCATTGATTTTCAGTTTAGAAGTGAGTTCAGGTAAAATTCAACGTTAGAACCCATGGTTTGAATATTTGAAGAATCAGTTGAAGATTTCATCTTCATCTTCTGAGATTATAAATCAAGTAATGTTTTTTAAAAAAAATCTGTTGTTATCCGAGAAATAGTTTTTTTTTTAAAAAAAGAAAATACATAAACAAAGAAAACAGATTTGGAAGGAATTGTAAACCTGCAACGATTACATGACAAAATGTGAAAGGTAAACCAGCCTCTCAATTGCTACACTCTGAAAATACGAGTAAAGAAGGATATCAAAAATAAGGGTGGTTAGTCCTGGTACGGAGGTCTGACCCAATGTGCAAAATCAATTTCAACCAAACTTGGTACACAGATGACTTACTCTCTGGAAAAAAATACTGTGGGGGTAAGACACCCCTAATACCCCTCGGGTGTGTGTTCTGTTAAGATACAGCCTGTTGTGCCTTAAAATGACTTCTACTGTACTGCCTTAAAATGGCTTCTACTATGCAGCACAGTGGAGTTTCCATGGTAACGGCTTCACAGTTACTCCACAAGGGGGCTCCCTCTGGTAAGGGGGAAAATCCAACATTAGAAATTATGTTTGGTTCAGACATTTTCAACAAGGCTTTGATTATTCTTGAGGACAAATGTATTGCCATGATCAATAAAACATTACTGTAACTCAGCCTGCCTGCACCACTACGAGACCGACATGACATACTTCATGCAGATTACATATGAGAAAAGAACTACAATGTTGAACATCTTAGTGAATATACCGCGGACAAGAAGCCACTTCTAAATCAAGATCAGAAAAAAGTATACCAAATGATCACGGATCAGCTAGCAAAATAATAATGTGGTATTATTTTACTTGACACTTCTGGAGGACAAAGGGAAAACATTGTTAACTAATTTAATTCTCGCCAAAATCAGGGCTCAGGGTGAAGTTGCTCTTCCTGTCTAATACAGGATTGGGATAAATAAATACCCGGGCAACGCCGAATTATCAGCTAGTATATATCTTTTTTTAAAAAAAAAACTTTTCTGTGAATGAATAATGCTGACTAAAAATTCTAATGGTCCTAATGGTCAAAAGTCAGCTAAAGCCCTATCAAAATCTATCAGGTCCTCTTCCTTTCCAAGTAAAGTTCATTTGATTTTTCTTGTTCTGATAAATTTCTCCAAGGTTGAGGCAGGTTCTACAAAGTACCATTTTCCAAGTTGGAAAGAGATAATAAAGTCATACTATTTGACCATGGAGAACTTCTGAAGAATTGTCAATTCTTAATATGCTCTTATTCATTTCAAAATTAATCTTAATTTTTCATGTTCAGAATACACATAACTACTACAGTGCTATTATGTTATTATCATTTTTGAATTCAGCTCTTAGGCTTCCAAAAACTATATGGAAGTATAGAAGTATATGTAATGTAGTGGTTAAGAAGATGGACTAAAATCCACATGAAAATTCTGATAAAAATTCACCTGGTGATTTGAGCTGCTCACTATCTTATCCACAGTTGTTATGGGAAAAGAAATTGGAGGAAGGGCTACTTTATATGTTTCTTTGAAATCCTGTTAGGAAGGCAGGATATAAATCAAATATTTTTTTTCAAATGTAGTTTATTTATGTGAGAAGGGAAGTGATTCATTTTACAGCTGAGTCTTTTTATGGAATTCTTCCATCTTCTATCAGAAAACCAAGTCATTCCAAATTTTATTAGCAGTTACAGAAATAAGGTGTTCCAATATTATTTGAATATAGGGGCCTGGTGGCTCAGCAGACTGATAGCATTGTGATTAACACCAGCTGTCTGCAATTACTGTAAGTTCGAATCTCACCAGGCTCAAGGTTGACTCAGCCTTCCATCCTTTCTAAGGTAGGTAAATTGAGGACCCAGTTTGTGGGGGCAATAAGCTGACTTTGTATAAATATACAAAAGTATGAAGGCTAACGCATTGTAAGCCGCCCTGAGTCTCCGGAGAAGGGCGGCATATAAATCAATTTTTTTTAAAAAATATTATGTTTCCCCACCCCACCCCCAAATTCCAGTTAACTATTTCTACCCTTTTCCAGGATATTCCAGTTTCTCACCCCATAGGTTTCCATGTTTGGGTTTGGGCTTGTTTTTTTCCCTCTTCACATAAGTCAGTTAGGTTCTGTATGCTTCATCCTTATTTGGCTGGCTTATTTGGTGGAGAATGCTAAAATATGCTGCATTTTGTTTGTTTTTTCCATCTCTTTTTGTACTTCCTCGAAACTGTTGTGATACAATGGTGTCTTCTTATTTTGTTGATTTGGGGGATGGTTAACTATCCGATTTTGCATATATAGCAAATTCCCTGCCTTTTGTCCCATTATAAGAGAATACTTTTTCTTCATTTTGATACTGTTTCATGCTTTCAGTCTGTAGGCAAGTTTGTAATTGCATTTTATCAATGAAGCATTTTAAACTGCCAAAGATATGAAAAGCCTTTTGTGAAACATATGTTGGTGTTGAATGTGAATAGTGAGAAAGTTTGTAAGAGCAAGCATAATAAGGCTTTTATTTTCTAGGTGTGTACACGCACGTGCATGTGTGCTTGTGTGTGGGCGTGGCTTGGTAGGCGTGGTGTGGTGTGGTTTGGTGGGCATGGCGGGGGAAGGATACTGCAAAATCTCCATTCCCATCACACTCCAGAAGAAGGATACTGCAAAATCCCCATTCCCACTCCACTCCAGGGGAAGGATATTACAAAATCTCCATTCCCACCTCACTCTGGGGGCCAGCCAGAGGTGGTATATGCCATTCTCCAAACTACTCAAAATTTCCACTCCCAATTCTCCAGAACCTGTCAGAACCGGCTGGATTTCACCCCTGCTCTGGATATTGATATTATAATTATGGTTAAATTAATAATAGTAATTCTTCCATTCATGACAACTAGACAATCAAACTCAATGCGCTCACAAGAAAAAGTAAACCAGTGTGTGTTTATTTGGAATAAAATACATTGTAATGAAAAAGCAGATACCATTAGTCATAATACTAAATCCCAAATGTGTTCAGTTCTTTAGTGCAAGCGTTATTAGTCCCAATATGACTTCAAATGTATACAGTACTCCATGAAAAAAACTGTTATATAGGTTTAGTTCATGAAAGGAGAGCTAAGCATTATACTAATTAAGGCAGTGGTGGAATTCAA
Organism: Arizona elegans; assembly: GCA_022577455.1. Taxonomy (NCBI): domain Eukaryota; kingdom Metazoa; phylum Chordata; class Lepidosauria; order Squamata; family Colubridae; genus Arizona; species Arizona elegans. The sequence goes on along the minus strand of JAKOOJ010000006.1, from coordinate 86,876,986 downwards.
ATTTTTTTGCTACCGGTTCTGTGGCGTGGCTTGGTGGGCGTGGCAGGGGAAGGATACTGCAAAATCTCCATTCCCACCCCACTCCAGGGGAAGGATATTGCAAAATCCCCATTTCCTGCCCACTCCGGGACCAGCCAGAGGTTGTATTTGCTGGTTCTCCGAACTATTCAAAATTTCCACTACCGGTTCTCCAGAACCTGTCAGAACCTGCTGAATTTCACTCCTGAATTAAGGATATTATATTACAAATAGGGATCTCTTTTTCTATACTCAAACTTTTGCAAAAGTCACAAGAAGAATCTTGATATTTTTACAATCAATAAATTAATTTAAATTGGGGGGGAGTAAACAAGTAACAAAAAATTAAAAACTGAAAGAGAAGGGAAGCTAAAAAGAGAAACGCTTAAGAACATAATTCAGCTCCAGCTTAACTCTTATTCATGTAATTGCTTTACAGTGCCTATGGATTTACAATGTATGCACATTTCAAATTTTTTTCCATACTGTCTGCACAGGATTGCAGATTGCTTCCAAGAGAATATGCACATCCAGGCCTTGTACACACAGTTTATGTCCAGGTAATCAGCTAAATGCACAAAGGTCAGAATCTTTACCATAAATTGAATAGCTGTCTGAAAAGAGGCTTAGTCTCTTGATACTCTCTTCTGATTTGTCTCCAAAAAGAAACAAATGTCATCTTCTATTCCCTCATAATTAAGATTATAGTCATAGTGATTAAAATTCAATTTGAATTTAAAAAATGCATGTTCTGATGTGATTCCCTGCCTATGCCCTTTGTGTTTTACAGCTTGTATTCTGGATGGAGCTGGCACTCCATAAAAGAGCAGCTATATGGCTTGTGGATTCTTCTCTCACACAAATTTTATCACTGTAAATTGAGAGGGTTTCAGTGGTTAGGAGATGGTCTCCCAGCATCCCCATTGTCATGTGCTGAAAATTCAGGTGCTTGTGAGCAAGCCTATGTTTACGATAACTGCAGTATACTGGGATAATGTAATTACCCTTTGCAACTTCCCAGTCAGCTTCCAAAATGCAAAGTTATTGGGGGAAGCAGTGCTTCACTTAACAACCATGGCAAAACAGGTCACAAAAACAGGCACACCTGTCTTAATTACTGCCTTGCTTAGTGACAGAAATTCTGGTCATAAATTGAAGAGCACCTGTAAAAAGGCCATTAAATCAATTTTTTTTTAAAAAAAACGCATTTTCTATTCATGCATTAACTAGGTCTTGATTAACTAACTTTCAATCAGAATACAGAGATATTTATTATATAGGATAATAATAAAAAATGGATCCTTTAGGAATAATATAGCCAGCATGATAGCATATAATAAGCTGTGTTTTGTGCAATTAAAAAAAAGAAAGGAATTCAACAGTGACATCTTTTTTAGATGTTATATTTGGATTTATGGGACTTAAATAAAGTAAGACTATGACTGTCACCCAGTTTTCCTCCCAGTTTTCTCACCCAGCTTCATTTATTTGGTTATGGAGAATCCATACTGCCTTTCACTCCCTTTCTTTAAACCGATGCCACTATTACCTTTATATCATGTTCTAATCACTATGGAAACCATAAAACAAACAGCTAGCTGCTTCACAGTGAATGCCAAAAATCCGTTCAGAAAAAAAAATCATTGTATACCACCAGCAGAAAAAACTTGAGATGTGGAGTTTTCTCTACACTTTCCAAGACACTGCTGAATTTAGCAAGCAAGAAGCTTGGATTAAATGAATAACAGCCAATCTTTTTTCAGACCTAAAGAGTGATCCAGCTCTTAGGCAAACTGTTGATGTTAGTTGTATGAGAGACATCACCAGCTCTAAAACTGACAGGAAATATGGGTTCAATTTCCACCTCCATCATCTTTGCCCCAGTCATTCAGTACGTAGTTTTTCTCTTATTGAAATCAAGGTCTAAAATGGGCATCTTTTTGCATTCATATGTTATATGTTATACAGAAAAATAATAGAATAAAACAGCGAAACACTCTAAAGACATGCATAATTCTAATAATTCCTAAAGCATTTCTGAGTTCCAATGCTTTCCAACTCTTACTGACAAATCTGGACTATCAAAAGAATAACCCTATTGAGTCAACCATTTCAACCTAACCAAGGCATAAGTCTGTCCATTAGTCTGTCCCCAGATTTTGGATCTCTGGTTTATAGCCTGAAATCAATAGCCAAACAAAAAGGGTATAGCAAACCATTCTATTTTCTTAGTGAAAAAAGAAAATTGTGTCTTCTCCCATAGAAAAAGAGACCCTGAACAGTAACAAATACATTGTTCAAAGCAATTATCTACAAGACACATCAAACTTTACAGTTCACCCTATTTCTTATATATGGTAGTAAACTTTGTTTCTTCCTACATCATAACTACTGACCTTGTTTCTTCTTCTTTCTATGACTCACCTTCACTGTATCCACTGCCCACTTTACTCCTCTCACTTCCTCTGACTCTAGGTTACATTCCTAGACCTCCCTTAAATGCCTATGTGTCATTTTCATTTGAAACTCAAGAATTAATTAGCTCATTCACTCAAATGTACAATAACAGGTTAATCATTATTACGGAATGGCTGCTATGCAGTCACCAAGACAGCATATATCACCTATATCCATCCTTTCGCCTACAAAAACCAGTATCAAAAAGGCATTTCAGATTTTTTTTGGAAGTGAATTCCCGAGTTTAGATGTGGCTATCAAGACTGAGCTTTCTTTTCATCCAACACAGTATGAATCCAGGTATACTGGAAAGGAAATTGCTGCATATCAGGTAGACTGGCAGGTCCATATTCGAAAAGGAAAACTTTCCAAAATCTCAGAACCAAGTCTTTGAGAGAGTTAAGGGCTTCAGAAACAAATAGGATTCTAAGACACTAACCAAAATGGAAGTTACATTTTCTCTATATTTCTTTTATCAGCTTGACTAATATTTCACCTAAATGTATTTTCTGTACACTATTTTAAGGTAGCCCAGGGTAAATGTCACTAACATATCCAATGTAATAGGATAGTATTTTATTGGAATTATCTGCATTTTTTCAAAGTATACTTGGTAGACCAAGTGAGGCTGTCCCAATACCTGGAGACTGTGCAGATTTGGAAGGGGAGGAGCTTTCTCTGACTCAATCCTAACAAGACCAAGTAGCTGTGGGTGTTTGGATATCTAAGATTTGGAGATATTCCAGCTGAATGATAGAAGGCTTTAATCATAGTTGGTATATAGTATGCAGTCTGGATGTCTTCCTGCACTTGCAGCTCCTACTTGAAAAGCACATGTCAACTCTGGTCAGGAAAGTCTTTGCACAACTCCATCTGGTGTGTCAATTGTTTCCTTTCGAAGACCAGGAAGCCCTTTAGCTAGCTGCTAGTCACTTATGCCCTAGTCACCTTGCAACTTAACTACTGCAATGCTCTCTATATGGAACTGCCATTGCAGAACACCCAGAAGCTTCAGCTGGTGCTGAATGTGACTGTGAGCAGTAATAAATATATTCAATATGCTCATGTAACATTTGTGTACCCCAGTTATCAGTTCTTTTAACATGCAATTCAAGTTAGTGATGCCATTCTTAAGAATAACGCTCTGCATGGCATAATTCCTAGTTACTGAGGGACTGCCTGTCTCCAATAATAGCTGCCCATCCAATACGATCCTGCAAGGTTAGCACCTGCCAGGTACCCTTGATTAAACAATATCATCTATTGTTTTTCAATAGCAATAGTTTCTGCCTTTTGAAATGAGTTTCTCCAAGTATCTGGATCTGCACACACACACACACACACACACACACACACACCCAATTGTTTAAAAAGACCTCTGGTGAGGAAAAATGAGAACCCTCACTTCAATGAACATGCTATTTTTTAATCTTTATTTTTTATTTATTGTATTATAATTTGGTTTTTGATTGATTGTTGTGAGCCACCTAAAATCATTGAGATCTAAAAAGCATCCAAGTTTTGTAAAATATTATCACCGACATTCCAGTCAGCTAAGGGTCTGGGGAAGTACACCTTGCCTCTTTGAAAATGTGTTCCCTCTGTGTTCCCTCACATCCTGGACATAAATTGTTTCAACTTCTACCCTCAAAATGATGCTATAGGGCATTGCACAACAGAACAACTAGACACAAGGACAGTTTTTTCCCGAATGCCATCACTCTGCTTAACAACTAATTCCCACAACACTGTCAAAAAATTTACTAAGACTGATTTACTATTATTCTTCTCTTCCTTACTAGTATCTATCTCTTCCCACTTATTACTATAACCATGTTGCTTGTATCTTTCAATTTATATTTTTTATTTGTTTCCTAGTATAATTTGATAGCTTATTAGTAACCTTGACTATCACTAAGTATTGTATCTTTTTATTCTTGATGAATGTATTTTATTCTCTTTATGCACACTGAGAGCATATATACCAAAGACAAATTCCTTGTGTGTCCAATCACACTTGGCCAATAAAGAATTCTATTCTATTCTATTATCCTGATTTTGAAACTCTTTCCTCTTCATTATTATCAGTGTCAAATCACAGGGTTTATGTTTGACTATTTTGAGGAGAATTCAGCCATTTAACAATTGAATTTACACCATTTTACCTTTGCTATCATTATAATTTCTATTATAAAGTCATATTTAAATGCATGTATGCTTTTTATATACATCATGCTGATATTATCTTTAGCGAAGAAGTGGCTTATATTGTATTTTAAATCAAAGTAAGGAATGCCTTAAGAAAAGGCATGTTCACTGTAATTAAAATTGCTGTTAAGCATATGTTGTGAAACCTGTCAACTTTGGCTAATCAAGAAACAGATGATTATTTTATTCCTATCAGCTCCTTGACCCAATCATGATTTGTATATTTATGATTTCCAGATATGATTATGATAATTTGTGAAGTTATTGTATCCTGAAGAGCAATGCTACTGACTAATGCTTTGTAGACCCAGTTTTTCTATTGGTCACATGCTTGTAAATATTCTTTATTTATCTAAGGATTTTGCTAACTGCCCTCAAATGCAGACAGATACTCTTTTTCAAGGGTCACTTGTAAATATTATATTAATTATAAATTATAGAAGAGTGCAGTTGCAGGAGAACTAAGTAAACATGATTGGAAGGTAGGACATATTGATGCAGATGAGTTGAGGCAATTACTCAGACATCCTAATCCAGTGCCATGAAGGGATTTAAAGATGATGACCAATACCTTGAATTAAACCTGGAAACAAACTGGCACCCAGTAAAGTTCATGTAGCAAAACTGTCACATGCGCTATCCTAGAGGTGCCCAGGATTTCTCACACTGCTATATTCTTCACTAGTAGCAGCATCTAGATCAGCGATTCTCAACCTGGGGGTCGCGACCCCTTTGGGGGTTGAACGGCCATTTCACAGGGGTCACCAAAGCCCTCTCTCACCCCCTCCCCCACGCCTTCACTCACCCTCACCCTCTGCCTCTGTTGGATCGCCCGGTCGCCGTTCGCTTACCCCGCCCACTCCCAATCTATTGCTGCCTCCGGAGTTCCAGCTGATGGCTAGAGGGAAAAAAAACTTTAAATTCTTGCCGCGGGGCTTCAAAGAGCTAGCTGCAAAGAGGTAAATTCCTAGAGCAGATTTTTTTTCCCTCTAGCTATGCTGAAAAAGCGAAATTGAAAGTAAGCAGGCTGCAATGTGACAAAATGAGGCAGAGAGATTTCTTTTTCTTTTTCCTCACCAAAAAAGGTAGGTGCAAAACTGCAAACAATGGGAAATTTAGGGCAAAAGAGGAGAATTCTGATTTTAAAACACAAAAGAAAAAAAGCTCTATTTAACTAGGGAATTGTAATTTATAATTTTATTTACGGTCACAGACCAAAATGCAAGCATAGCTACAGAAAAACATAGGAAAAAGAACATCACGAACAGCCGGCCACCAGAAGCCCTGGCCGAGAGGGACCACAGCGCTCTCCTCTAATGGTTACGGCTCTTAGAAAAAATTTTGAGACCTGAGAGGTAGTGTATGAGGAGCCATCCCCTAAACAATACAAGGCCAAATCACTATCATTGGGCCCACAGAAATCTGTCTCTAAGAGAGACATCAAATTAGTCCTGGCTACGTTGTACATGGGGCAGTGTAAAAGGACATGCTCCACAGTCTCAACCTCCGCTCTACCACAGGGACATAGCCGCTCGTCCCTCGGAAGCCTCTTGAATCGACCGTCCAGCAATGCTGAAGGCAAGACGTTAAAACGAGCAAGTGAGAAGACTCTTCTATACTTAGGGATGGTTAGAGTATAGAAATATGAGGCCATCCTCAGTCCAAAATTATTAAGTTGGCTGAAGACCAGCGGGGAGCAGGTTTTATTGGCTCTAGCTCTCAGATATTGTAAGTCTATGTCCACAAGCCGTTGGACTACCCTACATTGGGCATCTTTAAGGCCATAGTCTCCCATGGCATCCCCCGAAAAACCTAACAGGTGGAGTTTCTTCGTCAGATCCCTCTCCCATCGAGACGTATAGGGGTCAGCTAACACCAGGGAGAGGTAGCTGCCAGGGGCTGCCAAAAAGAGTGCCTGAAACCACCATTTAAAGGTGTTGATCCACGCCATGCATTCGACTGATCGAATGCCCAGTTCCAGATACATCGGAGCAAAGCCAACACAGGGAGGGAGACCCAAAAGTTTCCTTAAAAAAACAGCCTGGGTTCTTTCAATACACTCCTTGAAGCCCTGTATCCATATAGGAATTCCGTAAAGAGTTTGGGCCAAGGTTTTGGCTTTGTAAATATGCAGAGCAGAAGGAATAAATTGGCCACCTTGAGTATAGAAAAATCTTAAAATCTGCTGATGGCTACAAAAAGCTGAATTCAGCACCTGGGTTCGGTGTCTAGTCCAAGCACCAGTGTTCTGAAAATGTATACCTAAATACTTAAAATGGGAAACCTGCTTAACAGCAATACCCTTAATAGCCCAGTTGTGTAACTTCCGGGCACTAGAGAACACCAAGACTTTTGATTTGTCGTAGTTAATGGACAAGTGATTCTCAGCACAGTAGGACCCGAATGCAGAGAGAAGCCTTTTCAGGCCAAGCCTCGTCAGGGAATTGTAATAATTGAGATACTATTAATTGGTTAAGTTGTGGTTTGGAGGAATATATGGGGGAAATTATTTGGTTTATTATTATTGGTAAATATAATTAATTGATTTGTAAGAAATTGGATTGCATGGAAATAATTAGAATATTCATGTTCATATTGATTAATATACAAAAAAGATAGTTATATAACTAATTGTTTTTTATTAAAATGTTGAATTTGTATTAAACAACTATATTACATAATTAATGTGAGGATGGATATAAAAATAGATGACAATGCGAAGGGGTATAATATAGAATAGAAGGGAAAAATTGAATTTGATTAAGATTAGAGATGAGGATGAAGGGTAATATTGTTTTTTTAAAAAAATAGATGAGGAATAAATATGGTAAAAAGGAAATATAGAAATTGTAAATTTAATTGAAATGACTAAATACTGTGTTGGAAGAAATATCCTTCTGGGTTCTGCTTCAAGTGGGGAAAAAGACACTGGAAACATGGAGACTGCTTGGAAAGATGGTTTAATGGTGGACAGGATCACCTGGCTTGATGGGGCCCATTGTGTTAGTTTCTGTTGCTATTGTGTTGCAATAGGCAGGAAGGTGGGAGCTGCTTTGTCTGTAAAATATGCTTCTCCATTTCTCATCCAGGTAGGGAAATATAATATTCTGCCTTTTTAATATTTCCCAAAATATTTCATTCTTCTAGGAAAGGGGTGGGTGCTAACCTCCTATAACTGTTTAAATTTGTGAACCGGCCAAATACTCTGTTCAAAGAAAATACGTTGTATGTTTGTATGCGTGTTTCTAATTATTGCTATTTATTGCTGTTTGTTCTCTTTTATTTTTTAAAGTTTAACAATTCATTCTTTATCTTAATATCTTAATATTTGTTTGGGGTTGGCTTTCTTCCCTTTCATCTTTTTTATTGTACAGCAATCTTTCTCCTCAAACCTACCACCTCTGTCTTTTCTTTCTTACTTACTTTCTCTTCCCCCCCTCTTCTTCTTCTCCCTACTTCCTCTTTCTTCCTCTTTCTCCTCCTCTCTTCCTCCCTCTCTTACCTTCACTCCTACTCTAATTTCCCTTCCCTTCCTTCATCCTTCTCTACTGCTGTATCCTTTTATGCATATGGACTACTCAGAGGGCTGAAAAAGTTATTTTTGACTGGTCCTCGCACTTTTGACCAGTCTTCAAATTTACGACTGTCCTCACAATTTAAGTATTTGCGCTATCTTGTCACCATGGTGAAGAGAAGCAGTTGTGAAATGAGTGACACGGTTGTTAAGAATGGTACAATGGGCATAAATGATGACCAGTCATAACTGCGAAGACTGGTCAAAAGTGCGAGGACCTGTCAGAAATGACTTTTTTCAGCCCTCTGAGTAGTCCCTATACATATAGCCATGGCCACCCGGTCACATGACCAGCTAGCCACGCCCACCCAGTCACATGACCTCCAAGCCATGCCCACAAAGTAAGCCACGCCCACAGAACCGGTAGTAAAAAAATTTAGAACGCACCCTTGGTTGGGGGTCACCACAACATGAGGAACTGTATTAAAGGGTCACGGCATTAGGAAGGTTGAGAACCACTGATCTAGATACTCTTCAATAGTAGCCCATTTAATAGTTAAACCATAGTTTACCATGTGAACCCAGTCAAAGTTATATTCATGCAAAATAATATCAAGGTCCTGTTGAATATTGGAAAGTGGGATGAATAGAAATAATTGAGGAGAGACGGTCACATATGTCCCAGTCCTAAGGCACAAATCCAATGAAGTTAATAGATTAATGGTGTCACATGCACCAAAAATGTGCCATTTGCTATCCATGCAACTTCATTCTCAATCAGTTGAACCTTCCAAATGTATTCAAGGGTAGCCCCATGTAGAGAATATTACAGTAGTCTAATCTGAAGGACACAAGGGCATGACTGATTATGAGCAGACCTCCCCAGTCCAGGAATGGGTACAACTGACATACAATTTTAAAAAGGTGTGCCAAGGCTCTCCTACTCATGGCTGCCATCTGATTCTCTATTTTGCAGGAGCTGCAAATCCATGAGGACTCCAGACTGGGCACTGGGTCACCAAGTCAAATTGCACAGTGCAACCCTATCCTGAACCAAAGACAGAATGTACCCAGATCCAGGAGGACCACTCGGTCTTGCTTGGGTTGAGCTGAAGCCTGTTCTCCACAATCTCCATGCACTGAGATAGTACCTCCGTAGCATCAGCATACTGATGATCTTCACTGCAGATCATCAGATGACCTCACTCAGTGGCTTCATTTAGATGTTATACATATTTTCAAAACCATTAAAGCTGCTGTTCACAGCACACCATCTATAAATTCTGAGATTTTGAAGACCCATTATGAATACAGAAGATAATTTGCAATTCTGAGGATGAAGAGAACATATTATTGGAACAACAATGATTGTGTTCTAGTTTACAAATGAAGAGGAACAGAGAATCCTTTTATAAGGATTTTGAAAAATGAGGTCAGGAAATTGCTTAGCACATTGTAAGCCGCCCTGAGTCTCCGGAGAAGGGCGGCATATATGTGTCTTGGGACCATATAGGAAAAAACATATTAATTTTATTGTGTGATGAAAGGATTTTTATTGTTAATATGCATTGTGCATTTTAGAGGTGTCAGGAACACTGGAAATAAACACCCTCCCTTATTAGTGAGCTGAGGAGCTCACTAATCAGGCACTTATCACCTACTTTTCTGTTGCAATTTTCTTAACAGATTTGCCTTACTTCAGTGTTTCTTAAGCTTCACAGTTTTAGCCTACTAGCTGGGGAATTTTGAGAGCTGAAGTCTACACATCTTAAGTTGCCAAGATTGAGAAATACAGTGTAGTATCTGCTGCAGATACTGTCAATGATTACTTCAGCTTCAACCACAATAATACATGAGCACACAATAGATACAAACTTAAGGTAAACCGCTCCAAACTTGATTGCAGAAAATACGACTTCAGCAACAGAGTGGTCAATGCCTGGAATACATTACCTGTCTCTGTTGAGTGTCAGCCATTCCCTCGACACATGATCCCGGGTACTGTGACAAGCCAGAAGAACAGAGACACGGTGAAGGGGGGTGTTGTAGCGTTTAGCAGGGCACGGTGATATCAGGTGGTGGACAGTATAGGGAATCTGGGGACAGGGTCAATAAAAATGATGTCAAAGGAAACAAACGCCCTTCAATATGAGGGACAGCAAGATCCGGAAGTAACTGAAGGATTAAATAGCGCGGTCACTTTAAATGCACAATTGAGCAAGGGAGGGGCACTTGGGGGCGTTCTATAAAGCCAGATAAGCGGAGGAATCAGGCGTCTCCGACTTTGCTTTTCATCAGAAAACTTCAGCGCTTACTGTATGACCACCGTGTAAGCTAAGATTAAACCGGATAGCTTCACCTTTGAGTGTGTGCGTGTGGTGTTTGTTCGGCGGAGCACAGGTGGTTCCAGAGGAGGCTGACAGTCTCTATGGTTTCATCCCCAAACCCTCAAAACTTTAACCTTAGACTGTCTACTGTTGACCTCACCCCATTTCTAAGAGGTCTGTAAGGGATGTGCATAAGAGCACCAACATGCCTACCGTCCATGTCCTACTGTCCCCATTTATTCGTATCCTTATCCTGTATTCATAATCATGTTTATACTTATATCTTATGTTATCTTATACGTGTTTGACAAATAAATAAATAAAAATAAAATAAATAAAGTATTGCCTTAGTCAATTTCCTTGGGCTGGATCAACCCTGTCCCTAGTTTGCCTTTGTTAATTCAGAGCAATGCTTATTTCTTTTCAGCAAGAAATAAGCAAGATGGGGTAATTTGTTTAGGGGTAGAAATAGTTGTTTGGGGTCTGATAGGATTATGTAGAGTGGAAAACTGAAGCTGGCCTCTGTAATGTTTTGTAGACTCAAGGGTCTGGGGAAATTACTCTAATCATATTTCAGCCCGAAAAGTACAATATATCTACAGGGCAATAGGTTCAGGAAAGCTGCAATGTAGATTTAAAATTAGTTACTGAGGTCATACGCTAATTGAAATCTTATTAAATTATAGATATATGAAGGATACTAAACACTGCATTCACTATTTTAAATGATCTCGGCCACTGCATTTCCTGTTCCTATAGCAATTTTCTTACTCTCCATACAGAGAGAACCATTAGTCACATAGTTAATTTTAATATTTTTGCTCTATGTTTAAGGGGCAAAGGGCTGGCCCTTAATGCAAAGCATCTTGATTTTTTTTTCTTTTTGTAATTACCCTTTTTGCTTCAGTTCCTTAGTGAAGGGGTTCTTTTTGTCCTGCTTTGCATACTTCCATAATGTTTCAGAGTTGTGCTATATGTTTCCATAACCATTCTTTCAGTGAAAACCTTGTGTCTCACACAACTGTCTTGGAATTTTTGACAGATCAATAAAATTATAAATTGGTCTTTTTTGTCTTTGTCACTATAATAATAAATTATAGTGATAATAATAAATTATTATCACTATAATTTATAATAATAAATAATAAATAATAAATTATAGTGATTTATAATAAATAAATCACTATAATATTGAAATAATGTGAAACTGCACTTTGGCTTGTCACGTTGGTGTGAATACTGTATATGTGAGATTTAGAAAGGGAAGCAGGAATGTTTTAGACTGTTGGGGAAAGGTTGTAAAAGTTTACATTTACCATCGACCCTTTGCAACAGACCAGGTCAGGAAGTGGCTTCTCCTCAAACTACAGGAACTCTGCTTTACTAATATAGGCACATCCCCAGAAAAGAATATTGGTAAATAGCCCAAATCTGCAACGACAGAGTCAGGAAAGCTAAAAGCTCAGAATAAACTAAGACTTGCAATAAATGGCAAAAATAACAAAATGAGATTCTTTCAATATATAAGGTACAAAAGAAAGTCAAGGAAATGATTGGTCCACTAATGGGTGAAGATGGCAGAAGGTTCTGCTTACCTGCTTAATTCCTTCTTTGAATCTGTCTTTACACATAAGAAAAAATAGTCCAACCTCTCAAAAGCACACTGTTATTGCTGGAGATTTTCAAGAAAAAATTGGACAGCCATTTGTCAAGGAGTGAATAAGGACTCCTGAATAAGGACTCCTTATTCCTTGCTTCCTGCTTTCGGCAGACCAGAAGACCTCCAAGTTCCCCTTCCAGTCCTACAATTCTATTATTCTAGGCCAGGAGTGTCAAACTCAAGGCCCGGGGGATGAATCTGACCCACAGGGAATTTAGATCTGGCCCATGGGACCACCCTGGAAACAGTGAAGGACCAGCCTGCAGTGCCTCTGCCAATGAAAACTGAGTTCGGTAGGGAGCACTCAGGCCACCACAGGCGCCCCTGACACGAGTGACGTTGAGCTGGCCACACCTACCCCAGCCTCCCAAGGTCAAATACAACCCTGATGCAGCCCTCAATGAAATCGAGTTTGACATTCCTGTTCTAGGCTATAACAGAATGTTGAAAGCCTCACTGTAATCTCTTCCTTCTGTCTTATTCCAAAGGAAGCTAGGGCAATGCAACTTTAAATTTATTGCTTACGGCTATCTTGTTTTCCTGGGCTGAGCCCATGTTTGCTAACAGCTACCACAATCTTCTCCAAGGTCATCTTTGTGGCTCTCTGCATTCAGTCCCTCAAGCACAACATTATCAGATCTGTATACACCCAGCTTGACAACACTTCCAAGACTGAGAAAGGGAGATACCCTTAGTTCAAGGCCTTTTCTACTATAACATCTTTGTTCTCTAATCATCTTTAATTTTCTTGCCTACGGTAATGCTGAGATTATTTTTGAGCAGTTGGTTCCTTTTTTACAATAAATGGAATAGTATAGACATTACATCATACCAGCATGCATATCCATTGTGCTTTTCTCTTTCTGGGTAAGCAACATTATACAGAAACATAATTAGAAGCAATAATGAAAATTACACTGCCATGTACTCCTAAATTATCAGTACAAGCACATACTGTTTATCTCAGACATGTTAGCATTAGTTTTATTATATTTTTCTTCCAAGGAGTTCAAGATGACCTCTATCTCTTTATCACACACACACATGCACACACATTTTTACCATAAACCTTATTCCCAATGCTGTGAGATAGAATTCTGGGGATTAAAGTTTTGAGAAAAGTCTTTGTCTTTGTTTTTACATCATCAGAAATATATTTTGGGGCAAATTAAGAGGTTTTTCTCTGTGCTGCTTCCCAGTTTTGCTTAAGGAAGTTCATTAACTCCTTCCCTATTATCTTTCTGTTAAGAAGCCAAAATATTTTCATTCAAGTATGTCTTTAGTACACAGGCAAATATACTAATGAATTAGGTTTGAATTGGTTGAGGTCTGTTTATTATAAACAAACATTATTAAAGTTAAGATCATAGCAAGTTTATTGATTCAACCAACAAAGAATTCCATTCTTAAGCAGAAACAATTTGTATGAAATGCTATTTCATTGGGGAAGGGTGAGTTTTAAAATGGAAATCACAATCAGTCATTTGATACAGTTGGAAGGGACCTTGGAGGTTGTTTTAGTCCAATCCCCTGCTGAAGCAGGAACCTTATACCATTTCAGACAAATGGTTGCCAATCTCTTCTAAAAACCTCCAGTGTTAGAGCAGATACAACTTCTGGAGGCAAGTCGTTCCACTTATCAATTGTTCTGTCAGGAAATTTCTCTTTAGTTCTAGGTTGCTTGTTTCTTTGATTAGTTTCCATCCATTTCTTTTTTATTAGTCCTGTCTTCAGGTGCTTTGGAGAATAGGTTGCCTCCTTCTTCATTGTGGGAGCTCCTTAGATATTGGAACACTGCTATCATGTCACCCCAGTCCTTTTTTCATTAAAGTAGACATATCCAATTCATGCAACTGTTCTTCATATGTTTTAACCTTCAAACCCCTGACTATCTTTGTTGTTCTTCTTTGCACTCTTCTTATAGTCTCAATATCTTTTCACAGAACATAGATAGGTTATATAGAAGACTGAGGAACATTAAAAACAATGATAAGCATTTTGACCAAATTTTTAAATATTACTCTTCCTCTATCATTCTTGAAACCTAGTATACACTGAAGTGTTAGCATTGTCTTTGCTGTATTGCTGATGTTGACTAGTGTTACTTCATTGTTAATGAGGGGAAGGGAAGTGCCACTTCCCACTTAACCACAAGCTCTGAATTTGTTCTCATTTGTGTGACAGCATTTAACTTGAACTTCAAATATTTAACTGCAACTCTGTGTTTCTTCCTGCTAGAAAGAGTCATAAAACTAACCTAAAGTCATAGCTCCTGACAAGAAAAACTGAAGTCCTGTCAGGCAGATTCTCTTTGCTTTCTAAAGGAGGAAACCAAGAATATTATGTAGTTGTTTCTTTATGCAATACTGTTTATCTATTATTTAGTCTACTAATTCTGCTACTGAAAACAAAAATATTCCTTTACATATGTATGGTTGTAATACATTCCAGATAACAATGAGTAACAAAGTGAAAAAACACTGCAGGATCTTTGAATTATTTCAAGTACAAATGATTATATCCATTCAATCAAGAGATTCAAAAGCAATAAAATTCAGAGTTGACTGATGAGGAAAATGTTAACAAATCTTTTTCTTTGTGTTAAGAATTACTGAGGATTTGCAACCTTCTGCATATCTGATGACTTCACTGAGTGTTGAAGTCATTTCATATTTTGGAGGATGACAGGAATAAATCCTGGAAAATGTATTTATATGATGATTGTATAAGAAATCTCATCAGCTCTGTGAATAAGGAGAAATGAATATCTGAGTGTGGGAATGACAAGATACAGAAAAGTTTGTTTATATGTCCAAAAGCATGTGTGACTGAGAGAATGAAACTGTAAAAATTGAAGCCATAAATCATACCTGAAACCTCTCTGGAGGTCTATAAATAGGAAACCCAAAGCATTTCCTTCTATTTATTTTGTAACTGCAATAAACTTTATCAGCTTTTAGTATTGGAAACTCCTGCAATATTGATGTGATCTTTACTTTAGATGTTATTTGTAAGTTGCCAGGAGGCTTATGGAAAGGAAAGGAAAGGAAAGGAAAGGAAAGGAAAGGAAAGGAAAGGAAAGGAAAGGAAAGGAAAGGAAAGGAAAGGAAAGGAAAGGAAAGGAAAGTCTTATAGGGCTGGGTGAGACTTGAAGGTGTTCTAGTCTCTCCATCTGCCCAATGCAGGAGTCCTTATACCATTGTAGACAAATGGTATCCAATCTTTTCTTAAAACTTCCAGTGATGGAGTATCCACAATTCAGAAATGAAGAAAATAATAAAGGACATAATTGACTGGAAATCAAATATGAGTAAATCTCTCTCTATATATATATAAACGAAAACCACTCATGCCGTAATCACCAGAACCGTAAAGCCTACAAACTTGAAATTTGCCACGTATGTTCCTCTTGGCTTCTAGGTGCTCACTAAGAAAGAATTTTTTGAAATGTGCATCAGATCATTAGTAGTTCTTATATTATTATTAACACGCTCTGATGGTAATTAATTAGGCGTTCTACTCCCCCTCCCAACTTGAAAATAACTCTGGATAGAATGGGATAGCATAGGAGAGGCTTCTATGGGGCAAGCCTCATGGAGAGAAGGGGCTAGAAAGTCTGAGGGAGAGAAGGACATAGGATAGGAGACATTTCTGTGATGCAAGGCTGAGGGAGAGAAGGGGATAGTATAGGGGAGGATTCTGTGGGGCAAGGCTAAGGGAGATAAGGGGATAGGATAGGGGAGGCTTCTGTGGGGCAAGGCTGAGAAAGAGAAGGGGATAGTATAGGGGAGGTTTCTGTGGGGCAAGGCTGAGAAAGAGAAGGGGAGAGGAGAGGCCGATCGTAACTACTCATTAATTTTCAAGTTTTAAGTGTCAATTTATCAAGCCCCATCACATAGTTTCATAGCGAAGCACATGTATCCAGCTAGTAAACAATATTTACAATTGCCATAACATTAAAAATTCATTATTTCACTATTTCATTGATTATTGTAATTATTTTATTTAATATATAAAGCTAAAATTATTATATATCATATTGGGAAATATTTTAATCTATAAAATTATAAACATTAATATTAATCAATATTAATACTGATAATATCACTACTAATTAAATCATCTAAAATAAATGCAGTGCTCTTATGAGAAAGGAAAGAAAAGGGGGGAAATTCTGAACTTTGTTTTTATATACTATAATAGCAGCCTGATTTTTTTCTGCACAGAGATGAAAGATTACAGATTCCCATATTGTATGAATGGATGGTAAAGTTAATGAATTGACTGAGTGGCAAAATTAATTATTTTGATCAAAGAAAAGACTTTAACTAACTTTGTTTCTACATGGAAACGACTTTTGGACTTTTTGCTTAAAACTAAAAGAAATGAAAATTTAATTTTGGAATTTGACAATTAGAACTGTTTATAATTATAGAAATGCTATGCACTATTGAATTTTAGAACAAATGTTTTTAGATTTGTAATTGTATCAAAAAAAGTTGGAAGATACTCTTTTTTTATTTTGTTTTCTTTCCCTTATTCCCTGCACTTTTCTTGCCTTTATTTCTTCCCTGTTATTTTTATTTTCTTATATTTTTTGTAGAAATCCAATAACGTATATGTAAAAGTTTTGTTGTTAAGAATCTTTGAATAACACTGTGTATTTCTTTTCAGGATTTTTGAATATTTTACAGCACTGCCACTTATAATAAAAGGTTTAGTAATCTTTCCTCTTATTCTCAGTTAGAAAAAGAGCAGGCATATTTCAGAGCTCCTTTTGCCAAGATTTCCTCATCATCTTATACAAGCAAGCCTGGCATTTAGTGCAAAATGAAGTCAGCTTAATTTTATGGAGTACCGGTAACTTCTAATATTTACTTATAGTCCTGCAGTGCTACATGCCTGTTCAAACCAATCACATAGAATTAAGGGAAACATTCTGCTCTTTAAATAGCCACTGAATTACTATCTAGGACAGTGTTTCTCAATCTTGGTAGTTTGAAGATGGGTGGACTTCAACTCCCAGAATCCCCCAACCAGCAGCGCTGGCTGGGAGATTCTGGGAGTTGAAGTCCACCCATCTTCAAGCTTCCAAGGTTGAGAAACACTGATCTAGGAACTGTTAAAACACTTACTTGAGAATAAATTCCATATTTCTACATATTTTTAAGAGGAGACCATAAAAACAATTGTCCTGGACCACAAACATAGAAAAGAAAACATTCATAATATGGGTCAGTATTTAAAACAATAAAATGAGCAACACTTTCCATTCAAACATTTAAAATATAGGGAAACCATTGAGAAAAACACAGTAGTCAAAAATTCATAACATGGTTTTTTGTCATTTTTTCATAAATCCTTAAATAGGCTTAACATAATTTATAAAGTAAAATCCCTTCAAAGATAGTCCATTTCGGCTGTAACAAAATAGCGCAATAAGCCATGAATTACTGGATATAACACTAGTGTATTGCCATACACTACTGTATAAAAATATATAAATGTCATTTCTGCATAATATAATAATAGTAGGAAAGGAAGCAGCTTGACAGAAGTCCTTTCTGATAGACACAGTAGAGAAATACAGGTAGTTCTCACTTAGCAATCATAATTGGGGCCAGACACTATCATTAAGCAAGACATCATAAGACCACAATGGATTTACAAACTTACTTCCAGTGTTGTCATTAAGGCATCATGTGATCATGACAGACTTCACTTCTGCCATGGTTGTTAAGCAAATCATCCACAGTTGTTAAGCGAGACATCGCATGAACATGATTTGTGATTTTACTGCTGCTTTATCAATTGACTCTGCTTGTTGAAAGCCAGATTGAAGTGCACAAATGGCAATTAGATAATCGCAGGATGCTGCAACAATTGTAAAGGCAAGAACCAGTCATAACTTTCAGCACTGTTATATGAATAGTCACTTAACAGGGCAGTTGTTAAGCTTTTAATAACAATAGCAATTAGACTTATATACCGCTTCACAGTGCTTTACAGGCCTCTCTAAGCGGTTTACAGAGTCAGCATATTGCCCCCAACCATCTGGGTCCTCATTTTACCAACCTCGGAAGGATGAAAGGTAAGTCAACCTTGAGCCGGTGAGATTTGAACTGCCAAATTGCAGGCAGCTGGCAGGCAGCAGAAGTAGCCTGCATTCTAATCTGCACCACCACGGTTTTGCACCACCATGGTTCATGCCTCTAAAAAAAAAAGAACAGAGTTGAAAAAGTCTAAAAGCAACTACAATTTTTGGCAGTTTGAATCCTGATCTTGCGCTGAATATATGAATCACTTCTGAGTAATTTTATTTTGACATCTGGCATTGGTGTTGCATTAAACCCAATACCTGCGATTATGGTAAGGACAGTCCATAATCTCCTTCAGTCTTTTCCCAGATAAATATTTACTTCTTACCGTTCATTAAATCTTTGTTTTAACACAGTTATGTATCCATAGAATGCATCTCATCATAAGATGTTCTAAACAAGCAGTCTAAGATTATTGCCTTTATTTCAATATTCAAGAGGAACTCAGTACTCACCATCCCAATAAGTCTCTAGTGAGATGTTAAAGGTGTCTCCTAATTAAACTTCATGCAACTCCCAACTGGCACTGTGGCGCCAAAGCTCAAAATTGCCCCATTCTGACATACTCCAGGGACAGTCTTAACAGGTTCAAACACCTTGCAGCTACTCCTTTGACAGACTTCCTATGTACACGTCAGTACCTTTGTTATTAGTATTTTCAGTTGACTTAATTTTCCTTTCAAGGCTACAGACAAAGGCATGAGATGAGACAGAGGTCATTTTGCAAATGCCCAGAGGGATGGAAATTAAAGAACTGTTGGGAGGACAGTTGACCCCTGAGAGTGGGAATTCACATGGTCATGAAGAAAAATTATATACTTCGATTTGACTGGTGCTTATCAGTCACCAAGTTAAAAATGTTGCATTCTATCCACAATTGTTTATACATCCTCTTTTGTACATTGTTTAAGTATTTAACACCACCATGATGGTCAACCTATAAATGTGCAAACCATACACTTTCTTCAGACCCTACAGAAGACAAGTCAGAGCTGATCAGCTACATAAGGAAAAGCAGGCAAAATATTCAATTAAAATATGTTTATAAAAACTATCATGAAAATTTCAGCCCAATAAACAAAGAAGAATAGAATAGAATAGAATAGAATAGAATAGAATAGAATAGAATAGAATAGAATAGAATAGAATAGAATAGAATAGAATAGAATAGAATAGAATATTTATTGGCCAAGTGTGATTGGACATAAGGAATTTGTCTTGGTGCATATGCTCTCAGTGTACATAAAAGATACAGTCATCAAGAATCATAAGGTACAATACTTAATGATAGTCATAGGGTACAAATATAGAGCAAAACATTCAGAAGCTCAGAGATGAGAAATGGCACAAGAAAATTGAATCTGGCTCCCTTAGCTGTGCCTTTTTTCCATTTTTTTCGAATTTAGTAAGTTCCCTTCTTCTGTCTCTACACAATAATCCTAAGGGCTTTTGACAGAACATTTGAGATTGCTAAAACCTGCCTTGCCCTGATATTGGGGTTTTGTTGGGTTTTTTTTTTCCTTATAGATTTATAATTCTATGCTGTTTTTAATTGTTTTTGCAATAATTATACACCATTCAGAGTCTGCAGCAATGAAGGGACATAGTGATACTGTTGAGTAAATCAGTGAAGTGAGAAAAGAATAGGGCTAGGCACACAGATGTGCCATGTCCTTCTATAGGCTTTCTGCATTCAGGTGGGGGATCTGAAAGCTAGAAGTCCTTGCAGTGGCTAGAATTAAATGCAACTTTCAATGCTATCTAGAACTTGAATACAATGGGGATCTCACTAGTAATGGCATTCTTTTCCACCCTTGCTCCTATTCTGTCCACATTTTGAACTCTCCATTCATTCAAGTGAAGATACAAGCAGGGCAACAGTAAAATTGACTGTTTCTTTGAATTAGAATTTTAAAACCAGACATTAACTCTGTAAACTGCACTTGAGTTCAAGGTAAAGCAGCTCAACTTATGTTAAAAACAGAAACGATTTTAAGAAGTCATTTGAAAGTCCACCAGTGTAGATCAGGACAGAAAAACACATTGTAAAGCAGTAGATAAAGAACACATTTCACATTAGTTGCCCAGGAGGCTTCCTTGGCTCCACCTGGTTGCTAGGATACATCTTTGCAGAACTCTAATGATGTGTACACGTTAAATTTGTGCTTCTTAAATTTTTAAAGATTATAGAACTTATTTTTAATGATTCACATCTAATGGTTATTTTTTTAAAAAATGTAATAAAAGGAATACATATTATATTATTGTTTATTTTCTTTTAATTTGTTTATTATAATTCTTAATGGAGTATATGAGCTTGCACTTGATGGCATAGTTCATTAATATCTGGACTGAAAATCTCCTTAAGAGCCAGCATAATATTCAATCTATTTTGCTATTTGGTCTTAGTTGTAATGAGTACTAAATCCATTTTCCATAAAGATAAAGCTTTTTGAAAGAAAAGCTGGAATGGGCATCAATACCTTTGAGGATATTTACACTTTCAAATTATTTGGGAAGAGTAGTGTTCTACAGTTTTATGAAACACTTCTCTACATTACTTCTGTTTTTGAACACTTATAGAATAGAATAGAATAGAATTCTTTATTGGCCAAGTGTGACTGGACAAACAAGGAATTTGTCTTTGGTGCATATGCTATCAGTGTACATAAAAAGACAAGATACATTCATCAAGAATCATAAGGTACAACACTTAATGGTAGTCATAAGGTACAAATAAGCAATCAAATCATACTAGGAAATAATCAATATCAATATAAACCATAAGGATACAACAACAAAGTTACAGTCATGCAATCATAAGTGGAGATGGGTGATAAGAACAATGAGAAGACTAATAGTAATAGTAATGTAGCCTTAGTGAATAGTTTGACAGTGTTGAGGGAATTATTTGTTTAGCAGAGTGATGGTGTTCGGAGAAAAACTGTTCTTATGTCTAGTTGTTTTGGTGAGCAGTGCTCTATAGCGTTGTTTTGAGGGTAGGAGTTAAAACAATTTATGTCCAGGATGCGAGGAGTCTGTAAATATTTTTCACCGCCCTCTTTTTGACTCATGCAGTATACAGGTCCTCATGGAAGGCAGGTTGGTAGTAATTGTTTTTTCTGCAGTTCTAATTATCCTCTGAAGTCTGTGTCTGTCTTGTTAGTGTAACACTTGTTGCATTATTAAGAAAAATTGTTTGTTCTGGGCAGATTCCTTATAGTTGGAGATAGATACATTGTTTAGAATAGACAGCACTTCCTCTGTTTATTTGTCTTCTAATTTATTTATTCTAATTTACGCAGGCAGGCATGGCAAGACTTTCTATGCCCAATATGCATTATATGTCCAGTCACACATCCTTGAATTAGGTTGTAAGGAAACCCAAAGCACCCAGGATTTCTAAATATTTGTCTATATGAATATGTGCATAGGCTGGGAGATCACGATCATAATCATAAGAGGCAGGAGAAAGGGCCACAACCCAGACAACAATCTGATAAGAGAAACCTGAGTTCCAAGTAACAATAAGGATGTAGAAACTTCTTAGAGCTGGGTTAATTCTCTGGAACGTAAAATCAGCAGAGCAAGAAAGTCATTTCAGACTTGTAACATTACTGTAACCTTGCAATAAAAGTAACATTAGTGGTTTTGGTTTCCTAGTCTGGACTACCTAGAAGGCTGATAACAAGTGATCCTAGGAACACAGGTAGCCCTTGCCAAAATTTCTGCCTGTTTTTATATGACTTAGTACTTTGCAAGAAGAGTTCAGAGCCTTACCCAATATAATCAAGGTGATGGATGAACGGGGGGGAGGGGGTGGAGTATCAAAAAGAAAGAGGTGAAGAATGAGAAAGTGTACATGAGAATAGTGATGGTCACACCCACATTGGATATTGTCTCTGGCTACTTAATGGATATGGCTTGGATAGATTACTCCAGGGATTGCCATTCTGTCCAAGATGATGGGATTGAAAGGAGTTTAACTTCAAAATTTCCGTATGGGATCGAAATGTCCACCTTATTCATACCACCAAACTGAAGAACTTTGCCTATTGCTTGTCCTGGTGTAGAAATTTAAATCCAACCAGCTGTTGCTAACTCCACTATTCACATAATAAATATGACATTCACTGACTTAATGACATCATGTTTTCTACATATATGGATATATGGCAGCTCTTTCTGTATAAGCGGTTCTTGTTCAACAACCACTCATTCAGCTGACATTTGAAGTTACAATAGCACTAAATGGGAAGACATATTACCAATCTTCTTAGTTGCAACTGTCACAGCATTGCTTTGATCACAACATCATAATTTGGCAAACCGCTTGAAAGTATGATATTGTGATGTATAGCAATAGCACTTAGATTTATATACCACTTTACAATGCTTTACCGCCCTCTCTAAGTGGTTTACAGAGTCAGCATATTGCCTGGGTCCTCATTTTACTGACTTGGAAGGATGGAAGGCTGAGTCAGTCTTGAGCCTGGTGAGATTTGAACTGCCAAATTGTAGGCAGCCGGCAGTCAGCAGAAGTA
Organism: Arizona elegans; assembly: GCA_022577455.1. Classification (NCBI taxonomy): domain Eukaryota; kingdom Metazoa; phylum Chordata; class Lepidosauria; order Squamata; family Colubridae; genus Arizona; species Arizona elegans. Next base: position 86,854,160 of record JAKOOJ010000006.1, on the reverse strand, counting down.
GCCTGCAGTACTGCACTCTAATCACTCTGCCACCGTGGCTCATGGTATCATGAAAATGTGATTACTGTTTGCAAATTTCACTCACTGACCAGATGTCAACAAGAAGCCAGTAGGAGATGACAAATGGTGGTTACATGATGTTGTATCTAATGATGCATGGGATTTGCCTAAAATGGCAACTAGAACTGCAGGCAGTGCCATGATAAGTTGGTGCAGTCATTTGACATTATGCCTTTATGACTGTAGTATTAGTGATGGAGTTTCTGATCCCAATTATCAATGCAAACCAAAAACTACCTGTAGCTTACTTTAGCAGTGCTTCATATTACTATTGCATAATCTATATTAAGTTTCAGGAGAAAAAAAAAACCCTAATGATATGAATTTTGAGTGACAAGTATAATGAGGAAGATGGACGACTTTTAAAATCAAAGGCAATGTTCTTCTTCATACACGGTATCTCTTCTGTTTAAGATGTTAATGCGAAGATGTATATGGCAAACATTTGATACTATACTAAAAACAGTAACCACAGCAATAAAAAGGTTCTGCGTCTCTTTCAAAATGCAAGATAAGCCCACAAGAATAGATTCAACATGAAACGTGGAAAGATTAATACTTTGGTATAATGAAAATAAATGGAGAGGAAAATGTTGGCAGACAAGCTTTTCTTGCTTCTATATTTTTAACAATATAATTCATATATATATGAGTCTTTTGCAGTAACTGCCGTTGCTATTTGAAATCTGGTGCTGGTATTCTGGGATGGCTCCACCTTTTCATTCTGATTGGTTGGGAGTCCCAGTATGTGTTTATTGGCTTGGCTTCGGGTGTATGGTCGGTTTTTCTCCACTAGGTGGCAGGGCTTCATCTTTGTGGCTGGTTTGAATATGATTTGGTTGGCATTTGTTTTTTGATTAATGTTTGGTCTATGTTTTATATTTGGTGTTAAGATTCGTCTATCTATGAGAGCAGGTTTCCAAATAGTAGGCAGACGTGAAGTGTCATCCTGTTTATTCATGCAATATGGTCTTTTTTCTATTTCAATTGCTTCTCTGATTATCCTGCCATTGAGATGTTCTATTTTTGCAACTGTTTTTGTGTTATTAAAATTAATATTGTGTCCTGTTGTATTTATGTGTTGAACTAATGATGATGTCTGTTCTTGTTTTTGTATTGAGTTTTTGTGTTCCTTGATGCGCACACTCATTCTTCTGTTGGTCTGTCCAATGTATGTTGATGGGCAGGAAGCACACGAGATTTCGTATATGCCTTGTATATTTCGTATATGTATATGTATATATGTAGGTCTTTGGTTATTTGGGTTTTCTCCCGTGTAAAATTGGAGGTGTCTTGGCAACATTTCGACGAAGTCTCATTCGTCATCTTCAGGCTGGTGTTCTCGGCTTCGTGCTTCTAGGAGCAATGTGTGTGATCACAGCTGTTTCTTCCTTTTAACTGCCAGTGGGAGTGTGAACTGATTGGGTGGGAGCTTGGCTGTGTTCTGATTGGGTGGAGGTGTGTTCTGATTGGTTGGGGGTTTGGCTGTGCTCTGATTGGATGGGGGATTGGCTGTGCTCTGATTGGATGGGTGTGTGTTCTGTTTAGGTGGGGGCTTGATTGTGCTCGGGTTAGTCTGAGTAGCAGGGGGATTTGAGCTGGTGAGCTGTGTTGCTGTTGTTTGGCTTCGTGTTTGTGGCTGTGCTATCTCTTCATGTTGGGTGTCAGTCTGCTTCATGTATGGATTGGAGGGGTTTAAAGTGGCTAATGATGCAGCTGTGGTCTGGCTTCTGGTCCGTGGTTGTGCCTGATCATCAGTGTGGGTTTGAGTCTGCTTTCTGCGTGGATGTCAATAAGGGCAGGTTTCCAAATGGCTGGCAGGCGGGAGGTATCATCTCATTTATTCATGCTGTGTGGACATTTTTCTATCTCGATGGCTTCTCTGATTATTCTGTTGTTAAAGTGTTCCGTTTTGGCGATAGTTCTGGTCTTTTTAAAGTCAATATCATGTCCTGTGGCTTTGAGGTGTTGGACCAGGGAAGAAGTTGGTTCCTCTTTTCTAACTGAGTTCTTGTGTTCTTCAATGCATGCACTTATTCTTCTGTTGGTTTATCCGATGTATGTGGTGGGGCAGGTGGGGCAAGGGATTTCATATACTCCTTGATTTTCTAACTCAATTTTGTCTTTGGAGTTTCTTAGGATGCCCTTATTGACAAACGAGTTCCTAACACAAAGAATGATACCAGACCCACACTCACGAGAGCCACACAGGATGTAACCACCACACATCCACGCAGAAAGCAGACTCAAACCCACACTGATGATCTCTAGACATCTCGAAACATTTTTTGATAAACTTAGTTGATAGTTACTGAAATTGCTAGAGAACACTGATCATTCAAGAAAACTATAATGGCCAGATAAGCCAGGAAAATCAAAAATAAGTAATAATAAGTAATAAGTGAAAGATGATAGCAAAAAATTATTCTCTTCTGTGAAAACATAAAGCATACTGTTTTTCATTAAGATTGCCTGGTGGCTCAGCAGACTGATAGCATTGTGATTAACACCAGCTATCTGAAATTACTGTAAGTTCAAATCTCACCAGGCTCAAGGTTGACTCAGTCTTCCATCCTTTCTAAGGTAGGTAAATTGAAGACCCAGTTTGTGGGGGCAATAAGCTGACTTTGTATAAATATACAAAAGTATGAAAGCTATTGCTTAATGCATTGTAAGCCGCCCTGAGTCTCCGGAGAAGGGCGGCATATAAATCAAATTTTTTTAAAAAAAGATTGAATAAAGAACAATATTTTTCTCGTGAAATTTATCTACAATTTAATTTAATCAGACTTCTTAATTATTAATAATTATGACCCGTCCATAAGCTGCTTTAAATCTGATCCATTTAGTTTTGCAATAGAGAATCATAAATCTAATCTTGCATAAACTAGATGTTTTCAGAATTTTCTGTAGCATATTAATTTTTATAATTCTCTCAAATGCATTCATTTTAATACATAATGTTCCACAATATATCTTTTTTATAAACAAAATGAGAAATTACATTAGAAAACTTTGGAATGCAGTGGATAACTGTCCTTATTTGCACAGAAGTCCATAGAATGTTAATTAGGTCAGTTTCTTTAAAAATAGAATAAAATAGAATTCTTTATTGGCCAAGTGTGATTGGACACACAAGGAATTTGTCTTGGTGCATACGCTGTCGATGTACATAAAAGAAAAGATGCATTCCTCAAGAATCATAAGGTACAACACTTACAATACTTAATGATAGTCATAGGGAACAAATAAGCAATCAAATCACGTTAGGAAACAGTCAATATAAATCTTAAGGATACCAACAACAAGGTTACAGTCACACAGTCATAAGTGGGAGGATATGTGTGATAGGATCGATGATAAGATTAATAGTAATGCAGATTTAGTAACTGGATTGTGTATTGAACAAAAACTTCAGCATTCTTAGTCTAAGGTGGGTAGTTTTTTCCTAAAGTCAGGAATACCTTCTGAATATCAATAATACCATCTACCTTTGTGTGTATGTGTGTGAGTGAGTGAGTGTGTGTGTGTATACACAGTTTATATTTGTGTGTGTGTGTATACACATACATATACACATATATACATATGTACACATACATATACATTCAAGCTGATGAAGGGAGGAGAACTTGTGGCTCAGTGGTTAATACAACTGCCTAACATGCAGGCAGCACAAGTTTGAATCCAAGTAAGGGTATGGCTGGCTGATGAGAGCTAAAAAGCTTGAAATAGCTTTACTAGTCTCCCTTTATTTCTTTGTCAGCAAAAATATATATTTGGGGTGTGTGTGTGTGTGTGTGTGTGTGTGTGTGTGTGTGTGTGTAAACTGAAATATCAGACCTCTCGAACAAGATGTTGACAGATTTACTCCCAATATATAGTGTATTCTCATATGAAATTTCACAAGATGTCATATGAGATCACCTCAAGGGACCACACAAGGGACCACAGCAGAAGATCTATATCACAGCTCCTGTGAATCAGAAGTCTAGTACTATTGACTATTAGTCCTGCTAAAACAATTTCATTAATTTCATCAACTTAATCTAATAGGAATTTTGAAGATTATAGAGGTTATAAATTTAAGAATAAGTTCATTATTAACCCTCTAATGAGGCCTTAATTACAGTTGTTAGCAATAATATTGCATTGAAAGCAGCAACATGGTATTAGATTCAACCCCACACTCCCAGCATTGCCCTGATGCTGTCCAAGCTTACCTGATAATTACTGCAAAAGGAAGTATGTCAGCTCAGTTTCAACATAGCTAATTGGCAGGGTTTCACAGCACATCTTGACACAGAAATGATATAAAACTAATCAAGAAAACTACAACAATTTTGCAAACTTCCTACCATATGCTATCAGAACACATATGCAAAGAAACTGTAGAACAAGTTATATCCACCCTATACTTTTTAATCCACTGTATATTATAAACATGTTGAAATATACAATGCCAGCTAGTCTGCAGAAAATACCATTTCTATAGGGAGAGCTTTTTGCAATAGTAGTTAAGAGCAATATCAGATATGGCAGGAGTTGCCAGGAAATAACTGACATGACCCACAACAGTAAGAAATATTGGGACATGATTAGAAAGTTAAATATTAAACCAAGGAAGATCCAACAGCATGGCATGATAAAAATCAACTGAGTGGTCTATCAATAGTTCCTAAATGGCAAACCTCCAAATTATAGAAAAATAAAATGAATCAGTAGGAACATCAAGGGAATAACACAAGTAAACAATAATAAATTGAAGAAAGAATGGATAGGTCACACCGACTGACTACAAACAAAAGCATAACAAAGGAGCAATAATAGTGCACTGAAATATCTGCAAGAAATACCATTTGCCTTCAAGCAATAATTAGTTGGACCACAAAATTGACAAATAATAGAAAATAAAGAAGCTAAAGTGCTTTGGACTTTTTTTAAAAAAAATTTGATTTATATGCCACCCTTCTCCGGAGACTCAGCGCGGCTTACAATGCGTTAAGCAATAGCCTTCATACTTTTGTGAATTTATACAAAGTCAGCTTATTGCCCCCACAAACTGGGTCCTCAATTTACCTACCTTAGAAAGGATGGAAGGCTAAGTCAACCTTGAGCCTGGTGAGATTCGAACTTACAGTAATTGCAGACAGCTGGTGTTAATCACAATGCTATCAGTCTGCTGAGCCACCAGGCCCAGACTTTAGAATTTAAATAGACAGGCTCCTGCTACATAACACACCAGACTTAACAATTGTCAATACAAAAAAAGTCTGGATAGTGGACATGACACCACCTGGAGATAATAGAAAGAATTGGAGAAAAATCACAAAATACAAAAACCTGCAAACAGAAGTAAAACCACTATGGCCAAAGAAAGCAAAGATAGTATCAACAGTGACAGATGCTTTAAGTGCAACATCTGAAGCATCACAATCAGCTGTGACAAAATCATTATCAGTCAATTGCAAAAGCAGCTTTTGTTGGAACAGCTTACATCATACCTTTAATACCATCAAATGCTAGCTAGCTATTTCTGGCCCTAGAGGACTCAATAGGTATATACAAAAATACCTAATCCTGTCTAAACATCTGGTTGACATGATACCAATTATAATAGCAGTGGTGGTGGTAAATATTGTTGTTAGTAATTAGCAGTGAAGCAAGAGCATGCTATGACACAAATGAAATTCAGCAAAATTATCGGGCCACCTACCTTTTTTAAAGACTGGAAGGGGTGATGTCATTTCTAGCTTGCCCCTAACCTGCAAAATCTAACTAAACTTCTATATCAAAAGTACTATTTTTCTCTTCTCAGCAATGAGAAGAGCAAGGAATTCATTCTGGTTTTTTTTTAATTGTATCCATTCAATTTCATTCAAATTGGCAATGTACACTCTGCCATCTCCACTTTCTGCCTTCCACAGCCATACCGTCCAAATGATGGAGGAATTGTAAATGTGTTATGGACTGTTGTTTCTTTCATTCTTTCACAGAATAGAAAGCAATTGATGCATAGGTAGGAGAGAAAAAGAAACCGACAAATCATCATGTGTTAAATAAAATCCATAACTCTGGCCAAAACAGAAGAAAGGATGGAAATCCAGTAAATCATTTTAAGCCACATTTATTTCCATCTGATTTACATTTGGGAAATAACGGCTGAAAGCTGTAGTAGTGTTTCTCAATCTCAGAGGCTTTATATCCGTGATGGCGAACCTATGGCACATGTGCCACAGGTGGCACGCAGAGCCATATCTGTGGGCATGCAAGTGTTGCCCTAGCTCAGCTCTAGTGCACATGTATGTGCCGGCCAGCTGATTTTCAGGCCTTCTGGGTTCACTGGAAGTTGGGGAACAGGCCGTTTCTGGCCTCCAGGGGGTAGGGTAGGCCATTTTCACCCTCCCCGGGCTCCAAGAAAGCCTCTGGAGCATGGGAAGGATGAAAAACAAGCCTACCGGGCCCACCAGTAACCTTTTTACCATCGCATGCCAAAAGCGGGGGGGGGTTGCGCACACATGCACAGGACACAGGAGGGCATTGAATTATGTCTGTGGGCACGCACACACATGATCCCCCCACACTCCCTCTGCTTTTGGCATGTGACAGCAAAAAGGTTAGCCATCACTGCTTTATATGGACTTCACCTTCCAGAATTCCCCAGTCTGCTCTAGTGCTTTCATGCCCTTGGCCTCAGTAACATTCTAACAAAGCATATAAACCGTTTTGGAGCAGGCACCAAGAAATGGTTTCTGGAACTCTTTGATCAGCTGATAAAAGGCCAAATTCTGAATCTTATTCAATATACTTAAACGAGCACCGAGACTCATGAAAAGATAGGCAAGAGTGTCTATCAACCTCTTGGCATCATTTTTTTTTATTTGATTTGATTTGATAGCCTTCATACTTTTGTATATTTATACAAAGTCAGCTTATTGCTCCCACAATCCGGGCCCTCATTTTACCTACCTTAGAAAGGATGGAAGGCTGAGTCAACCTTGAGCCTGGTGAGATTTGAACTTGCAGTAATTGCAGGCAGCTGATGTTAATAACAGTGCTTTAGTCTGCTGCGCCACCAGGTCTCATTTGACATAGTTCACCATTACATGTTGCAATGGAAGGTAGATAAACTTAAGCAGGATTTCCATCTAATACAAATTATTAGACACTCTGCAAATTATCATTTCTATACTGAGCTTGTAAGTAAATGCAGCTGGTGATGTAAAAGGAACAGTTTATCACAAGAATATATGCTGGTACAACTCCTTTTTAACATCTAAATGAAAGATCAACCAATCCATCCAAACAAAAGAAAGTTCACCTACATTGATGAAATAACCTTAGCAACACAGGCAACATCACAAAGAAGTAATACTCAGGTCAGGCTGTTCCAACTATACTATCAGGATACAAACCAGGAAATGAGTATTAAATAGAATGAGACACAGTTGAATCACAGAAAATATCAGTTATATCTCACAGTGACAGAAGGTCATGCATTTTATTTTAAAACATATAATGTAAGAAACAAGTCAGTGCCTTGAGCAGTTGTCCAAATGCTTGCAAATTCATTTGGAGAGTTCATCCAGCAACTGTGAATAATAGTTATCCTTATTATTCCACTGCCATATATTCACTCTGTATGGAAAAATCTCACTTTGGAAAGAACAGTTGAACTTTTACTGAACCACAGCTACCAAATTATATCATTCATTTATAGTTTGCTGAAACAAAGAAAATTGCTAATTTTCACTGGACTATCCCTCCAGACATCCAAACAAGTGTAGCCAGTCAGAATAAGAAACCAGAGGAAGCTAGTCTCATTTATATAATCACATCATGGAAGGGAAACCATTAAGGCCATAGAAAATCTTTCTCGGACAACAAAAGCATTAAATGTCAGAAAACCGCTGCTTGAAAGGCACTATGGCAGATGTAAGTTATTAAAAGGGTGATCAGAGCATCAATGCAAAAAAGTATTTCCCTGCTGCACCAAGGAAGGCATTAACCCTCTGAAAGATCTTGGCCACCTTCACATCCAATGTTGAAGGTTTACAGTTTTCAATATCAAGTAGGCTGCACCGCTGGAGTTCCAGTTATGTGAGATGCAGACAATTAAACATTTCATGCTTTTCACCATTGAACTGTGTTCAGTAATATAGATATAGATATAGATATAGATATAGATATAGATATAGATATAGATATAGATATAGATATAGATATAGATATAGATAGATATATATAGATATGCATATTCTTTCTAGACAGTTTTTACCTACGTAAACTAAGTTGTTCTGCAGCCCTGGTTCTGTGAAATCTCATTCACAAGCTTCTGGGCCTTTTTTTCTGTTGACAAACTGCAACTCTGTGTTGCTCTCTGAGAGACTCAGATAGAGCAACACAGAGTTGCAGTTTGTCAACAGAAAAAAAAGGCCCAGAAGCTTGTGAATGAGATTTCACAGAACCAGGGCTGCAGAACAACTTAGTTTACGTAGGTAAAACCTGGCTAGAAAGAATATGCACATAAAAGCCTACGAAAAAGAAAAAGACATTTTATATATATATATATATAAAATTTGATTTATATGCCGCCCTTCTCCGGAGACTCAGGGCGGCTTACAATGCGTTAAGCAATAGCCTTCATTCTTTTGTATATTTATACAAAGTCAGCTTATTGCCCCCACAACTGGGTCCTCAATTTACCTACCTTAGAAAGGATGGAAGGCTGAGTCAACCTTGAGCCTGGGGAGATTCGAACTTGCAGTAATTGCAGGCAGCTGAATGTTAATAACAGGCTATTAGTCTGCTGTGCCACCAGGCATTTTGAAGAATGGGCACAAGGTCAACAACTTATGGGATTCAACATTTTGTAATTTTTAAATTTTATTTATGGATTTCTTTATTACACACAAAGACAGGTAATTTTTTCTACACTTGAATTATCTTAAATAGTTCAAATCATTGGTGAAATCCTCCTCAGGTTGCCACCGTTTCGCTGCCCTCACATACACAGTGCACACCAGATGCATGCTGTGCACACGCATGTAGAGGGTGTGCCAAACACACACTGCATGCACATGTGCAGTGCACATCAAATGCATGCTTCACACAGAAAAAGGAGCCATTTGAAAGTAAGTAGAACAGCAAAGGGTGGGGAACAGCTGTGCTGCACGATTTAGATTCGCTATAAAGCAGGATTTCCTGCTTTCTAGCAAATATAAATCATGCTGCACAGCTGATCATCGGAAATACTGTACGGATGAACCAGTAGCTTTTATTACTACCGGTTCGCATGAACCAGTGCAAACCCATAGCATTTCACCACGGTTCAAATGTTCCTTGCATTTAACCAAATCTGAATTCCTATAATATAATCCAATTGCAAAATGCTGCTATAGATTAGCCAAAGGTATAGATATTTTTGTCTCTAAATCTGCTTTATATTTCCATTATAATATTAGTGCAAAATTTAAGGTGAACATCATCTTGCATTCACCAAAAAGAAGCATGCAAATCTAGCTCACTATTTAGCAGGAATATTGGATTTTAACTAAACACTGTTAATTTCATTATCAACTTTTTCTCTTTATTAATCATATGAACGATATAGCAATGGTCTTGTTTGTAGGCACTTAATCAAAAACACTTAAATAGGCATGAGCTACTACAAGCAATTTCAAAGTGCTTTTTTTAGTAATCAACAAAAAAGTATTTTTTTAAAAAAAAAAACACCTTTGAAGTTAATGGCACTTGCTCAAGCATTCCCCTCCCTGGAGTTGTTTTGGAAGGGAAATATAGGCAAATTCCTTTTGAAGCAGAATATTGTCCCTGTGGCATGTGTTTAATAAAAACCAGGAAGGCCGGGTCTTCCAGACGATGTGGAGAATGAGACAGCCAGAGTTTAAGTGAGCTTTTGAGTCTTAATTTATTTACCTTCTTTTTGAGCATAATCTCTAAAGCAGGGGTCTCCAATCTTGGCAATTTAAGACTTGTGGAGTTCAACTCCCAGAATTCCTCAGCCAGCAACTGGCTGAGGAATTCTGGGAGTTGAAGTCCACAAGTCTTAAAGTTGTCAAGATTGGAGACCCCTGCTCTAAAGCAATTTCTTATGAAACATTGTTTTCCATTGCTCTGAGGGAGGACAGAGTAAAAGAAACAGAAAGTGTTGTAAATTATCTGAAACCCCTGGAAATAAACGTAGTTACGGTAGTTTATTGGCATACCTGAAGGTTCTACCAAAATGTGTGGGTTTGAATAATCTGTTTGAAGATTACAATTGAACATAAGAAACCGAAAGGGTGTGAAATTTGATATTTAAACTAGACAGTGTTCCCATAATATTATAAAGAGAATTTTCAATTTCAAACTATGCTTTTAAAGTAATAGCTCCCTCATTATAGAGCTCACAGGAGTGAGCATTTACTGAAAGTTGTTTACACACTGATGATGACGAGGGAAAGGCTTAGATACTATAAAATGATCCTCATTAGAGATAGCTACAAACACGAAGGGTCATACCCAGTAACTGGAAGTGAGGGTAAGTACATTAAATCTCAAAACCAGTCAAGAATTATTTTTTCTACGACCCCAATAAACTCTGGTGACCAAGCCAGTGACGTTAAAAAATGGAAAGGAAAACAGCCTATTGTGTAGATCACGGGTGTCAAACTCGATTACATCACATGACATTCCATGATATATCACGACTTTTTTGCCTTTGTGGAGCTGGGATGGGCGTGGCCTGTGCGTGATGCATCCAGCCCATGGGCCGCCAGTTTGACAGGCCTGGTGTAGATGGTCTTTTTGTTCTTGGAGGCATATTACCAACATCACAGATTAAGAGGACTTCCTTTATTCAAAATATTGCTGAAGGAAAAAATAGCTATTGCTAGGACATACCCTGTTTCCCCCAAAATAAAACATCCCTTGATAATAAGCCTAATTGGGTTTTTGAGTGCATGGCAATAAGGCCAAGTGCCTATTTCAAGATTCAAAAAATATAAGACAGGGTCTTATTTTGGGGAAAATACTAGCTAAACTCTGAGATTATAGAAACATACTAGACAATAACATACTTGCAATACAATCATGTACAATAAGATTTCAGCATGTTGCAACAAAGCTCCTTACCAAGGCAATTTCAATCTCTTCCAACCACATCCTTATTAACAAATGAGGCAAATTATTTGAGGAGTTCACAGGATTCTTGTTTTCAAAAAATTAGAGAAGGCTTGAGGGAACAACAGAAGTTTTTAACAACTTTTCCATGTAGTGGTCATCTGATTTATTACAATTTATAATAATATATCTAATAAATACCTCAACAAACTGTATTTTTCTGAGGACTAAGAGAAAAGTTTCATACAGGTGGTACTCATCACAAATGAATGCTAAATTGACATTTAACAATTTCCCAAAACCTAAAGACTTCCTCTTACTGATGGAACAAAGATTGCATTTGGTACAAACATTTACTCACTTAGATTTGTTTCAGATATTTTAAAGGTGGTATAGTTATATTACAACGGTGTGACAGCAAGAACACTGGTAACTTTTGACTCTTAATATGGCACACCTGGTTTATCAATTTAAATATTTCCTTCAGGCAAACCGCTTGAAGTAACTATATTTTTAACAATATTTCTGTAACCTTTCCATATAAATCTATACAAATCCAATTGTAAATAGGAATTACTTATCAAAAATAATAGAGCATAAATATTTTAATTATTTGCTCCCTTTGGAACAAAATTGTATCATAGTTGAATTGTCATGATTAAAAGAAGAGTTGATTAATAAACAGATACAATCACCATCTATAATTTCATCCCCTTCTAATCTTAAAAGCTCTGAAAAGGTGAGATCAGTGGTGGGTTTCAAAATTTTTTACTACCGGTTCTGTGGGTGTGGCTTGGTGGGCGTGCCAGGGGAAAGATACTGTAAAATTTCCATTCCCATCCCCTTCCAGGGGAAGGTTACTGCAAAATCCCCATTTCCTCCAAATCAGCTGGGACTTCGGAGGCAGAGAATAGATGGGGTTGGGGCCAGTCAGAATTTTTACTACTGGTTCTCCGAAGTACTCAAAATTTCCACTACTAGTTCTCCAGAACTGGTCAGAACCTGCTGAAACCTACTTCTAGGTGGGATCAATCCATGAAACAATGGAAAATGTAAAAGAAAAGGAGAACAAACGTAAGACAACATGGGACAAAACAGCCAAAATCACAATGACAGATAATATAGCCTTACAATCTCAACAGCAAACAGATTCAGGTGTTATATGAAAACAATATAAATGCCTTCCCAAGAGACAGCAAATAATATTGCCCCATGCCATGGTGATCTATGACCCTTGCATCCACATCAATGTATATACTCAAGAGCCAATCACAGTGGTATCCAGCAGTTGATTATTAATTGTTGAATAGCAGGTACGAGATCCAAATGTGTCCCTTGGATTTAATAAGCAAACAAATCCAAGACTTAAATATGTCAGATGAAATAACACCATGCTGTGTCTGACACTAACCATTATTAACATAGTTCAGTGGTAATTTTACTTAATTTACGGTTATTGTATGTAATATATTATACCTATTCACCACAATTTACAGGTACTGAAGCCATCTGGATGCTTAAGGCAATGTCCATTCAGTTTTTAGATTCTCTGTCATCTGTTTCCAAGCCCCAACTAAAGTTCTCTAGTATACCATAGTATTACAAACTTTAATATTCAGTTTTGAATATTTTAGTAATGTTGCAGTTTTATTTACTGTCTTAGCCATTGTCATTTTTAATATATATAGTTTAATAGCATGTCTCTTACATAGATATAATAATTGCATTAATAGTTGACTTTGAAATCCTACTTTGGCTCAAATTGTATTTCTGAATGTACCATGCTTGATCTTGAGGGTATACACAAATCATAAATCATGAGAAAAACAGCCTTGTATCACTTAATGGAAATTTACTGGTATTATTATAGTTTTAAAAATATATCACTATAGACAAATTGGTTTCTTGAGTGCTATTCTGCCCTAGATTCTTTGACTTTTTATTCTGAATTCCTGCACTTTGTTGTGTAAGTCAAGTCAGACCTTTATCATAGCTCTTTGAAGCTGGCAGTCCTTTAATGAAAAGGGTTCCTTTTATTAAATAATTTCGACACATCTGAGAAAGTCAAATAGGTGGAAGAATCTAACTAAATAGGAAATGTTCTTTTTAGCTATCCTCATTGTGGTGTCAGAATTTCAGACGAATAGGAGAATGGAGAAAAAGAATTTTTAAAAGAAGAAAATGGAAAAAAAAACAAAGAAAGAAGAAAAAAAAGAAAGCACAACAAAAACGCAACCCAATTTTGTTAAGTTCTCATTAAGTCCTGACCAAATGTACTCATATTGATAAGTTTTCATTATGCCAGTAGAAAGTCCATTTATAGACAAAACTGAAATACTAAGTTTATACTGTGTTTTGAAGGGAAATTTTCATGCTCAGGCAATCCATAGATACTCATAGAATTATCAAAATTCCAAATGTACTAAAAATCTGGGTGTATTCTAATACGCCCATAAAGAAAGATATAAGCCAGAACTTCTACTTCCATGGACTTTCTTCTAAAGTAAGGATCTCTATAAATAATAATAGTGCTCAGAGTCACCTTCAACAGCAAGATGGGTGGCATATACGTTTAATAAAAATAATAATAAATTATTAGACTGCTATTATTAATAAATTAGGCTGTTGTGAAGCCCTTAGGGGAAAGATTTGCTCTTATTTGCTCTAATTGATTTGTATGCATATCTATATTTATATATTCATTCTTCTTTACTGATTCAATTTTCTATTCAATATTAATTGGAATTTTGCATTCATCATCTGTTTCTTTATTTAGCTCATTTTCTGTACGGCATCAGAACTAGATAGACTTTGTATTTGAACTAAAATGAAAATGTACTATAAAGTCAATCCAATCTAAACATATATTTTAAAAATAATGTTATTCAATCTTGACATGAAATCATCATTAGGTCTGCTTCAATGTCTTTACTGAAAACCTAGAGTTAGATTAGGGGTATAAATTCTGATTAATTAATAAGCAAAAGACAGACATAAGATATGCTTATTTTACAATTCACGTAATTGCAGAATGGGTTTTAACATGGCTCTTTCCTAATAGTTGTCATTAATCTTTCATAATGTGGTTACACCCAGCAGCAGCATTGCACAGTGCACCTATGATCCCAGAGTACTATTGCACTTATGTCAATAATTGTACTGTGAACTGTTTTTGTGTTGTTAATCCAGCCTTTGTCAGCCTCGTGACCTGCAAATGAGACCATCTCTCAGAATTCTTATGTAGTACAATTACTGGGAAACTACCTAGAGGGTACTTGATGTATCCCTTATCCCATACAAACAAGTATCTTGGATTTCAGGTATCATCAGAAATCTCTGCAGATCCTAAAACAGAAAATGTGGAAGTTGTAATCCAAACCACTCAGAACAGGGATGTCAAACTTGCAGAGTCATGTTGTCATCATGTGATGTATCGTGACTTTTTTCTTCTTTGCTGGACTGGGATGGGCGTGGTCAGCATGTGACGCATCTGGTCCATGGGCAGCCAGTTTGACATCCCTGATCTAGAATATACTAGCTTGCCTGTCTAATGGAAGTAGTTTCAAGGGGTTTAAGACATTAGTTACTTTCTTTTTAGATTTGAAAATGCTGTTTCTGCAATCTGATTGTTTGTTTGTTTGTTTGTTTTGTTTTATTAGATTTATATACCGCCCTACTCCCGAAGGACTCAGGGCGGTGAACAGGCACAAAATAGAATACATAGATACAAAAGTTAAAAGACATAATTAAAACCAGATTAAATAATTTAGCACGAGACAATTAAAAATCCCAATAATTTAAAACAGTTTAAAATTTCAATTTAAAAGAATTTTAAAACAGGGGAGAAAATTAGGCCAGGCCGGCTTGCTGGAATAGGAGAGTCTTAAAAGCACGGTGGAAAGTGTGCAGATCCAGGATCCTCTGTATCTCTGGGGGGAGCTCGTTCCAGATAGTGGGTGCCCTCACAGAGAAGGCCCTCCCCCTGGGGGCCGCCAGTCGACATTGTTTAGCTGATGGCACCCAGAGGAGCCCCTCTCTATGAGAGCGTACTGGCCGGTGGGAGGCTGCTTGTGGTAGTAAGCGGTCCCATAAATAACCAGCTCCTAAGCCATGGAGCTCTCTAAAGCCGGTGACCAAAACCTTGAAGTGCACCCGAAAGACCACCAGGAGCCAGTGCAGCTCGTGCAGGAGAGGTGTCACACGGGAGCGCCATGTTGTTTCCATAACCACCCGCGCGGCCGCACTCTGCGCCAGTTGGAGCCTCCGGGTGCTCCTCAAGGGGAGCCCCATGTAGAGAGTGTTACAATAGTCCAGGCGGGAAGTGACGAGGGCATGAATGACTGTGTGTAGGGAGTCCCGATCCAGAAAGGGACGCAACTAGCGAAACATGCAAACCTGATGAAAAATCCTCCCGGTCACGGCCATCAAGTGCTCTTCTAAAGACAGCCGTGAATCCAGGAGGACACCCAAGTTGCGAGACCTCTCCGTGGGGGCCAGCGATTCGCCCTCAATAGTCAGTGATGGCGTCAACTGACTATATCAGGACGTCGGAAACCACAGCCACTTGGTCTTGGATGGGTTGAGCCTAAGCCTGTTCCTCCCCATCCAGATCCACATGGCCTCCAGACACCGGGACATCACTTCAAGGACATCGTTGGGGTGGTCTGGGGTGGAGATGTACAGCTGGGTGTCATCAGCATACTGGTGGTACTTCACCCCAAAACCACAGATGATCTCGCCCAGCGGCTTTACATAAATGTTGAACAAAAGGGGCGAGAGGACCGACCCTTGTGGCATCCCACATATGAGGGGCCTCGGGGTCGACCTCTGCCCCCCTGCCAACACAGATTGCAACCAGTCGGAGAGAAAGGAGGAAACCATCATAATACAGTGCCTCCCACCCCTAACTCTTCCAACCAGTGCAGCATGATACCATGGTCGATGATATCAAAAGCCGCTGAGAGGTCTAATAGGACCAGGACAGAGGAGCAACCCCTGTCCCGAGCCCTCCAGAGATCATCAACCAATGCGACCAATGCCGTTTTGGTGCTGTACCCAGGCCTGAAGCCTGACTGGAACGGATCCAGATACGTCGTTTCATCCAGGTACTGGGGGAGCTGTCGCGCAACCACACTCTCAACAACCTTTGCAACAAAATGAAGGTTGGAGACCGGACAATAATTAGCCAACACTGCTGGGTCCAGGGAATGCTTCTTGAGGAGAGGCCTCACCACCACCTCTTTCAAGGTGGCAGAGAAGTCACCCTCACCCAACGAAGCATTTATAATCCCCTGGAGACAGCCTCGCATCACTTCCCAGGAAGCCAACACTAACCAGGACAGGCATGGGTCCAATAAACATGTGGTCTCATTCAATCCACCGAGAATCCTGTCCACGTCGTCAGGGGTCACAGGATCAAACTCATCCCAGATAACATTCTCAAGACCTGCCTCAGTCAACCCCCCTGGAACTACCCAGTTGGAGTCCAGATCTTCCCGAATCTGAGTGATTTTTGTCATACAGATATTGAACAAAATCCTTGGTTCTACCCTCCAAGGGGTCCTCCCGCGCTTCCTGGTGGAGCAGGGAGCGAGTAACCCTAAACAGAGCGGCCGGGCAATTATCTGATGATGCAATAAGAGCAGCAAAATATGTACATTTTGCTGCTTTTATTGCTACTAGGTAATTCTTAATATGAGATCTTACCAGTGTCCGGTCAGATTCAGAAAGACTGGCCCTCCAACTACTCTCTAGGCGTCTTTTCCGGCGCTTCATGGAGCTAGGTGAGATCGGTGCTGGGTCAGAGGCCGCAAAGGCACGACCCGATCCAGAGCTCCAGCGGCCGCCCTATCCCAGGCGGCCACTAGGTCCCTAGTCAAGGCGTGTGCCAGAGCCTCGGGAAATGGCCCAAGCTCCATCTGAAACCTATCAGGTTCCATCAGGCGCCTGGAGCGGAACCATCTTACTGGCTCTGCCTCCCTGTGACGGGGTATAGCGGTTTGAAGGTCAAGGAGAAGGAGAAAGTGATCCGACCATGACAAGGGTTCGGTGACTATGTCCCCTATCTCAAGATCACTCAACCACTGTCCAGAGACAAAGATCAGATCCAGCGTGTTTCTCCCTGTGTGGGTAGGGCCATGAATTAACTGGGTCAAGTCCATAGCTGTCATGGAATCCATGAACTCCTGAGCCACCTCCGACGTTTCACCCACAGATGGCAGGTTGAAATCCCCCATGACCATAAGTCTGGGGGTATCAACCGCCACCGCGGCGATAACATCAAGGAGCTCGGGCAGGGCTGCTGCCATGTGGCAGGGAGCCAGGTACGTGATCAGCAAACCCATCTGAACCCCATGACCCCACTTCACAAGGAGGGACTCACAGCTGGCCGTCTGAGGATCAGTGGCCTCCCTTGGTCTCAGACCTTCTTTAAT